>VWZZ01006915.1:1593687-1629229 GCA_013399095.1 Psophia crepitans | reverse complement strand
GAGGGCGGCGGGCGGAGGAGCAGAAGAGGTGTCCTGTCCCCGGGCCGGCACAGCGGGGTGTGGGGTGCGTGTACAGCCTCAGCTCTCCGGTAATCGCGCTGTCCGCGCCCCGGGTTGTAACGCTGGTGCGGCGTGAGGGGCTCCTGCTGGGTGTCCCGCTCTTCCCGCAGTCGGGCAAAGCAGGAGTTTTGTCCGTTACACAAAAAAAAAAAAGCACCACCAAACAAAAAAAAAACCCAAACCAAAACCTACCAACCAAAACAAACCCAAAACGAAAGTGCAGTGAGTGCTCAGCCTCTCACAAATTATTACCTCAACAGGTTTCCAGTTCCCATGATGCTGGCACTGCAACTTAAAAAATATTTCCATTGAAGAGGCTGTTTTGAAGCAGAAATATGTAGAGAAGTACTTGCTTCTGGATGGCATCTATGTTCTCATGTGAAGCTATGAGAGGTAGGCACGTGTATTATGAATGACTGTGTATATACACGATTAGCTAAAATCTTATTTTTTCAGAACTTAAGGTGTTTTCTGAAGCACTATGAAAACTCAAAATGTGCCTGTAGTGATCTGTGGAGCTGGGATTTCAGGACATATGCAGGAGTATATTGCTAATCTTTGTTAGGGTTTTTTTGGCATTTGACTCAGAAAATTTGTATTACTGCTTTTTTTTCCCCCACGTATATCAGCAAAATGTTTCTCATTTGAAGCAGGTATTTTAAGAGCATCTGCAGGTTTCCTTGGGTTTGTTTACTTAAAAGTTTGTCTCGCAACATTTGCTATACCCAGTTGTTTTCCAGCGTTCAAGTCTTTACTCAGAGATGAAATTGTAATTCTCATTGCCATAGCTCCAGCAACGCAACACTCACAGGTACTTGCATTTGCAGGAGCTTCTCATCAGACAAACTCTGGAGCTAATCTCTTTTTCTGTCCCTGTTAGAATAATTGCAGCACTTTATTTCTGCTTCTGTTCTGCTTACTAACGTCGTTGTGAAAGTCTTTGGGATCTAATGAATATCTAGAATGTTACTTGCTAAAGTTCAGGGTTGACCACTTTTGGCTGAATATGTTCCTGTTGCTGTACAGATGCAGCATAACTAAGCCCAATTAAAATAGTGAGGATATTTGTTTTGGAGGTTAGTTGTTTTTATTATTATTATTTTAGGGTTGTTGGGGTAGTTGTTTTCCTCCTAACTGGCTGTAGGGAGAAGAGTAAATGACAAGGAACAGTTGGCAAATTCCCTGATAAATATTGATGCCTGTGAAGGAGAAGCAGGAAGAGGAGCCAGTTTTTCTAACTGCAAAGAGTTCTGGATATGAGATAGATAACATAAGAAGCAGTTATTTATTCCAGCAGCAGGCAATTCAGGGTGTGACTATAGAGTAGTTTAATCCAATCTAAATCTAGACTGCTGCAGTCCTGCCCACGGCTAGTCTCATGTTCCCACTGCCTCCCTGTGTTGGTTGTAATGCTCCAGCAGCCTCGCAGTGAGCTAGCTCCAGTTTTAATTTTGGGGGGTTTTTTTAGGGGGTTCGTTGTTGCTTTTTTGAGGAAGTAGGGAGCTACTTTGGCATACTCAACTGTGTAGCATAGAAATGCTAATACTGCTACAAGTTAAGTGGCAAAAATACATGGCCAGAGATGGGGGAAGGCAGGAATATCCTTTCTGTGGCAGTGCAGACTTACATCACTGTAACATAACAATGACTTCATGTTACACTTTTGAAGCCGACGCTGCCATTGAACACAGGAGTTCTGTCTGCCTTTTGCTGATGTTTTCTGCTCCTGTGCTGGCTTCCTTGCGTTAGCATGCTGTTTGAAGCGGTCTGCGGAGCTGATCTGCATTAAAACTAACACAGCAAAAATACCTTTAGCGTTTAGTTTTAAGCAGGATTGGTTTGCTCATATGCTTTACAGTAAGGCTGCTTGTGCTGCTAGAAAGGGAAGGGTGTGGTGGAAGCAGAAACGAGTGTCTAGGGTATGGGGGAATAAAGAACCAATTCTTTTAGTTACAGTTCTGTCTTAAAGTGTCACTAGTGATGATTTATTGCCCCTTTCTTACTGCATGGAGTCTGGATTTTAGGGAGCTACCAGCAAATTAGCTACCATTCTTTTTATTTTTCCCTACCAAGTAGAAAAACAGGAACATTGCTACAATTCTGCCTGTTGGATCAATTACTTTTGGTACCGGCAGTCCAGGTAAGAGCAGAACTCTTTGTTAATACTCCCAGTCTCAGTCAATCAGTGAGTAAAACGCTGGAAGTTAGGTATAAATTTTAAATACTGTTTTTCAAAATTAGATTTGAATTTGCACGAATGAAATTAATGCCTTCATTTTCTATGAACATAGAGTCATATGGAGCTGAACCCCATTCCCTCTATTAGAAGCTGAACATAGTCTTAAATTCCATTGCATTCATGTTCTGAAGTTCCTTTTTATATGTACAGGACACTGCCGTTTACTAGGTAAATTGTTAAAAGTGTCTGTGGAGAATTCCAGAAAAGTACAAAATCAACATCAGTGCAAACTCTGGAAGTTCTTAAAGAGTGTGAGAGCACACTTTCAATCACTTTCAGCCATAACAATACCCTTCTGCAGTTTAGTACCCCCCCTATAGTCTGCTGTAATATCTGATTTTATTCATTGAACTATAAAACATTCCTTTATTTGAAACTGAAAAAAGCCTACCCATTTATTTGAAGATTTGCCCTGGGTATTAGAATGAATATTCCCACTCTTTGGGGAGGAAGGGGGTGGATGAAGTCGCCTGTGTCACTAACAGTGCTTTGAGACAGTATGCATGGACCTGGGATGATAAACTACGGTGTTGAGGAAAAAGTGGGGGGACAACAACAAACCCATCTTTCATATGAAACAATGTAGGCATTTTACACAGAACCTACAAACTTAGATTTCAGTAACACTTGTTATGTCAAGGATCCCTAAATGAGTCCAACCTGTTCAAGAATTTGCTTTGCCACTATTAAAGTACAGCAATGCTGGAGTTGAGGTACAGTTGCTTTTGCAAGACACACACATCATTAAAGTTTGCAGGACAAAAAAGCGTGACATCCATACAGTAGTCTGTAGCACCTTCTCAGAAATTCAAAACACATTTCTGTATCCA
The DNA here is from genome assembly GCA_013399095.1 of Psophia crepitans. Classification (NCBI taxonomy): domain Eukaryota; kingdom Metazoa; phylum Chordata; class Aves; order Gruiformes; family Psophiidae; genus Psophia; species Psophia crepitans. The sequence goes on along the minus strand of VWZZ01006915.1, from coordinate 1,626,100 downwards.
GGCTCTATGATATGGAAGATATTCAAGAGCAAGAAAACATGATCAAGAGCTTCAAGCTGCAATCCTTAGAATTTTGACCAGGGTCCAAGACAAGTTGTCCTCATACTCTTCTTGCTTGCCTTATCCTGTTCTGGCTGTACCACTTTCCTTAATAGTGTCTGTGGTTTATGTATAATCCCAGAAGATAGTGAGAGATGATAGCAGCTGTCCATACTGTGTACTGCGAGGTAACCATGCTTTAAATATCAGGAGAGGAGATGTGAATTACTGGGGTTTTTTCCTTATTGCTGGTACTTTGGGATTGGTTTTTTTTTGAGACTTCACTAACCTATCCTCTACTGTACTTACATTATGATAAATTTTGATCTTAAAATTCATATCATATATTACTATAGAAGTAAAGGACCTGTGTTTGCAGAATTCACTCTGTCTTGAAACTGAAGTCTGTGACATTTAATAATGTTGTAGTCTTACATGTCAAAGCTTATGAGCTGTAGTTTCAGAAATTGGTATTGAAATTGTTCACAAAGTGTAAAAAGTTGATAGTATGGTGTGAAAAGGTCAGAGTCTTGCTAATTCTTACTGGTTGGTATTACAGATTTTTAGAAAAAAGTTGTTTTAATTTACCTTGTAGTGTTGCTTATGTTGCTATTTTCAAATGTTGCATAGAATAAGATAGGCCCCTGTGGCCTAATGTTATTGAGCTTTTATCTTTCTGTTGCTGAAGCCAAAAGCTGAGTTTTGTTTGGTTTGGGTTTTAATGCTGTTATTTCACAAGCGAGAAAACATTAAACTGTTGGAAATGTCATAAAATCAGCGAACTGGTGGTCTGTACCAATTTTTAGTCCTCAAACACTGTAACTGCACAGAAATTTACACATTCTATACATCCAGCATTTGATTCAGAGTTAACCTGCTTCTGTTTGGCTTTTGTTTAAACTTATCCCTAGAAATAAAATTAAATGTTGAGATGAGCGGAGCTATAATTCAAAGCATTATGTGAGCTAACAGTCAAACATACTGCGTGTGTTACTTGAATTTGGTGTTAATACAAGTCATGTTTATATGTTTGTAGTTACATACCACTGTTTCTTAGCATTCTCTCTTTTTTCTTCTGATTACTTTTCAGGTCTATTAACTTGACCATCTTTTCAGTGATGAAACAACATTGGGAATTATGGACAAAAACATTGGAGAGCAGCTTAACAAAGCTTATGAAGCCTATCGACAAGCATGCATGGATAGGGACCATGCTGTGAAAGAACTACAGCAAAAAGTATGTCTTGGGTTCTGAATCACATCTTTAAAGCCATCCTTCCCATGGAGGACTGTGATACATATAGATTTCGGTTTCGCTTTAGCTGTGCACACTTTAGTGTATCTGTTAAAGCTGGAAATTCATGTTATGAAGCCAGGCCAGTACACTGCAGAGTAACTCATTAGGCTATGAATGTAGTAGGTGGGTTTCAGGTTTTCAACCTTTAACTTTTTTGTAGTTTTAAAGGTGAGAAAAGTGTTGTCTGTTTTATCTAAAGATGTATACAAAATTTACCTTCCTTTAATGAAGTACTTCTTGAAATTTAATTTGCTTTATTAAAAATTACTTTTTTAGAATCATTAATGTAAATAGCGTAAATCAGTTTTATGTTAATAGGAAGATACACTACATGAATTACTAGTTTACTTGATGTAAAGGTCAAAGACTCTAATATGTTCAGCACTGTGCAAGCTATTAGGACAACAAAGTTTGTGTATGGAAACACTTACAGCAAACTAACCTTAAAATTATTAGAATAAGTTTTGGGGTTTTTTTTAAATAGGAATTTGTACAATTATTCTTTTAACTATGAAGTAACAGAAAGATTCTGGAGGCATTCTGATGAGGAAGGCACACCTTTGATTTTTTATTTAGTCTGTTGTAGAATACATTACTTCAGCAAAAACTCTTCTAGGACTTCTCATCGTGTATGCCAGCACATTGCAAAGCTAGCAGTTTGGGGCCTTGTCATACTAATTTTATTCTGCATATTCTGCCCAGCAGTGGAACCTCTGTTATAGGAAGACTTTAGTGGTTTTGATGCTACACTACTTTGATACTTTCAGAGAACTGGTAGGCTGGGACTTTGTTCAGGGGCAGATGAACCATGCTCGGTGTCAACTTACGGAAGCAGCAGTAGTAGAATTGGGAGCAGGAAAATGTCTACCAGAGAATATTGTGATTTCTGGGCACAATGTTGCGATCCCCTGGCATGGCAAAATAAACTAGCCAAGGCACTGCAGAACAGGCATCAAGTCAGTCATGTGCAGTCATCCACTGCGCAGTCCATTCATAGTCTGTTGCAGCAACGCCGGTGCAAATCTGTAGCGTTTTCTGCTCTTAACAAGCCAAGCACAAGTAGTGTGTCAATACGTTTTGTGCTGAAATTGCAACTAACTTAACAAAAGGCAACATATTTTTGAATGATCTGGAATCTTTTAAATTCTGTCTTTTATGAGGAACAATCAATTATTTGAAGGAAGTCATTCAGTCATGTTAATACTCCTGGATCGTCTGATAGCACGTGAAAGAAACTTCTGCCCAAGAAACAAGATGTCAAGTACAAGGTCAGATAGCCCTTATAAAGTCTGGGGAAGAAAACCAAAGAAGTGTGTGAGGTCATCAGTGTTAAGGGAACTAAATGCTTGCAAGATCTCTGCATTTTCTCTGGTTCAGAAATTAAAGCCTTTCATAAACGGTTACTACCAGGTCAAATCATTTTCCTAATCAAACTTTCAGTAGTTGGATTTCATGACTTCAGAAGAGAACAAAAGTATTTTTTCAAGAAGAGTTGATACAATAATTAGTTGGGAATTTGTGTTGTTTTTCAGGGTTTTTAACCAAACTCCTAGTTTTTGAATGACCTTTGTACAGGGCTTTACTCTGGTAACTTCCTCTGCTCATTGTGTGGCCTTCACACGTTGTTGGATTGTCCACCATTCTGTTGTTAACAGTTTACTACTTAAGTTACCGATAGGCCACTTGTTTTGCCAGTCTCTAGAGCTGGGAGCCATGTCAAGCACACAGAAGCCAGAGTCATCTTGGCCAGATGGTGTTTGATACAGATGGATGGTTGGTTGTCATGCAGATCTTCTAGTTGGTAACTTGTTGCTGCCATCTGACTCAAGGAATAATTTGTGCACACTGGCTGTCAAAAGCATCTTCTCTTCTGTCTGTTTTAGCTGTCATGTCTGTGCTCTGTACAGAAGTGTTGACAAGACATTGCTGTTGTACATTTTCAATTTGGTTCTCAGTGATTTTTCTGCTTCATGAGGTCTCTTATAGCTGCTGGAGTGTACTGCTCTTTGATCACTTTTTTTTTTTTTTTTTAAATAAATAGTACAACTACTACCTGGCCTTTTAAAATAAATTTTTCTTGTAGATTTTTTTTCCTGCCTGCTCTACAGACAAACACATTGGGCAGTACGGGGGTGTGGAATTTAACTGTGACTGAGATTTGAGAATTAGATAGCAGTGTGGATAAGCTATGAATAGACGTGAAAATGCTGCCTAGTCTTGTTCCAGGTTGTGACCTGTTCCATAATAGACATATTCTTAATTTCAGAAAAATTCAGTGCATTCCTGTAAGTTTCTTTGCTGGGACTTCACAAGTTTTCTTGCTTGTTTTAGCACTACTTTAACTGCAACATTAGGCACGTGATAATGAAAGAATAGTTTTTGAATATTAGCATCTTCCTGCCACCTGACCATTTGTTCAATTAACTGGCTGTCTAACAATGTTTATACACTTTCGTGATATGTGAGCAGTCTTACTAGGCTCTGTGTGGCCTGTTTATAGCATGCGATGGAGATGAAGAATGGGGCTGCATCCTTGCCCCCCCACCCAGTTTTCTAGGTTAGGAAATAAGTCTGCTACATTCAAAGGAACAGGCAAAACTCTGTTCACAGGCAATTAAACTTATTTACAAAATACCTGTCGTATGAAATAAGCATGTTGCTTTCCATTTAAAAGCTATGTTTTTGAAAGCCTGTCTTTATATCATTTATTTGTCAGAACATACAGGAAATTACATCTTTCTATAGATAAACTAACTGACCAGCATTATGAAGAATATTAAAATTCTCATTTTAAACCTGATGTGTTCTATTACTATGAATGAAGAATCCTATGCTTAAAAGTTATCCTGTCCTTTACAAGTGCCACAGTTGAAACAGTTACTGAAAATCAGGGTTTTATTTCCTATAATACCTTTTCTCATCAGAGCAGTCTCAAAAGTGTGGACTTGCCAAAGGTGACTGTAGTTGGGTTTTCATGCAGAGGTCCACAACTACAATTATCTTTAAAAATCAGAGCTGTGTTTTATATGCCAAATAGGAGACCCCTAGTCAAAACAGAATAAGACTAATGCTAATTAAATTATATTTGCAGACAGAAAACTACATGCAGCAAATATGTGAACAGCAGGAAAAGATAGAGCTTCAAAACAGCATTATTGCAAAACTGAAATCGCAGTTAGCTGCTCTGAATGCTAATAGAGGTATGTACTCCAGTTTGCACGTTTTTTTCTTTTTATGCTGTGTTGCATTGATGAATAGTTCTGACTTTGTTGCTTCAGTTTTTACAATACATATCTCTCAAAGCAGTATCATACTTTTCTGTGAACGTGAGAGTTAACACAAATGTGCAGTTTCAAAATCTATTTATAAAATGCAACACTTCTGAGGTCTCTCTTTATCCGCTTCAAGAAATGGTGAGATTTTCTTTAGATGTAGAACCTGCTTACACTGAAGCCAATAAAAGTTATGAAAATATGGGTTAAAAAATCATTCACTAGAATTAAACCCAAAATTGTTTCATATTAATTTTACAATTATCTGCTAATAAGTTTAGCTCAGGTTGTTCTAGATGTGAGTGCTGTGGTTATATGCCTTTTATATTAGATGAGTCTTGCGATGTGAATGTTACTGGATAACCAAAGCTTTATAAGCAGGTAATTCTCTTTCAAATCAAATAGTCATTGATGGATAATTTTCCACTGTTTGACTGTATTACACAAATAAGAGAAAAGAGTCAAAGTAACCATGTGTTAATCTGCCATGCTCATTAAATATTTATTCACACTAGCCTAACACTCCTGGTTTTCATAAATACTAGCAAAGTGGTTGGCTTTTATTTTTAAGAGTACATGTATGGGGTTTTTTTATTGCTGGTTTAGTCTTGCATTATCTCTAAGGACAGGATTGGATTTCTTTTGCTTGTTTAATATGAAGGCTTGCTCAAAGAAAATAAAAGAAGTTAATATAAGCCTAGCTTCTTTTAATTTTGCTTGTACTTAGAATCTGGCTGGGAAAAAATGCAGTGACATCAGCTGCTTTTTTTTAAGGTACTGTGCATCCCTACATTCTGATGCATGAAGATATTGAAACCTCCAACTTACCTTTCAGCCAGCTCTCTGAAAAACTGAACGTAGCAAAGCAAAGAGAAAAACTCTTAGAGGTAAGGTCGCCTGCAGTATGTTTAACATACGATCACATTTGTGCTGTGATTACACTAAAGAACGTGAAAAGATAAATGAGATCTTTATTGGTACCTTTGAACTGCACTTCTTCTCATACAAGGTCCCTGCCTGAAGTGCATGAGTGTTGTGCTACTGCGGTCTGCTTAGGTGAACTAAGCATCTGTCTTGGATCCTTCCCAGTGCAATCACTGTTTGGCCTTCAAACTCCCTAGAATAGTTTTGATCATAACGTTAAGAACTTGGTTATTTATTTCCTAACCTGTCAATACCAGTGGTCAGGAAGGAACGTTCTCTTTCTCTCACAACAGCTTTTTGCATTACAACCAGTCTGTCTCTTTTTGCAAGAGACGGAGAATCTGTACTCAAAAAGTGATGGACTAAGACGTGAAATATCCATTGCTCTGGAGACACTGCTGATTTGTTGGGGGGGGTTTAAATAGCCAGTTTTAATATGATGTCTCTTCTGCCTCTCTTGACTGAAGTAACACTGAGATTTTCACTACAGCCTGTTGAGAGTAACAGGAATAAGAGTAAAGCACTAATGCAGAATAGATGGGAAATACCTCGAATGGATTTTGCATTGAGCAAAGACAGTGACAGAGATGCACAAAGCTGCATTGTTCTTATCCTAAGTCATTCTACTGTGTTTTTGAGAACTGTTTTGTTACATGAAATCTCCTATTTTTGAATATGAATCTCCATAGCAGGAACTATGTAGGGGTCATAAGGAGACCCTTACATGAAATCAGGCATTGGATTTAAAAGGAATTAATTTCAAGATTTGTTTCCTAAACCTGAGCTATTAACAAATTAATTACACTAAGTTCTCAGAAATGCTTTTTTTAAATCAGAAATGTTTATTTAAGAATAATTTAATTGGGTTACTGATGCTCTTTTAATTATCTTGAAGGAATCTCATTTGAGACTAAGCTTTTGCCAACAGTTTAAACATACTGGTACCCAACTTTTACATACACTCCTTTTTTATTTAACAAAAGGCTTTATATAATTTTTCTACAGTAGAATCTGAAATCACAAGATGTCATTTCTTTCCTAATCTTTGCATTTATTTGGAGTACAACACAGCTGAAGGGTTAATTCTTTGATGGAACATCATTGCATATTTTTGCATTTCTCTGTCCTGAGTTGGATAAAAATTATGTGTTACGGACACGGAGACCTGACCAAGTCTAATATTTCATACTCTTGTTTCTGAATGCTTTCTCAATGACAATACTTTTAAGTAACTTAGACATATAATGAGTAGGAGAAAGGAAGCTGTTTTATCTGCTCTTCTCATGGGGAGACACTGAGAAATTATGTGATCTATATGGATAACAGGCAATGCATGTGAAGCTGAAATCATTATTTCAGAGGCTGTTTTCTTAATGGAATGTAAGTTATTTCTCTTTATCTGCATTTTTTTGTGTAGTCAGTTATTGCAGTTACCTCTCAGCATTAGGTAGTTCATCTGGATTTTGCTTCATCTGTGCCATGAATAGAAATATTTCTGATATAACTCCATACAGAATCAACTATCAGCTCTACAGTCTGTCTCCATTTAAACCCAGGCACAGTGCTATAGAAATAAGGTCTTTTCAGAGGGGATCAGTAGAGATCTGAACCTATGCGAAGTCAAGTTGACCCAGCCTACCCTATGGTCCTGTTATCTGGAATGTAGTAGCTCTCTTACTCAACGTGTTGAGAGTGTGGAGCTTGAGGAAAACACGTTTGACTGGACCAAGGCTGGTTTCTGCAGAGGCCAAGGCTGGTTTCTGCAGAGGCATGTCGATATCTCTGCACCATCCTTCCAGTATAAGGAGGACCCTAATGTTTGGTGTTGTGCCTAGTAAGCTTCCGCTAACCTGGTGAGAGTGATACAAAGATGTCCAGACAATGCAGCAGATACACACACGCTTCTGTGAGCTCTGGCTGTGTCTTGGCCATGCCATTCATGGGCTGACTATGAGTGGAGATACACAGCAGTCCCTGTACACAAGTCCTCATTTTATTGAATAAACTCAGGGAAGGAGAACCATATAACCTCACGTTCCTGTTGAAGATGATGGAAAATCAATTCTGTTGTGATAAATGCTTTATATGCTTTTGTGGCAGCTGCCAATTTTTGCACTTTTTAAGTGCAGAACTTTTGATTTATGATAGATAAAAAGGTAAACTGCATGGAATGGATGTGGGGAAATGAACGGTAGCAAATCACCAGGACCACGTCAAGTTAACCTAAGAGTTCCCCCTTCTCTGTCTTTCTGAATAAACAAAGTTTAAAAAAAAAACCACCCCAAATTATGTGCCATGTTAAAAAAAAAAAGCAAAAGGAGTTGATTCTTCACAGGATAGGTAGTCAACCAATGAAACTTCCTGCTTTAAGGGAAAATTGGACAACTTCATGGGAGAGAAATCTGTTGAGAGTTAATAAATACATAGAAACTGTGACTATGAAGGTCTGGGAATGTATCATGAATGCCTCCTGTTTTCTTGTACTCTTCCTAGACATCGTATCTTGACATCTGTTAGACCAAAAATCCATCATCCTGACACTGACCCAGTATAGTTGTGTTGTATCTAATTCAATAAAGTTTTGGCTTTTTCAGCTATTGAAATTTGGAAACTCCAATATTCTATTTGAAAACCTATATTTTTCTAATTATATTCAATCCTCATTCTGCTCTAAACCAAATGAATTATGTCTACAGCCATTGTCCTCTACTGCATTAACTACTTTATTCTACTTTTCCACCAAAAATGTCAGGCTTGGAAAATGTACAGTTCCAGATAATAAGTTATGATTATGGTCTTTAAGTTAAAATGTTGCTGTTTCTTCCTGTCTGTCCTTGAAACTCAGAGTCTCTCCCACTGGTACCTCTGAAACAGTCTTTTTCTATGTCAAATGGCATTTCTCAGTGGACTATATTCTGTCCTCCAGGAAAGTTAATAGAAATCCTGGACTGATTGTAATAGGTGCACAGTTAGAGCTTACATTTCAGAGGTTTAACGTGAGGAAGGGGTGGGCTTTTCTGTGTTTTCTAGAAAATGACCATGCTTCTGTATTTTACCTGCTGTTGTGAAATTCTGTTGCCAGTGTATCATAAAATGTTGTGGGGTTTTTTGTTCGCATTCATCTTCCCTGAAAGAGGTGAGTGGCCAAAGCTGCCCAGCAAACAGAAAAGCTTAGTGAGGTTAGATAATGTCGAGTAAAGCTGCTTCTATATGCTATTTTTAGTACAGAGTCAGACATCAGAATCATAGAATCTTTGTAAACTCCATAAAACGTGAAGCTGAAGTCAATAGCAGTGACAAGAAAACATGTTCATGTTCATATTTTCCTGGCTCAAGAACCTCAGTATTAAACACTGTGTGGAGTTTGTTGATCAGAATTTTTTGGGCTGTGGAAAAGGGGAAGAAATTGTGTGTCGGGAATGAATGATGCCTATGATGCACAAAACTGCAATAAATGTTTAGGTCTTTTTTTTTTTGTGCAGGACATAAGCAGAGGAATGGCAGATGGGTGGTAGTCATCTTTGTGCTCAAAATTATGGTGCTAAAATGACTTAAGTAACTAAGAGCTGCTACTGCAGCAGTCTTGTGGAGTTGCGTGTTCCAGTCAATACTGGCTTCTCTAATGTCACTTTGTTTCCTGTCTTTCATGCAAAGAAAGCTGTACTTCATGATTTTGTGCTAGCTGACAATTTTATGCATTTAGCTGTTCTTTGCTGCTGGTATGATGTATGCTGCAGGATTATTTGGGGCCTGCTACCTGTTAGAAGAAATTCTGGTATCGATAGCCTTTTTTCTTATTCCTTCCTCTGTTTAAGCTATCTCTACCCAATAACAAAGAGTTAAAAGTTACAATTAGTATTCCCTCAGACTATTACAGTAATTCATCAGTTGAATAGTATTTTTCCTTGAAACCATCTTATAGTTTGTTTACTCTAGGAAGCCACTGGAATAGGCCATTATAGCACACTTCAGGGGAAAATATAAGGACCTGCCTTCGCAGCACTGGAGTCTGGGGAGTGACTGGCTGTAGAGCAGGTCTGCTGGAAAGGAACTGGGGTCTTGTTAGACAGCAAGCTGAACACGAGCCAGCAGTGTGTCCTGGCAGAAAAAAAAGGGCAATAGCTTCCTGTGCTGTGTTAACATTAGCACAGCTAACACTTGCGTCCCTGGGTGTATATCCCTCTATTCAGCATGCATTGGACTGTGTCTAGAATACTACATCCAGTTGGAGGACCTTCAGTACAGGAAAGACATTGATAAACTAGAGTGAGTTCAGCAGAAGCCCCACTGAGACTGGGGGCTTGAGCATGTAACCCATGAAAAGCAGCAGAAACTGAACTTGTCCAGCCTGGAGAACAGATGGTTTCAGGGGAAGCTAATAGCTTTCCAATACCTACATTGAGGTTATCAGGCAGATGGAGCCAGGCTTTTAACAGTGGTGCATGGCAAGAGGATGAGATGCAATGGGCAGTTGAAACATGAAAAGTTCAGACTGGACATAAGGGAAAACGTTTCATCATGATAGCCAGGCATTGGAAAAGGTTGCCCAGAGAAGTTGTGCAGTCTCCATCCTTGGGAAATTCAAGACCAAACTGAGTGACTTGATCAGACATTGTAACTGACCCTGCGTTGATTAGGAGCTAGAGAACCCTTGAGGTCCCTTCCAGTTTTAATTATCCTCTGATCTTATAAAGCCTCTCAAAAGAAAAGATACTGATTTGCTCATAATACAGATGTAACTTCTTTGCTGGCTGCTAATACCAGCATGCTTAAAAGGTCCATTGTGTGGCCAAGTACTTAACTGAGCAAGTATGACCAGTGTGACATACTTATTTGTCATGGTATTAGCTTTATAAACTTCACCCAGTTTATAAATGTTACCTCATTGTTGTAAACACCCAAACTCTGTCAGTATTAGAAACTGTAAGATCATCAAGCTATGAAGGGCTGTAGTCCTGAAAAATCCCTAAAGGTGTAATTGCTTCTCCAGTGGTTTGCTTGGTGTGATATCCTGACGGTACCCAAGAATGATGATTTACATCAGTATGTACTGATACATCTTCATTGCAACGTGTTGCATGACTCTTCTCCCATTGGTTCCCACATAGCTTTTCTCATTACGCGCTTAAATCTCGTCCCCACTTCCTGCAGGAGAATGTAAGAGAAATGGAAGAGAACTACTGCCATTACTGCAGTGCTCCCAGTTATCTGAAAGCTTTTGAAAACCCACATCTTATTTGGAGCTGTAATAGTCCCAAACAAATTATGACTGTACAGATCAATGCTGTATCACAGGCTCAGTGAAAGAGTTATTTTACTGTCTTTAAGATGGAGTTGTTCTTCAAGGGCAAGTGTTATGCTTTTTCCTAGGTGTTCAGATTTCCAGCAAATTATTTTCAAAGGAAAATACAGGAGAAGCTGTGTCCCATTGGCTTTTTAAATGGCAAATGGAATTTGACCATGGAACATTTGGGAACCCTGTGACCAAATAATGGCTCTGTGGTAGCTTAGGATCTGTGAACCCACACCATAAAATATCACTGCCTTCCCATTCCTGGAATGGCAAAAAGCAGTTCTCCATACTATACATACCGTGCCTTTGTAGTCTTTAAAGAACATGAAAAAGGTCTATAGTTATAAAATTATGTCCAGCATCTGGCCCTGCTATAACTTTCTTCAAAGTATTTTCAGATCTGTTAAGAAGACTTTTTATGCATGTCTCCTCCTCCTCTTAACATAAATTGTTATTTTTTCCCACATCACTAGATATGACTGTCTCTTCTCATTCACCCGATACTTCCTTAACTCGCTTTGAACTTTCTGTGCCCCATAGTACTGTAATTCTTCCTAGCGTTCTTGTTGTGCCATTTGGGAAAATGAAATCTAGCTGCTCTAGCATCAGTTATAGAAGATGATGTATGGGTTCTTTAGCCTGAAATCTTCAGTCTTCTTGCTTGTTTGTTTTTTTCCAGAACTATATAAAATTCTCTTTTTTTTCTCTCTTGCTGTTTTGTTGTGGGTTTTTTTCGTCTGCTTCCCTGGATTCTTATCTACCATGATGTGTACAGATTCCACAGTAAAAGAGTATAGAACGTGTTTCATGGTCTGTCCTAGGACTATACATACATTCCCCACACCACCTGCAGGAAGTTCAAAGCATGGAAGAAGGGTTAGCATTAAGGAAGTTAGCAACACCTAAAGCTGAAATATGTCAGTTTAAAGGTTGAACGAATGGGATAGAAACATCCCATTTTTAGACAGTGTTTTGAACCCACTGAGCAGTAGAGGCTTAATCTGGATCTCTGAGATACCACCCAAGTCCAGAGTTGCGTTGAAGCTCTTACGGTAGATTTATTATTCAAAGTCACAACTGAAACTAAAGAAAAAGAACCCAAATGCCTTCAGAGATGTTTTTCTGTGGGTTTTTTTTTTATCCAGCTAGTGTAACTTTTTGAGGCTAAACAGTTATGTCAGTTGCATATACAGACGTCCATGCTTAACCACCGGGTGGCTCTGCAGACCTGCTCTGGACCTATCCTTACATGGCTCTCATTGTCTGGCAGAGGAGCCCTTACCTACCTAATCTCCAAATGCACAACCTCACCCTATTTAGGTCCCGTTTGTAAATAAAACAAATGTTCTTGAAAAAGCACTTATTTCCTTCTTCCCTCTTCACCTTGCCCTACCTGTCTACAGACTATCTGACTGTATTTCACGTGCATTACATCTTGCAGAGTTAACCCTTTGGGTGTACTTCTCTTGCAGAGACATACATGAGGCTTCGGGCCACTTTTTCTGACACTTGATGCAGGTCAAGATCAGTGTTTCTATGGATTTCATAAACTGTAAACTATAGAGTTTTCGTAGTCACAGTTTTTAACCATAGGTTTTTTCTTGAAAATTATCCAAGGACTATCTTTGTGCATATTAAAAAATTGTTCGTTATAGTCGTCTTCATTCCACCAAAAAGCCTACATACATAAAAATTCCATGAATTACCAGATGGATAGTAAAGTGGGGCCAGCCACTGCTTTTTAGTTCATAGATCTTTATAGCATTGTAATATTTGCAATGTAATCCCAATTATACATTCAAACTGGGGGATGAGAGCCTGGAGAGTAGCCCCGCAGAAAGAAATCTGGAGGTTTGGATTGATGGCAAGTTGAATATGAGCCAGTGGTATGTCCTGGCAGCAAAAAGAGCCAACCATGTCCTGAGGTGCATCAAGCACAGCACAGCTAGCCATTTGAGGGAGGTGATGGTCCTGCTCTACATTGCACTGGTGCTGCCCCACTTCAAGTACTGTGTGCAGTTTCAGGTGCCTCAGTGTAAGAGGGACATCGAACTATTAGAGTGTGTCTTGAGAACGGTGACCAAGATGGTGAAAGGCTTTGAGGGCGAGAATTAGGAGCAGCTGAGGTCACTTGGTTTGTTCAGCTTGGAGAAGAAAAGGCTGAGAGGTGACCTCATTGCAGTCTACATCTTCCTCAAGGGGGACAGTGGAGTGAGAGGTGCTGCTCTCCTCTCTGGTCACCAGCAATTGGACATGAGGAAACGGAGTGAAGCTGTGTCAGGGGAAGTTCAGACTGGACATTAGGAGAAGGTTCTTCATGGACAGAGTGGTTGGTCACTGGAACAGGCTGCCCCGGGGAAGTGGTCATAGCACTGAGACTCTCAGAGTTCAAGGAGCATCTGGATAATGGTTTTAGTCATATGGTTTCGTTTTAGGTAGCCCTGTGAGGAGCAGGGAGTTGAACTCGATCCTTATGGGTCCCTTCCAGCCTGAGATATTCTATGATCCTGTGATTCTGTGATTCTGTTCTTGGGTCTGCTCGAACATTAAGGTAGCTGCAGAGTATCACCTTCTTCAAAATTGGTTAAGGTTGATTAAAATTAATAAAATATTATTTTTATATATATATTATTTTTAAATGTTAATGTAAATTATATATTAAGTAAACCAAGAGAGTGTCTTTATAAACACTATTATGACTTTCATAAATTCAGAACATACAGTTGTTTTGAGTAATCATCTGTGATGAGTTACATCTGTGTGTAGTGGTAGAAGGTCTTTACTACAAGTTTAAAATTTATAGTGTAATAAATAAGACTGACCCTTACTTATGCTGCAAAATCTTAATTTAGCTTATTCCAGACGGCAAAATAATGATATTCCACAGGCCTCAATTCTATTAATTCTACTGGTGTTTCTAAAATTATTTTTTAGGAACAGTTAGAAACCGAGAGCATGAAGTTGAAGCAACTTGAGGACAAAAGCAATCAAAAGGAGAGAAAGCTTCTATCTATTATTTCCAACCAAGAAGATAAAATAAGAACTCTGAAAAGCAAATTGAAAGAATTAAATGAAGCACAAAAGGGTATACAGATGCTAACATATAAAAGGGAGGTAAGATAAGCAACCAAGTAGAGATAAACTGAAAAAAACAAACATTTGTGAATTATTACTTCTTTCAAACATGGTTATAGTAATTATTCTAAGAAACTAATTTTAAATTTCAGCATTATATAAGTATTAGGAAATTGTTAAAGTATATAAAGCACATAAGGAACACCAATCAGTTGGTTTGTGTATTAATTAAGCTAGGTTATGTCATTAAAATTTTAGTATTTGTGAAAACTTGAGATGAGCATTTCTGTTATATAATTTTCAGCTGGAATTTTTCACCAAGATTGACTTGATTTGTTCACTTTCTTGCCACCCTGTTTTTGTTATAGTACAGCATCCAGAGTACTATTCTATCCTTGCGGGACAGCTAGATTACAGTCATCAATGTGAAGCTCACCACGTAAACCTATTTTAGCTAGCTAATTTAAAGTGAACATAGGTAAGGGTAGGAGCACAGCAACACATAACTTGTTACTATTAGACTTCCCAAGCATTGCTTAACTTAGTGTGGCAAACACTTGTAACCCATGTCGCTAGGTATGAGGCAGCTCAAATGTGTCTAGAGGAGCTGCAGTTGCACTTCAGCGCAAGGTAAGACAAACCTGTGGGCTATGGGTCTGCGATTATAAACAGTGTATCATTGAAATCAGCTGATTTTGCAGACATATGATCAAGTTCTGTGTCTGATTTGGAGTGCATATGAACTACTCAGGCCATCTGGCAATGTAGTTCTAATGAAACTGCAGCTTAATGACTGGTTATTATAAAAACTTTCCTTAATGCCTGGCAGATTGAAAACTGTGTAATACTAGAGTGAACCACAAGGTGGTAGTCAAAGTTAATAACTTATTTAAAAACCTGCTAGAACTCTTGACTTACTAGCCTGTGATGCGTTCATTGAAAAATTTGGTTAATAAATTGATTTTTAAGAGCTAAAATAGCGGGATACCTCACTAACAAGCTTATACACAGTACATGATCTTACCATATACAGGACTGAAACATAATTACAGTCAAGCAACGTTCTTAGAACCAGTTTCCTTTCAAGGGAGTATGAGCAGAGGAATGCCACACTGAGCTGCTAAGTTAAGCTAAAATAAGGAATTCACATAAACATTAAAAATCGCTTTTGTCATTTTGTGAATGTTTTGGAGGCTTCTAGAAGGACTAGGTGAAGGATTCCATGATGTTTTTACTCATATCGAGGTAAAGATCAAAATTAATATGCTAACCTGTGGTCGATATTTTCATATTTTATTTCAAGGTGAAAAGTAAGAAAGTTGTTCCAGATAAGCCTGAATTATCACTAGGGATGTCTGGTATTTCTCCTGTGTCTGAAAGGTAAATACTTTCACAGCATTATTAAAATTGCTTTTAATTGTCTTTTCTGCTATTAAATAAGACCAGCTATTTCCCTTTTTTTTTTTTTTACACAATACCTTAAAAAATGGATGCGGGACAGGAAACAACAGAGGTCAGAGAGCTGGTGTGGGAAGGTAGTAAAGCCAGCAACTATGTGGAATCATAGCTGGGGCTTTGCAAGTACGTAGGGATAAGTTGGAAGGAATAAAAATAGCCACTTGGTTCAGCAGGAGGTTAAACTCTGTGGGAAACTGAAGTGGATGTTACTGCTGGGTTTTGGTTAAGCATTCACTCCGTTGCATTAACTCTCTTCAGAACAGGAATGTACAACCATAATGGATTAACTGATGGCAGCACAGCAGAGAAGCCTGCTGCGCTGCCTGGAGGAGGTCTGATAGTCAGCCTGATCCATCCTAAATGAGAAAGTTTGAAAACAGGTTTATGTGTAAGATGAAGCTAGACAGCCCTTGCTACGACCAAGGGACTAAAAGCATTATATTTCCTAAGCAAGTATTCCATCTTCTGCTGGTTTGGGGGGAAAAAGTACTGACCAAAGCCTTAGGTATGCATTTTTTCACAGGATAGGCAGTAATACTACTTTTAACGATTTTGATGAGGTCACAGTGAGGCTCAGAGGGTGTTAGGGAAAAGTATCACAAATTCTTGCTATCTTATACTCTTGCCTAGGCTTCTGCTTTTGGCCACTCTCAGACATGGGCTAGGTGAACTACATGGATCTTTAATCTGGCTTAGTACTGCTTTATGACAAAAAAAGAGAGGAAATAAGACTGTGATGTGATAGAGACTTTTTTGTCTTTACTGATGCATATGTAAAAAATGAAAAACCTTTACCTGTCTTCTGTCTCCCCCCTCTCAAATAGCTCCCTTACTTTACAGTTTTCTTGGAAAGAGGTATGTGTCTGGTAAGATTACTGGTAATCTTACACTAGTAAGATTATAGTATCACAAATGTCTAGCAAATTAAGATTGATTCATCTAATCATATGTATATTTTCAAGCTCCAATTGGAAACTTGTGTTAAGAGTCTTTTTTAATTTCTTATTTATCAAAACACCTGAAAAGTGGTCAGTGTTAACAATAGCAAATTCAACTCCTTCTGTAATTTGTTTTTTCAAATGAGATACAAATAGACATTTGTGTCTTCAAAAAGAGAAGCATAGCAGAAGTAGGAACACAGCTCATGACACTCCTAATTGCTATATGAATAAGCAATAAAAAGGAAAACAATTCACTGGATTAAGGAAAAATCCCTTTTGAGTTCTTTTGATACAAAGATGCAAAAGAGAACACAAATTCAGTTTGTCACCAACTTCACTTTTTCATCCTTGAAGTTCATTTTATAAAATCCATGATACTGTGCTTAGAAGTAGATTCTGTGAGTTCATCAAAATCTCACAATGGAATTTTATGGATGCATCACTAACTGAATAACGTAGTGCCTTTGGGCAAATAAAACTCACACCAACACGAAGAACTATCCTCACTGGTCTCAGTGCAGATAACTAAATATGAGATGTCCATATGATACTCTGGAAAATATATAACTAAAAAAATGCAAGTCATGTGATACTGTGTAAAACAGAGGCGTGAGTTCACGAGCCCCTCTCCAAAATGTCAGGTGGATAAGGAAGGAGCAGTAACAAATGTTTGTGTGTCCCTTCTCCTGAAAAGTCTGAAGCGCAGCGAAAACAATGGAAAACGATTAATGTTCACAGCAGGAGCATCTTATTTTCCCTAGAATGAGATGGGAACAGTACCCTTGTGAAAGATAAGCTGTTCCACAAAATACCTGAGAGAACTGAAAGAAATGTAAAGGCTGGATTTTTCGGGGGAGGGGTCCTTGCGGGATCAGGCCCTAAGCTTGAATGTATGTGATAGGACTAAACAGCTCTTTGACAACATTTTCTTTTCTATTTCTGATTGCTTTTACTGAGTAGAACAAAAATATGTATACATATGTTGAGGAACAAGGTATCCAAGAAACATAGCTTGCACTATTGTTTTTCTCTGGTTTTTGGGTGTGACTAGATGAAAGGCCACAACAAGCTGAATTGGTTGACTCTGATTTACAATTTTGATCTTGCAGGGAGAATCTAGAGACTATTTTCCAGGACATGAAAGAAGAATGTCATCGAATATGTATGCTAGCCAGAGAACAAACAGACCAACTGAGTAAATTTAAGATAAAGCCAGAACCTGAAACTGGTAATATCATACTTAAGCTCTTATTGTGATTCAACTGTTTGAAAGCTTTGCTTTATATTTGAAAATACTGTAAATTACACATACATAGAAGTACTTCCACTGTTTACCATCTGCCTTTTTCAAGTCTGTTCACATGGTGCTCAGTATTTCACCAAGAAAATGCACCGCCAGTTTTGGCATTCTATGATGAATGCTCCAAATCACATGCTATAAAAGACAGTCATCACATCAATGGCTCTTGTAATTGTTTTGTCCCTTGGAGTGAGAGGCAGGCACTTACTACATGTGATATCCCATCATACTGTGTGAATGACAGCACTTGCTTGCTTTTAATTTAGCTGTCAGTTGAAAAGATGTCTGTTATGAATGTCTCTAGCCCCGTATCTGTTAGGGGAAAACTGCTGGACTGAGGAGAGTCAGAGGACTTATTTTCTAGACTTCCTTTGAATACTGTTTTGTTATATGGGACAAGAGCTTGATCTAACTCTTCCTGGAAACAAAAGAAAGCCTTGATTTTTGTTGCAAGTGGAAGAGATCCTGCATGTCCAGTTCTACTAACGCTTACATTTAATATAATATTAGCTACCATGGGTATTCCCTACTAGCTTTTTTTAATAGTAGGATCAGACTCTTAAGTGATTTCAAAAAACACCTGCCAAACCAGCATGGTTGAAGCACAAGACACTGATTTCAGCACTTGCTTCTAATTTAGGTTATACCATTACTGAAGTTTTGTTACGTGAAGTACTAAAGTGTAGCTTGTGGCTTCAAACTGCTATGTCTGAACTGTATTGTTATATTCTGATTATACACTACTAAACTTTATTATTTGGGGGTGGGAATTTTGGATGAGCACTTGGTAACTTACTCAGAATGGATTTGTTTGCTTGAGTGCCTAACTCAACTGTGCGAAAAAGTATACGTGGTACAGATTTAATCTGCTTGATTTCTGTTAGTTTTGTGGCCCACGTTACTACAAGATCTGAGTGATGTCAGAAGGCTGCTGTACAATAAATGTGTACTGAAGTTATGCTCTCACCTGATTAGGAGTAGCCATGTATATCATTACCATTTTGGTTAATAAAGTGCCAAGAATGAAGAGGGAGTTCTCAAAACCAAGGGAAAACATGGTCCCACTTCTGAATAGTTATTCAGTTTAAATATTTGCCTAATTTGGAAACCAATGGGACTTTGGTACCTAAATATGTTCTAAAATCGTGCTCATGGCGCTTAGCGTGTTCTTCGCACCATGTGAAATGGTTTTGGTTCCAGCTTCTATTTCTGCCAGAACACTTCAGTAAATAAATGCAAGTATGTGTTAAGAGTATGGGACAACATACTTTTCGATAAAATGAAAATGTTTATAGCCATATATCAAAAAGAAATAGAATTATTAGAACAGAATTATTTCCTTTTATTTCTTTTCTGATATTTTTTGTGTCAGAGCTGATATTTCTGAAAGAAGACTATGCCTCAAACTGATTTCAAAAAGAAAAAATAAAGGATAAAAAGCCAAGAAGAAAGATGAAAAACCTCTCAGGAAAAATACCCCAATGCCACACTTCTAATACCTATACTTCAGTGAACTATTTAATGTTTTCTTCATTCTTTCTTCACAGAAATACAGTTTTCCATGCCGATACAGTGTACTGATAAAACTGATGAACAAGCAGAAGAGCTTTTTAAGCCTCGGGTTATAAAGGATATAAATAGAGGTGCATCATGCATCACATCTATCACACCAAGAGGAGTGGGCCAAGATGAGGACAACAACTCTGTAGAATCACTTTCTAAATTTAATGTCAAGTTTCCACCTACAGACAATGACTCTGCTTTCTTGCAGAGCACTCAGGAAAAACCAACAGTTCCTTGTACTGGTATAGCTGAAAACATGCTTCAAGATCATAATTTTAACCTGGAGCACAGAGACCGTGCTGTTAACGTCAGTAAATTAGAACCTAACTCATTTGAAGCTCATGGAGTCGATCTCATGACCTCAGCTTTACAAAGCTTAACTACTGTTGACAAAACAAACCCCCCAAATCATGCAAACATGCCCATAGAAAATGCCCATGACAAAACATGTTTAAAAACAACAGACACTGGTTTCGCATTTGTACCTAAACACACAAACCAGGGTGTACCTGAAGTACTTTTTTCTTCTTTAGAAGCTGCTGGGACAACCGTCAGAGGTCCTCGTCAGGTATCTTTCTATAAATACTGTACATTTCAAAAAATGGTAATGGTTCAGGCAATCACTTTGCAAAGATCTTTGAGATGGGATTGATATATTCTATGAGTTATCTCATCAGTAAGACAGTATCTCTTGTCAGTTCTTCTTCCTGATACTGAAGTATGTGTACGAGGCACTTTTCCAGTGAAAGGGCAGGAATTGAAGCAGATGTAGCACTGCATATGCTTGCACAAATTGCAGTTCATTTAGATATTAATTGCTTCTATATCTATTTCAAAGCTGTCATTAATAGTAAGTTGCCCCCTAGATTGCTTTCTTTCTACCCTTGATCTCAGTTGAATAGGGCACATAATTGTTTTAATTGTTTTTAATGTACAGCAGAGAATTTGACAAATAGACTAATTAAAAAGCTGAACAGATAAATACTTCTCTGTGGAAAAATTATCTACTTTTTATCTCCTTCTGAGGTATAAACAGCACCTTATTCCTCACCTCTAAGAAAACTTAAATTTTTTTCTTCGTAGTTTAAGCAGTCAAGGAAGGAAGCTTTTTTTTTTTTTCTTAAATGAAGGTAAGTTCACCAAAATAATTTCTTTTAGGTTTATGTAGGTAGTTTGGGCTTGAATGTCAGTTATAGTTACTTGAAGTCCACAGGAGCTTCTGAAAGCAAGGCCCAGTTGCTGTAACGCAGAAGAATATTTCAGCAGGTTCTGACAATCACGTCTCTGAATACTTTGCTTCTTTTGTGTAACGTCCTGTCTCAACTGAAATTGCTGACAAAATTATTATGGACCTTTATAGACTGATTTTTATATGTTTCTGTGGCTTTTCTTACACCTTCTCACAGCTGTGTGAGAACAGCTTTTTAAGAACAAGCAAATAGTGGTATTTAGGAATTCTGTGAGGGTGGATTTGGCATATTTTTACTATTTACACTGATGTGATTTTGTGTTCTTTGCTAATGACAAGGAACATGCAGCAGAAGAGCTTTACCTCTCAATTTGGCCACTGCATGACATGCAAAACTAGCATTTGGAAAGTGTTGGAAAGTTTTGATGTTTTCTTCTGAAACATATCAAGTCTAGTTTAATTTTCTATTGCAAACCAGTTTGGGATTAAAAGTTTAAAGCAGGAGAAGTTTGCTGTTCTTTGTCACTATATTTTAAACTGATTTTTCAAAATGTATTTTAAATATCTGCTTGTAATGTAGGCGATCTCAATTCTTTACCAACTTACTAATCACAGTTTTTCTTGTGCTTTATTTTTCATTGGATCTTCAGTTAACGTTGTGACTGAGTTAAACAAATTAAACCACTTCTTTTACCACTGGGAGAATTCCCATGGAGCTGTGAAGCATTCGCTCCATTGCTTGTTACTATCCTCTTTTTCTGTATTCCCTCTCCAGCTTGTTCTTTTACAAGTTAGTCTGTGTATTTATTTTTCAATAGATGGCACCCTGCATTGTATATTACAGCAAGTGAAACAGCTGGTATGTGATTATAAATTGATAGGGTGGTATGTAGCTTCAAAAGTAGAGAAGAATTGCAGTTGAACAGCAGTAAGCTTTTGGATTGATCATTGATATTTCTGCAGAATAAGAGGATTAATTTGGAGCCATCATTTAAAATGTAAATTATCTACTTCGTGGAGAAAATGTAATAAAAGCTAACACTTGGAGAAAAGAAAGGCAATGGTGAAGTATTTCGGTATTTGTAAGTCATATCTACACTAGCACCATAGAATATACAGGAATTTTTATCTTATCCAGAAACTTGCTTGAAACAAGCCGGTATTACTTTAGAATCCATTAAATATACATCTGTGTATATCAATATATTTAAACATCCGTCACCTTTATACAGCTGCCTTCAAAAGAGGTTTTCAAGTATTTTTTCTAGTGAATTGGACTCAGCTTTAGTTTTTCTACTCTTAATTGTGCTAAAGATTTGATTCACAGTTAATATATATGTAGATTAAAATACTATTTTTTTTTAAGTTACTTGCATAGATGCCCTTTTCACGGTATTAACCTTAGCAAAATATACACATAAACTTGTTCTTAGTACTTTTACCATCTTTCTAAGGGTTAGTTACACTGCTTACAGCTTCCATCATCCCTGCCACTGGTGAAGCTCCAACAGGGAGGAATTATATACCTGGGTTGTTTTTTTTTTCTTAGTATAGATAAAACTTTCAAGTATTTACTATATGTGTTAACTTATAAAATGGAAAACCCCATAAATGCAATAGATTTGGCAACAGTAAGTTCTTGGAACTGCTCTCAGTTGCTGTAATAAATTTAGCTCTTTCCTTCTATGTGGATACTAAATGTGAAAACTCAGTACTGTTTTCTTAGGATGTAACTTTAAAAAAAAAAAAAAAAGTGACTGAAAAGAGCAGCGGATTAAAATAAACATGGATATTAGTGGACCTAGGATATTACAGACTACATTTAAGTGAGACAAGCATATAGATGCATGTGTTTATCAGTATTCAGAGTTTGAGGGGGTTGTTTCCACAAAAAATATTTCAAAGAATGTTCATTATTTTAAAAGCAAATTGATAGTCTGTTGATCTTAATCTGAATATTAATGTTTTTGAAATGGAACATCTGCCTAAATACATCCCTATTCTGAAAAGCATATTAAGCACATGCTTAACTCTCAGAGAAAGCAATGTTAAGTGCCTGCCTCTGTGGGTTGCTGGATGAGTACCTCTCCTTGTTGTGCTTCCAGGATTAGAAATCTTACTACGTCCTTTGTGGGATTTTTACAATACCATTTTATCTTTTTTTTGTTTGTTTTTTTTTTTAATGGTGCTTTGCATCTTAAGATATTAGAAAAAAAAGTAATTCTAAACACATTTTTGTAAGGATGTTTAAGTGTGTCAGTGTCTAGATAGATTTAATATGCAATTTACACCAGCAACATACAGTAAGTAGACTCTTTGAGCTGAAAAAAGTGGTGTGATTGCACTTAATTACTAATTAGTCAATTTAATTATATGGATTGCTGACCATAATGAAAGACAGTAAATCTGCTATTGCTATTTGATAAGCTAAACGCTGTTTAAGTGAGGAATGGACAGGAAATTGACTCCAAGAAGTTTAGTAGATTTAAAACCAGATTTAACCACTATAAAGCCAGGTTAGTTGTGAGTTACCAACAGATTCTGACTATTTGCCATGATGAAATCTGAATAAGAGATGAAAAATTAACGATAGCAAGAAATGTAAAACTTCTAAAGAAACTACTTCCTAAAGTATTCTTGCTTGCCTTTCCATGTGAAAGTAAAGCAAGAGAGAAGAAAACTGAGCCAAAAAAACTGTAGGGCACTCTCCTCTTCTAGGTTCCATCCCCACACAGAGCTCATACCAGCTTGCTGCCAGTCTGTCTACTTTGCGGTCGCAGCAACATGCATTTTATTTTCAGTTTACTCAAAACCTAATTGCCCAGGCCATATAACATAAGCATATGTATTTTATCTTGTGTTGCTAATACTAAAGTAATGAAACTTAGTTTTTAACTTTACTTTGAAAACTGATAGAAGACTTTTTGATTCCTAGTTGGTATGATGCTAATTAATTAATGTACACTCTGACTTAAAGCATGTATCAGGCTGAAGTCCCTTAACTCCAGTGTCAGGTAAACAGACTTGCTGGCTCTAAACTAACTAGCTCAGGGACCAAGAGCAGTACAGCTGCTGAACCAGATTTTGTGTAGTTTACAGAATTGCCTGAACGTGCAGATAGATTTCAGATGGTCCCATTGAGTTTAATCCTGTCATGGCAGAAGGAATCCCAAACCAGATTATTTGAGACACATTTACACTAAAAGGCAGTCAGAGCAAATAAGTAATGCAAGCCATATGACGTTGCTCTAGTCATTTTGTAAGTAAACTGACTAGTTATGTGTCAATAAGAATAGAGAAAATATGATTCACATGAACTCTCTACAAGAAGCAGTTTATTCTAAGGTAAAAATGTGTTTTCTCATTTCTGTTAAATGGCTATTATGTATTATGGCTTCTACAGTAAAATACTTAAATGCAAAAATTACAGAAAAGCCTTAATATTTATCGGACTGATATTACAGACTTTTCCTCATAGCACTATATATCATTAATAGATACCAAGGCATTCTACTGGTTTGCAAGGATAGTATGTTTATAGAACTTTAAAAAAAATCAAAATCATATCTTGCTGTTCTCAGATGAGAACTGTCTAGCTAGTGTCTCTGGCCAGGCAGGCGTAAAGGACACCTAGTTTAAAGAGGCAGAGGGGTTTTTTATACATATAAATATAAATCACAGCATAATGTAAACCACATTGTAAACCACAGCAATAATAATTTTCTGTTTCTTTTAGCTCATTTGGCAGCCTCGAGACAATGATTTGCTGGCACAAGCTTATACAGCCTCTGAACTGAATCAGTGTGGAATATGTGAATTCTGTCGAGAAGTTTTCCCACCATCTATAACATCTAAGGAAGATTTTCTTCGGCATCTGAATTCCCACTTTAAAGTACAGTCTTAATGTATGAGAATTCAATGGATCACTGGTTTTGCATACATTTGATTTTTTTTTTATTCAATAGATATGCTAAGAATTTAAGAATTAAGACTTCTTGTAACAAGAACTCATGACTGAAATTATTTGTCAGATAAGCACATTTTAATTGTCCTTTGACAAAATGAAACTATAAATCACTAGTACTGTAATTCCATTATTGCTTGTTATGCTTCAATATTACCTTTGAGAGTGATGTTAAACAGCTTTTTTATTTTTTTTTTCAATTTATCATTGCCTGAATAGGCCCAAAGTCATGATTATATTTATGAGTGTAGACTTTCAGGATTAATGCCTTAATCTGGCTGGGGAAATTGGAGTAATGCAAGGATTTTTTTTCTCAGTATCCAGTGATGTGAAGTAAACAGTAAGAGAAGTAGGCTCTCATTTTTCCTTTCTATTACAGAATTCCCACATTTAATTTACAGTAGTGAAACTCTTAATTCAGATTCTTGTAAAGTCATCACAGTAACTGAAGGCCAGGTGTGCCAAAATTAGGATAGGCTTGCTCACTGGTAACAAATGAATGGCTGACTTTCTCAGATGAATTGTTTACTAGAGAGAGTAATAAAGCACACCACATAAATGATCCTTTTGCCAAAAAGTAATGGTAGCAATTCTATGGATATCTGTTACATGTTATGAGAAATAATCATTTTGTTCATATACCTTTCTAGCATTAATAATTAGTAAAAATGCTTCCATGAAACAAGGTTATATTAGTATGAAGGATAGAGTAAGAAAAGGTTAAACTTCCCCTAAAACTAAGAATACCAAAGATTATTTACCTTTCTGTCTGGTCTGCTATGAAGGATTACTCAAGTCTGTTACAGTTTAGAAAGGAAAGGGGGGAAAAAGTAATTACCCAAATCTCAGTGACTTCATCTTTAACCTGAATATGCTTAGCGGCTTTCTCAATGGAATTTAAATTTGTGTTTAGTTGAAACATTGAATCCTGATATAGTTTGCACATTTTCTGGATTTATTGGGATCAAACTAAAAAGTGGGGGTAAGTAATTTAAATTAAATGATAAAGGGTGACTTGGAGCTTTTTGCATTTGAACTGAATATAGGGTTTAGTCCTGATATTTGATAGTTAGCATTAATATTTTCATAGCAGGAAAGCACAACAGTTTCTCTTTTTAAAGATGTGTTTGCAGGTGACCAATTTCTGGAAGAATTGACACCTGCATAATTTCTAGAAATGGATTTTTCTGGGATTATTTGCTCTCTTTTAAACATCTCGTGTTTGTGACTGGCTGTTAACAGTGTACTGTAATAAACAGCAGTGTACAGTGCATGTCTGCTACATGACCTGGAGAAAGAGTTTGTTGCTATTACCAGCTCTAAACCCCGCCGGTACCCAGCGCTGAGGAGCAGACGTTCATCCCTGGACTCGCCGTGCGGCGTGTGAAGTACCTCCCCAGGGAGCACGGCTGGGGGTGGTTCCTGGGAGAGGCAGAAGCTCCAGGATTGGGAGGAGGGAAAGGGATTCGCACATCTCCAGCCAGCCCGACACAAAACCGACTTGTCCTCTCAACCGTGAAATTCGAGCTCAGGAGCTCACGTTATTAAGAGCTGAACAAACTGCGAATCACCTTTAAAGAAAATAAAGTCATCTGTGTGTGTGTCCCCCCCCTCCATGCACGGAGGCGTTTTCCCCGTGAGCTCTTCCGCTGGCAGAGAAGGGAGCCCTGCGCCGAGCCCCGGNGCTACGAGAGCTCCTGCCTAGTGCGGCGTCTTAGCAAGCTGTTTAATTTTGAGTGCTTAAAACTGTTACTGCCTGAGGGCGCCCAGATAGGCTCACCGATCAGACCACTGTGAGGGGCGGCAGTGTGGTTTTAAAATAAATAAATAAATAAATCTCACGCTAAGCAGTTGTGAGCGACCTGAAGTGGGAAGCGAGTGCAGTCCCTGAGTGGGCCCCACTCATACAGCTTTCCTGGAGGAAGCTGCTGCTGCCAGCAGGGACATCTGCTTTATTACACTCACCGGAGGAGGCTCAGTACTCCTCCCCTCTGCTCCCCCTTCCGCACAAGCTCAACTCAGCAGAGGATGTTGAATCCAAATGGGAAGTGGGGTTTTAATAATAATAATAATAAACAATAATGATAATACAATATCTGGGGGAATGAAGTGGAACTAGAGAGGAAAGCAAGCAGCAGACTCGTGCCAAGGTGTACTACCGAATTCCTCCTCTGCCTGGGGAGCCCCGGGGCTGAAGCTGCTTTCGCGGTTCCCGCCCGGGTTCACTTGTCCCACCGCCGCGCGCTGACAGTACGCGGCGTGAACCCCCATGCTTACAGCCAATATTCACGGGAACTCTAGTCCGGACTTGAAAGCAAGGGCGCAAACTGCTCCCCTTTCGACTTGGGAGGTGTCTGAGGGGGATGCTGTGGCGTTACGGCTGCCCCAGCCTGGCGCAAGGGCTCGGTGCCGGCGGCCGGGTACGACACATGTAGCTCCTCTGTCTCTCCGGCTAACTCGACAGCTGCTCGTAGCTCCAGTAATTAGACTGTCAGTGCTTGTTAGAGGAGAGAAAAACGCTCCTATGACAGATTCCACGACTCCTCTGTTTTTTAAGATCTCATAGAAATCACCAGAGCATTAGCTGAGATCTCTTATTTCTCTGGAAATAGAAGGGAAGAAGTTCCCTCTGGCATCTCGCACTCCATCAGAGCTCTCTCCCGACTCCCATGAAACAGTGAATTCACTCTAACAGGCTCAGGAGAAGTTACCTTCCTTCCCTGCCTACTCGGGAGGAAGAGAGAGCTTCCTGGCCGTGTGAACTTACTTTCAAAATCCCTTCCTCATAACGCTAAATTTAACTAAACAGATAACTCAATAGAAATACAGACTTTTCTCCATTAACTGAGCGGAGGAGTCACTCCACATACGATCCTTCCCCATCCGAGATAATGCTAATTCAGAGGATGCTCGGGAGAGGCTGTTCCCCCCTACGAACAAAAGCACTGGAGGATCAAGCCGAGATGCTCCTACCCCCACCCCATGGTTCACTCAGCAGATGAGACTTAGAGGAGGCGATTTCTTTTCCTCCCTACCGTACATTCCCCTTTCCCCCGCAATCATACAAGGTTAACTCAACAGAGGAGTCGCAATCCAAATGGCAACTGGGATTGCATTAAAAAAAAAAAAATGAAGGAAGGGGAGAAAAAAATCAGAAATAGGGAAAGAAAAGAGAAAAAGCAGCAGGCTGATTACGAGGTGTCAAAACTGCCAGGAGCAAGAAGGTGATAGCAATCAGGGGTGAGAAGAGTGCGCCATTCGTGCGGGGCAGCTAATTATCCGTCTCATTTGAGAAGAGCAGCATTCAAGGCAGCAGCGTTCGCCTGCTGAACGGTGACAGATTGGCGCGGAGGAGAGGGGAGGTGTTAAAACAATGGAGCCGGGCTTGCGAGCGCTGCTGCATGCTAATCAGCCCGGCCTCCTTCCTTCCTTCCCTCCCTCCCTCCCTCCGCCTGCCTGCCGCGATCCCTCCTTCTCGCTGGCCGCATGGCAAGCCCAACACAATCAGGCCCCTCCGCAGCAGAGAGCACCACACCCGCCATAGGTGGTAACCCAGAGAGTCCCGGTGGGACCGCGCAGCGGGGCGGGCAGCACCCGGGAGATCTGGCAGGCTGGTGGCTATCAGTGGTAGAATTCAGACGTCGCCCTTGGTGCCCAGGCTTCCAGGAGCCCGTCAGTATGCGACCTCGCAAGGGGCAGAAGCGAGGAGCTCTTTGTAGAAGCCCTGCAAGTTCTCTGTGCTGACATCCTGGCTCCCCGCTCCCCGCAAGAGCACAGACGATAGCCGGCAGCGCGGCAGTGCTGCTAGTAAGAGACAACCCACTGCCGAAGACCCAGACCAGGCCCCAAAGGTCAGGGAAATGCAGAGCTCTGCCACTTACTCACAGGCTCCAGGTGCTTCGTTGCCCTCTTGGCTTTACACAGTCACTAGAGTCCAGAATGCTAAACATGTTGTAAGCAAGTTGTATGGCCTCTCTTTCGCCACTGGCTTTTGCCTCTTGGATTGCTTGGCCTTGCAAGCCTGAATGACTGCATGTACACAGTCTGCACCCTGTGAGGAGGTACAAAAAGCGCTGTCCTTCCCTCGGACAAGGAGCAACGATTCCTATTTACAAGCAGTGGGACAGGGTCTGCAGGGAGCGGAGAAATGCTTTGCGGGGGATCGCTCTGGCCCTACCTTCCCAGAAAGCCCCCGCTCTGGGGCACTCGCGGGGCAAAGCCTGGCGCAGGAGCGTTAGCAGCCCAGCTACAGCGAGTGCTCCAGTCTGCCAGGGAGAAGCAGAGGAATGAGCGTTGGAATGTTTACTCTCCAATATTTCTCAGTTTCCATTCCATCCTGCCCTGAAAGATTTCTGATTACTATACACTTCAAAATAGTATTTATTACAGATTTACATAATCTGTATGTTTTATGTTAAGGGAATAACACATTGATGCTGTACTACTGAAAGGAGTTAATCTAAACTATGTAGTGTCTGCTATAACAGAGTTCCAACTAAAACATATCCTTCTTTCCTGGCACTGCCAAGTAACACGTATCCAGAAGGACACTGCCCGGCACATTAGGTAAGGTGCCAGGTGAAGCCGTTGCCCAACTCCTGAACCTTCACTGGGTTGTGGATCTGCACTCGGCAAAATTAAATTATATGCATCTCTGTGTAACCTCCCATTTAATTTAACAAGTGTTATTTCAAATAGCATGTGCCTGTTTTATGACAGGATTCATGTGAGTAAGCAAACACTGGAAGGGATTAATCTGTTTTAGGCCTGAGGTAAGCAGCATGATAACTCAGGTTAAATGCTCTTTAAAATAGATTTGGGTGCATGTATGGCTAGGCAGTAGTAATAGCGTTTAAATTTTGTTATTCTAAGTCTGTCGTTGAGTGTACTTGATGAGATTGTCCATGAGCATACAGATGGTGAGATTTTCATGCTTCTGTGGCATACTGACATCTCAGGCTGTAAAAATAAATTCCCAGATCGCTGCAATACCTAAGAAGTAGGAAAATGCAGTCCACCTTAAGGCTCAACATTCGAGTGCTTTACATTTTAGGAGATTTTATAACACTGCATACACAAGTTTGTGTAAATCGGGAATATTGATTTAATGGATTTACAATATAAAGCAAAATTCAAGATAACCTCTGAGCCCTTTTTTAAGGGGATTATTTTTTCTGTGCTTCTGAATTAAAGATAAAGGAGGTGGAGATAAAAACTTGTCTTTCTTTGCTATTAGCTGTAATAATTCTTTTATACTGTGCATAAGGATGAAAGGAGAAACTGACTTTTCGTTAGGTCAAGTTTACTTTATATTAAAAGATTCTTGGATTGTTTCTCGATTTCACATAATTTTTTTCAAACTAGTAACAAATTATTATGTCTATTTTGATTATTTCTGCTGCACTGAAAAGGTATTTGTGTCAAAGACGAACGCTGAGATATCTTCCGACTATAATAATCACTTTTTTCCCTGCCTAAGAAGGCACAGTGTGGACTGATCTGTGCATCAGCCTGTTCAGCCTGGAAACCAACACTGATATTGCTCATAAATAGCTGGGGTAGGGCACCCCTATTGGTTAGTGTCTGGCCGCAGACAAGGTGCTGTGCTTACCGAGGTCTCTGAGCTGACCGAATTACATATTTTTAATAGATATATACAGCAGGGTGATATGGTGAAAATGAGCTAAAAGAAAAACATTTTGCAGAGACAAATACATACTTTAAAAAGGTTTAAAATATTCAATTGGTGAAAAAATAACTACTTGTAAAAACGTGTGTATTTTCATTATGCTTAATTTGCCATTCAAAACAAGTTTTTCCTAATAAGCTCTATTGTTTCTATCTGTTTTGTGAAATGTAATACGTGTGAGACAGAAAGCAGACTCGGAATGTGAATGAGTCTTGTTTTCTCTTTCTCTCTTTCTTTTTATCGTTTTTTAAATACTTTATTCATATTCACAGGCATCTTTAAGTTGATAAAAGGCTTAATGGAAGTGGCATGGCATTCCTGAGGTCATGATCCGAAAAAGATGAAACACGAAATCTTCTCTGCTAGTCTTTTCCTATATCTTATTCTTGTGCAATATAGAAGTCTCCATAAGCAAAACACTCTACGGATAATAGTTATGTTTTCGCTCTCAGCAGTGACACAAGCTTTGTCAGGTTTTCGCTGTTTCCATAGTTCATTAAAATACTTTAATAAATGACTCGTTGTTTTTAAAAATCACCACACTATCACCCGAGTAAAAACATCTATATCCTCCCAATCCTGCGGTGTCAAAAAGTATAGTCTCTCAGGGCAAAAGGTTACGGAGCCTCCATAAAGGTTTCCCATCTGTCATCAAGCGCGACATCAAGCCCTCTAGGTGCTGTGAAAATGATTTTCTCCGGAATTCTCCAGCCTAAAGATGCCATCCTCTTAATTACAAGCATTTGAGATCAGGAGCGCCACTGAATTCCCTGGAGATTCACAGAAGATATGCAAAAATAATCTTTTCTCTTGCTTGCCTGCCAGGGCTTCTGTACCTGCCCACAAGCTAGTCGGCTCATTTGCTAGGTAATGATGGATGAACCAAGGCAGCCCAGCTGCACTGCCACCCCTCCTGGCATTACTGACATGCTGCCACTGAAGCTGCTTCTTTATAATTGACCGTCAGCAAAGGAGTGACAAATAATGTTCTATTTATTTTTTTATTGATCATCTGCCCTTCTCGCCATCACAAGGCTCACGTACGCGGGTGACTCACGTACGCGGGATAACGGAATGAAACAAGGCGTTGAGATCGCGGACTGTGAGATTGTCACAACATCTGCTTACAACAGGTGCCCTGAAAAACCACATAGACCATTCCTGGGGTCAGTGTGCATGCAAAAGAGTGCACGTACAGACGGGGTGTGGAGTCGAGCCTTCGTGTGACAAGACCGTGCCTGAACAGCAGAAACTGAACCTCCGGTCGGGCGAGAATCCTATCTACAAATGTCCATTAGCACTTTTTCCAGGGGTGACAACCAGGTGAAAGGCCATCCGACCCATCAATTTAGCAACAGACGGGCGTTGGAGGGTTTCTGTTGGGTTAAGGGGATTACCGTAGCTGGAGGAGGAGGTACAGAATGTGAAGTGAGCAGGAGAAAAATATCATTGTAGTCTTGTGCAAGTTCTCTTCCAGTACAGAACCAGACCAACTGAACGAGCTGGCTTGAGTGACACCGTTCAAAGCGCACATAGACCTGGTGATGGATACGTGTGGAGAGGCTCCGATAGTGTTGTCAATCCGAGCAGTGTAGACTACATTTTTAATATGTGGAAACATGTACATAACTCTGGCCATAAGGGTGGGGGCGTAAAAAAGCCACGTCCAAGCTCAATGGGAGCACGGGAGAGAAACCTCGGGCTCCATGCCATCCGAGATGTGAAAGCCCACAGAGACTCAGCAGCCAAAACCGCATACACTGATTTTTTAATAGAGTTCTCATCCATGTGTCCATTTAACTGCAGTTGATACAGATCAAATAAGCTTGTTACTTATTCCTTCCCAGTTGCCTCAAGTGATACAAGACAGTAGCAACAGGAATATCCCTAATTAGAACGGATTAATCTGTTTTCTTTATTCAGGGAGTTTAGTGTCCCTAAGTATTTAAAGAATGATAGAAGTCTTCCAGAACAAAGGCGCCAGGTTTAGTCCTTCTGCCCAGGGAACAGGAACAGTAGGTTTCCTTCTACCATTAAAATTTTGTATCATTTCTGAAAGCTCCTTCAGCATACAATTCCCTGCATTTCTCCGAAGTTTTTATTTCATATAATTGTGTGTATATATACATACGCACGCATTTCAGGCAAGATAAATCTGAGAAGAATATGTAGCTGGAAAATAATACGAAGTATTTTATCAGCTGGTCATGCAACAGCTTTCTACACCTTAGCAAGGTCTTAAGAGTCGTCATTTTTAGATTTACTTTGTGTAATGATAACTTGGCACTATATGCCATGATTGCAATTCCAACTATTTGGAAACACGTGCAGTAATCTGTGAATGCCTCTCCTAAGAGAACAAATACCGTAAGCTTTACAAATTCTTTTAAAGTTAGTTGGTTTAAAAAA
>VWZZ01006915.1:1568812-1593630 GCA_013399095.1 Psophia crepitans | reverse complement strand
AAAAAAAAAAAAAAAAAGAGTGCGTGTTGCTCCTTCTTGTAAGTCTTATCGACCCAGGCACGAAAGGTGGCGATGTAAGCCATACCGGCACAGAGGACCCGATGCTGGACACCTTGTGCGCCCGAAGTTTTACACAAAGCTCTGTCGTGGCGGGCGTGTACGGGGATCGACAGTGAAGTGTGAAAAAAAGACCAATATAGATGTTATTAGCAAAGAGCGTGTAGTCATGCATTCAAGCTCACAAGCCCGTTAAGATGTAATGGGCGTAACTGCAGTAAGCAGTTATAACCTTGCCTTGCTTTGTATTTCACGTAGAATTCACCAGGTCTGCCAAGACGTGCCCGCCCGGCCGCAGGCGCTGCAAACCCCGAGAGCAAAGGCAGTCCCTTCAGCTTTTTTCGACCTCGCCGTCCGGTGGAAAACGGATGCGAGACCTGGAACTTGATGCGATTCTCAGAACTGTCAAACCGCTTATGGACTTTAAGGGAATCGTATGGCCAACAAATCCGGCTTCACTTTGATTTCAGTCAGTCTGTCAAAGAGAAGAGATTACCAGAATGGCCGAGCAGCAATTACCTAGCCCTTTCCGTGAGGGTAACAAGATGAGAAGGATGATAAGACTCCCACAGCATTACAGAAGGTCCATATTTCCCACTGGGCCTAAGTGACTTTTCCATTAAAGGGTGAAGAAAATGGCTATTATAAGAAAATGCCGGTGAAGAAAATGTTACTATATAACAGTCTGGTTGTATCTTTTGATAACACCGGGAGTGGACTTAACTGGCTTGCTGTCCTCAAAAACGGTCCCTTTCCTTTTGTGATGTTTCCGAGAAGAAGCTAAGAGGGCATTAGGTTTCTTTGAAACGAAAAGTCTGTGGCGTGTGTGGGTGTGTTTATGTTGGGAGGGGAATTTTCTTGTTTTAAAAATAAAACTGCTTCTTGGACTTTTTTTTTTTTTTAAACCAAGGCTAAAGGGACACGTCCCCTTCTTCGTCTTCAGAAGAAACGGCAAAAAGTTCGAATCTTCTCGCTTTCTAGTCCCGAAATAAACGCCTTGTTACGATTAGATGTGTGGTGCCCTTAAAAAAAAAAAAAAAAAAAAAAAAAAAAAAAAACCTCCCGGGCCCAATAATGAAAAAAAAAAAAAGCAACAGCTTCCAGGTCCAATCATGCACAAAAAACCGCTCAAAATCTTTTTGAAGAAACAGACTATTCTCAACCTTCATATTTAAAGTCACAAAGCTGCAGTAAAATACCGTTAAAATGGGATCTTAAAGTTTTATTCAGTGGCATTTTCTTAGGTTAACCGCCTTCGCGATGATAAGATGCTGTGAGCAATAACGCAACTCCCCCAGGTACCCGTGCCTGAGAGCGCTGGTGATTAGTGGAGCTGCCATGTCTGGTGTACCAGGGGCTGGGATGTTCACTGGACCGACTTCACCGTCTTATTTAAATGTGATGATTTTCTCATTTGTTGCATTGTTTGTATTAATACGAATATCTTGTTATGTTTGTTTTGTCTCCTGGGAGCCAATAAAGCTGTGAAGTTTTTCTTTACACCAAATGCAGCTCTACGGGCGATCAATCAATGGGTAGTTTTTGGATAATCTGCGAGAGTGAGAAATCTAATAAAGCAAGCAACTAAAAAAGGAAAACAAAGTCTATTTTCTGTTAGGTTAGCTACGTCAGAAGTCGGGCTTTCCACCATGCCTTTATAAGAGATTTAAACAGCTACATTTAACTACCAGGGCAGCACCTCACTAAATTAACTCGCTGGCATATAAAGGAAAAAGTTTAGTCATCGTGACCTCGGCAGCAATGTGGGTGACTTACTCTTGCAATTAAATTTACTTTGACACTTGCATTTCTCCCTCCCTCCTTCTCCGCAGTGATATATAAAAACACACTAAGGCGAAATAGGACCAATCATGAAGTGAGAGAACAAATAAGTGATTTTTTTTTTTAAATTTTAAAATTACTATTGCCTTGCTATACCAGGTATAATGTTAAGAAATAGGTAGACAAAGACGGTATAGTTAGCTTCTAGGTCGCAACAAGGTCCATAGGAAATCGCGCCATTTAATTTCAAGGCAGCAGTTCTCTTATCACAACAAAATGAGTTATAAACAGATCAAAATAACAATCTGAATTATCTAGCATTAGTGGCTGA
Organism: Psophia crepitans; assembly: GCA_013399095.1. NCBI lineage: Eukaryota > Metazoa > Chordata > Aves > Gruiformes > Psophiidae > Psophia > Psophia crepitans. The sequence goes on along the minus strand of VWZZ01006915.1, from coordinate 1,591,460 downwards.
ACTGAACAGCCCCATATTACGTGATGAATTGTTAAATTGCAGTAGCATTGTTTTGGAATTGCTAATTAAAAAATAAGTAAACCCCCATGACTCTGGATATGACAACTGAAAATACCCACAAATTATTTAATAAATGAAGCGTCTAACAACTCTAACACTTCCTGCTCGCCTTGTTAATAAATGTAATTTGAGGTAGATTTAAAAAATCTCCCATCTAAACAGTGAATTCATTACGCGACGTTCAGATCTCCAGATGCCTATGGACTCCTCGGAATTAGGTGTTAAATAGACAAAAGTGAACCAAACTGCCTTTAAAAGCACAGCATGACCATGTAATTCTTTTTCCAGTTTGTGGTAAAAAATGATGAAACTTCTTTCCAAGTAGCTATCACCCAGATTTAGTGTGAAAAGTAGTGTAATTGTAATTCACGCCATCAGGGTCTATCACTGATAGACTATCAGCTGTTCTGTAGTTAGGAAGGCTTTCTTTTCAAATAGGAAAGCTGCCAAGTGCTCTGTGATACCTCCAGCAAGCTTATCGGATGGAAGATCGGAGCCAAAACAGCAGCTGCACACATATGCAAATTGGCAATTAATAGTATAACATTCTGGGGAGGATTTTTTTTTTTTAATATAGGAAAGTATAGCGAAGCTACCTTAATATTAACCTTAACAGTGACAGGGAACTTCTTGCCTGAGCGGCCAAAGAATAATTACCCTCTGGAGAGACTTTCACTCTATTACTTTCTTCCTTCACACAAAGATCAAAGCTTTGTTGTCCTGCCGCGTTTGTCTCCGTCATGAAAGTTAACTTCAGGCGATTGAAAAAAAAGGGGATACCTTGTAGCTTCAGCTCTCGAAAGCACGGAATCGTGGCAATTCGCGCTTCCCTCTGCCTCCGCCCTCCCCAAATGACAATTAAAAAAAAATATCGGTTTAGAATTTTGTTTTAGTTTAGGATGCTTATCCTGTTCCCTGAAAAGATGTTGTGTGCTACATGGAACTCTTAGGACTGTGCATTTGTTATGGATACTCTAATCAACGACAAAGTAATTGAAAGGATTAGTTTTATGTATTTTCCCCAGCCTGCTGCAGCAAACCAGCTTGCTTTATTTAGCCCAGCATGTATGAATACAAGACTCCCAATTAATGCAGTTGCTTGCTTTAGTCAGAACATTGCCTTTCAAAGGATCCTCACATGATCTTTTTCTTGTAATAGCAGGCTGGAGCTGGAAAGGCTTTGCAAGGCTGCTGCATTTCACACCAGCCCGTCCCCAGCGCTTTCCCCAGCGTCTGCCTGTCTCTTCTAGGACAGGCGGAGGGTGATTAGCTAATGTTGTCGATAATCTGTGAATCCTTAATAGTCTTCTTTTCACGAATAAAGATCTCAGCGTGTTTAGGATTAGTAAGAAAAAGCGGATTCTCGACGAAGGCAGGCCAAGAAGTTTGCTCCTCTCCAGGGGCAGGTGCCTCGGGAAGGCACTTGCGTGGCAGTGCCTGTACTGCAGCCCGCCGCGCGGCGGGAGCCTGCCTCGGACCCCCGCCATTCTGCCGCCTTTTCCCGCGCTTACTTACACTCCCGCACTAATCCTTTCCCATTTTATTCCTCAGCAATTGCATTTTTAGTTGAAACATCTTTGTGTTCCTGTACGTCAGCCATATTTCGCTTCCAAACAGAGGCTGTTTCGGAGCGTGATGCAGACGAGTAGCGAGGTGTCACCCTCCGACGCCGCTCGAGCCCGCCGGCAGCGCGCGGCAGCTCGGCGCGGCGCAGCGCGGAGCGGAGCAGCCTCCTTCCGCACCGGCGGGCAGCCGCGGCGGGAGAACCAGCCCTGCTTTTCTGAACAGCATCTGCTAACACACGAGCCAAAGATTTTTCTGCATTACTACATCCTCAGTCACGCAACAGCCTTAAATCTGACTGCCCCCTCCCCTCTACCTTCACACCAGGCTTTCCCTACCCAAGTCCAACGGCGGCTTTCGAAGTACCACCCGATAATTCGGTCAGACAAAGAAAATGTATTTAGATTTAGAACGTAATTCTTCACCATCATCAAATCAATGTCGCACACAAGTTACAAAAAAGTGGGGTATAAACAGATCCATACGTTCTGCTTTTCAGCTGGAACTAGAATATACACGTTTATCTCCACAGACCCTTAAAAAGTCAGATCTTTGCGAGGGGCAGTTTTTCGTGAAATACTAGGGTCCCAAAGGCAGAATGATCCGAATCCTCACCTAAAGTCGACTACAGCAAAAGGCAGACTAGCTTGACTACAATATTAATTCGACCCTACACTCTGGAAAATCTGTTTGTAGGATACACAACAAGCAGTGTTACATTCAGATGAGTTTCCCATCTCCATGCTTGTCTGGATTATTATCTGTGATGACTTTTTCGAGATTGCAAACACTTTCTCAACACCTTTGTTGATTCACTCTTTGATTTTTTCCAATGTTTCATAAACACATAGAAGGTAACCATTCTTTTAAAGTGCTGTAGTTTATGTATGTTTTAAAGTTTCATATTATTTACCAACTCAGTATTCTAATGCTTATATAAAATATCACAGGAATCGATAATTTCTCCCATTAAATAATTTTCTTTCGAGTTTTAATTTGGACAAAGAATGGCCTTCAAGCCTTCTCATTAATATGTCCACATGTGTATATATAAATAAAATATTTTGCATTCACACAACTCCTTTGCTTCTTCTTTTCTAATGATAAACCTCCTTAATGAGCTAAGTTTAAAGAACAGGCTTAGATAATATTGAACATATAATCTCAAACAATGTAAGGTGCAACGTAATATGAATAATTCTGATGTTTACAGTTTAATGCAAATCAACTGTATCCAGGAAATTCAGAATGAAAATAATAAGACTATTCTCACGCTTGAGGAGAATCGGGTTTGGGCCTTCATCCTTGGCTCACTTAATTAAAACTGCATACCAGAAAACATGTGGTGCTGTGTAAGTGCACACACCGCTTGGAGAGTTCTGCGACAGCTGGTGATGTAGAACATAACCTCTCTCTTTCTCAACTTTGGGTATAGTTTCCGTATAATTGTTACATAGGAACCTTTGCATCAGGTAGAGGTATGTATACAATTGTGCAAATAGTATATTCTTTTTTTTTTCTTCTTTTTTTTTTTTTCCTGAGTACTATGCTGCTCAGACATTTTAATGTGTTTGTTTATCCTGCTTTAGGAGATAATGTGGTGTTGTTTTTTTATATTCTCTCCAGAGAAAATCAGGAAAAAGAGGGATTTAGGGGTTTCTGGCCTATCTCCTAATAATTTTTAACTCTGTTGGCAAAGTTCAACCAAGTTTGACTGATAATTGTATATTAAGATACAGATTTTTAAAAAAATGTTATGAATAAGAATAAGGCTGTTAATACTAGGGAAAAGGCACAAAGAAGCCAGGCATTATTTGCTCTATTTGGCAGCAGCTGGTTGACTAAAAAAAACCTACTCCTGGAACAGTCTGACCATGTCGTGTCTCTTACCCAGGTGGCATGCCAGAACTCAAAAGTAGGGGTTATGGGAGCAGCCAGAAATATTCTGGGGATGCCCCATTAAAGAAACAGAGGACGTTTTGGAGGTTTTAAGGTATAGAGGTAATCTAAGGATTTCTTGGGATACTGAGGGGATGGGAGTAGAGTCAAGTAAAGGATATAGGGATATATAGGAAACAGAAGTATAATACATCAATTATAATGTTAATTGGACAGCTTTACACTTTGAGCAGTCCACACTGGACTCTTCTCCATGGTTCTGAGACAACAGATAAGAATGATAAGTCACTCACAGTGAATATCAGAACATTGTCTGTCAATCCAGTACCAATTTTTGTGCTGTAGAAAGCAATCCTTCAACTTTTACAGCAATATGTTGGGGCAGAAGACAATTGGCCGTAGTTTTACAATCTCCTGATGTTACTAAAGAGAAGCTGTGAACAGCGAAGACTGAAGAAAACAAGTCAGTTAAATGTGATGGTAATAGAGTCACAGTGCCATTAGGCTACCTATGTTGGTTATTTCCATTTGATTAATGAGAACAACATAAAAGGCTTTGGCTTAATCCTTTTGTCTTCCTTACAGTATTTAAGCACATTAGTGATATGGGGTCTTCCAAGGTTAAAAGGTGATGCCATATTGCTGCATTTGAAGGACGTGATTTGAACATCGTAGACCAAATTGCTTATGAAAGTTCAAAATAAAAAGAAGGGAGAATTCCAGATGACAAGAGCCACAAAAAGATTCTCTAGTATATCGCCTCCTTGAGAGACAGAGTTGCTTATCAGTGAGAGAGAGGCAACTTTCAGAATTGGATTTTTCTTGAGAAAGAAAGGAAGAACTATACAGGAAAATAGTATAAGCTGGGACTGAATGAACACTCCGAGATAGTATCTGCAAAATTTTAATAACCCTGGCTAATCCATGGCTATTCCAGCAACTGTAGCCATTCTATTGAGGATGTTTTTGCAGAAAGTGAAGAGGTCATAGTGGAGATTGATAACTTCCATATCTGAGAGCTGGAGAAAGCAATGTGCCTATGGATATAAACAACTACAGGAAAAAAAAAGTCTTCTTGTGAATAGCACACAAATCAGAAAATATTAAAACATATTAAAATTGGTTCACTTGATTTAGATAAGCAATTTAAAATATTATTCATGTACACAGAACATTTTCAGCAATAATTCTAAGAAAATTTTGAATGTATAATTCAATATATAAACCCCCATCACCCATACATAACTGACAATGAATAATTGCTTGAAGAATAGGATATGGAAAACGAGGTAAAGGCATAATACAATGTACAATATTTAGTAACTGAAAGGCAGAGACAATATTGTATTAGTTTTAGGACTGCTACTATATGTCTCTGTCAGATTTGAAGGGACAGTTCACTAGACAGTACGAGAAAAAAAGGCCTTACAAACATTTCATCTCAGGGAGACTCGAACTGATTGGGAATGGTCGCAATAGGAGAAAAAGCACTTTTGTGTGATCTGCAATACTGGGGCTGGTCAGATGTTCACAATATATTGCTCACCAAGAAACTGAGCCCAAGAATTATTAAGTTTTTTGGTGAATAACTTTGAATAATTAATCCTTCTGAGAAAATCACAATCTGTTCACCAAGAGTTCATGAAAAAAACAAGGTGAATAATTCATTATGAATTATTTGACCAGTTTTAGCAATGAGATTCTAAATCTGTCTTCTTATGGATATTAACCTCATTAATACTATTTAGATACAACGCTTCAAGATAATTATAATGATGCAATATTCACATCTACTATGACACAATTTAAGCTACTGAGTTTCTTTTTGTAAATACATTGGAAATAAGTCTTTATTTATCATATTTTTCAAAGGCTCTGTGCATCACTTTAGAAGTACTGGTAGTCTTGGAATAATTAATGCAATAACAGGGTATTCTTACATAAGAAGAAAGCCTTGACAGCAGATAGATCTAAATGTTTAAAATCTGCTGGGCTCTACTGCTATAACACATAGCTGAGCGACCAATTTCATATCAAGATGTTGTCACTCGTGAATTTTAGGGAATTTGAGAGTGTCTAATCCTCCACTGAGAAACAGAACTTCCCTGGATGTGAAGGAAATCAGGTTCAGATTCCCATTCTTAAATATCTGCAAACCGTTAATTATAAAAACTGTAAAACAATTATTATAAACCAATTATTATACCATAGTTTAATAACTGAATGTTACAAGATTAATTTCAAACTGTTCCAGTGTGCCACATTTAAACTACATTTAACCCATTACTATACTATTTCTGTTTAAATATAAATATGACATTGTTTTAAATTAAAAGCTAACATATTCTGACAATCCCTAAGCAACACATAGCCAGTTTCAGTTTCATGACACTTTGAACTGCTCTGTGTCAGAGCTGCTAGTGTGCTTTCTGCCAAGTGTTTCTGCCTACTCCCTTGCATCAGCAGTAGCGTTTGGATGACGCTGTCCCCCTGCTGCCTTCCCACAGAGGTGAGTTGTTTCATGGCAGAATACTAATTGGGGTGCAGCTTGGCAACACAACTAGGCTGGTCTAAAAACAGGTCCCTATCAAAACAGATTACCTTGCTGCTTTTTTGTTCCCGAACATGGCTGCATGTCTCCCTGGCATAGGTATTGACCTGACCCCGTAGGGAAGCCAAAGAGACAGAAAACCAATCTTATAAAACATACTTCTCTGGGTTAGTAGCAGGCCACTGAGCTACAAGAGATTCAGTTTAAAGTCAGATGAATGAAGGTGCCAGTGAAAATGCTGGAGAAGAGCACAGCAAAGAGAGCTCAAGGGAAAGCGGTGGTAACATATGGCCAAAAGTAGGGTTTGCAGCAATCAACATTTAGATTGGCTTCAGCTTCAGTGGAACCACAGCCTTGGATTTACTGTAAATAAGATCTAATTCTGAAGGAACTTCCTCAAAACAAACATAAGGCAAATCATTCCATACTCCTCCCCCAAGAAAAAAACAAACAACTAGCACATCAATTACAGTGATAGTGATAGTGATAGCAGTAGTAATAGTAAAAGTAATAGTGACTTACTTAGTCTAATGTATTTTCAGCCACTTGGCATACCACATGTGAGTCTACCAGCTGATCATACTTGGTGCTGAACTGAGTTTTACCTATGCAAGATTTAATCTGATCCTTCACAGAATATTTCAAAAACATTTAACTGTAAATGTAATGCGATGTATTTTAAAGTGGTTTACTGCTTACTTCTTGCAAATGTACACCACATTACATTGAAATGTCAATAAAAGTCTTTTAAAATAATAGCTCTTGCAGAAGAAGTTTTCCAGTTAAATAATTCTGAAAGTAATCCTCTATCAGGTACTATGCTGTTAAAATCAGTTTATACATTATGAAACTATTCACTATATGCTATTTAGACACTTTGTGAATAGTTTCAGTACTACTTGTAAATTCAAATATAAAATCTGAGATTATGTAAAGAGATATAACTTCAAACCAGTTCTCTTCTATGTACTGCATTAGAACGTACATAGTAAAAATGAAAGACAGTCCACAGTTCGACAGTTAAAAAATATACTAATAATTATTTCTATTAATAAATAAAGCTAAATTGTCATAGCAGCATGTTGGCAGATGGCAAAAGTGTGTACAGGTGGGATTTGGCTACATGGTTCCTATTCACATCAATTGTTCAATTGGATGCCAGCTCTAGGAATTTTCTTCTTATTAGTTTAGTATTAGGTTTTTCATCTTCTGTGCATTCTAAACTGGAATTAACGAGTGACTGTTCTCTGCCAATTCCCTCAGCTGTGGCATTCAGAAATACAATCTTCCCAATTTTATTTTTTTCTGCTCTGTATTAAAGAAGGAACTGATATTAAAAACCAGGGTTGTAGCTTTATATTACTAATAGCTATACAGCTATAGTTACTACCAGAGCTTACTATTTTTACTGGTTAGTCTAATGTTCATTGGTATGACACCATAATAATTCTGTAAGAAGAAATTATGAAACCACAAATCAGAAGATTATGGATTGGATGGACAAGATTTCATAGAAACACAACATTGTAGAGTAAAATGTAGTAAAAAAACTACTAGTAGAAAACATGCATATGGGAGAAACATTAGCAAGATTCGCATTCATCACTTCTTGTTAACTAGTTTTCTCTTAAGGTCTGGGAAAAACACTGAGCAGATCTCTTACAACTACATCTCTGCAGTACTGATGGGTTGCTTGGTGGATATCTGTTGCTCAGCCCGACCAGAGAAGAACGTTCTTCTCTTAAGGCTAGGTAAGTCTTTGAAAGGCTAGCTCTTTCTTGCTGTTGGATGGTTTCCTTTGCCATGAATAGAGAGATCAGAGTGAGATGAAAGATCCACAGAAATAAGTTGCAAGTCTAGATGGATGGAAGTCACCCCTAAAATGGGGCACATCTTGTTGCCTATCAGTGCGCAAGAAAGGGGATGTAAATTTCAAAAATATGACAGACTAGAAACTTGCTAAAACCATTTATTTAGATGAGAGTGTGAGATGGGACCTCCCACTAACTACCAATTCATTCTGCTACAGCTTTAGTTTGCTAAGCTTTCAGCAGTTTGCTAACTCTCATGATTTTACTGAAAGTTTCCCAATATTGTGTGATGGATTACACTGAGAATCTCAGCTTCCATTAAATCAAATCAAAACATGATTTTTCACACAAATAACTTAAACCTTACCTGTAAAAAATATCAGTGACTTAATAGCACAAATGTGACAGCAGTAAGAAGGAAAATGTATCCCTTTTTGGTGCTTTCTCTAATCTCTCTGTGATATTCTATGAAATATCTAAAAGTGCAGATAAAAATATCTTGGTTTCAGACTTACTTAATTACATTAAGCAGCCTCATATTGATTTTTTTTTTAAAGCTTTGTGGTATCTTTTCAGATCTTGTAGCTGAATTACAGTCTTCTGAATATTATTGTTCTAGAAGGATCACAATAATTATAAGGATAAGCAATTATTACGTTTAGTCTCTTCCAGTTAGTAATTTCAAGCTCAAAATATATACATATCACATTTCCCTTCAGTCCTTTAAGTGCAGGCAAACAGCTTTCTTCACTCTATTTAACCAGACATGTACTAAGAACTAAGATGTTATATAATTTCCATAAAGTGTAGACAGTTCACAACAATGCCTATGGGGGTTTTTTTGAGTCCTGTGCTCTCTGTAACATATAGAATTTTTTTTAAAAAGGATCAGATAAATATGGGCATTGTGTGCTAAGTAATCAAACTTGCAACTAATAAAATATATTACAGTTTTTGAGAAACAAATATGTCTGAATTTTATGTCTGAATTTTATTATTTTTAAGGGTTTTTTAAAATTAATTTATAAAGCATTGATTTTAGTAAATATCATCTGATTTATTTCACAGTGCTTTGAAATGTCTACTATGAAGCAAAGCTCAGAAATGTTGTTTTTAACACAACACGCTAATATGATAGCAGGACTGAAAATTAGGACATGCTGCTCTCACCCTAGGAGAAGCTATCAGACTGGTTAGATTTTAGAGGGAGGCTATTTTCCTTCGGAAGAGAGCAGCCTCCTTTTTGTTCTGCCTCTGTTCTGCCCCTTAAAGCCATGGCTTGATCATGCATTCCAGTGTTCTGTTCTCTCAAAATAGCCATATATCCCTTATTTCAGCAGTACTCTTTCTTCTTCCTCTTCTTGGAGAAGGCAAGATAAAACCACTACAAATGGCCAGTATGGAAGACTTATCAACTCCAGACAGCTACAAATATGGGACTTCCATAAAGATTAATGGCAACAGCTGATCTGTAAGCAGCAAAACCAAGCCTTCTCCAGATAAAAGCTTTGTTCAGACACTCTGTCTTTAGTTAAATAATATTATTTAATTTATAAAAAAAAGAATAGAGACTTGCAGGCATTGTTAAATTAAGCATCAGATAACATAAATAAGTATTTAGAGATATCTAATTAAATAAATTTCATTTCTTCAGTCTATAGAGCAAGTGCTCTATACCTTAAGAGTTTATATTCAAATATATATCTTAGATTCTCCAAATTTAAAGATATTCACTTTCTCTCAATGTATTATTTTTAACAATTTCTTTAATGTTTAGTTTAATATTAAGCAAGATGATTTGCTAGATAGTTCAGCAAAGAATTCCATAGAAGGTAAAAACTGTGAGATCATTCTTGCTCACTCTCCACTCAAGCAAGCAGAACCTGTAATACAGTTTATAACTCATTGTCTAGTGTAAGTATGTCAAGTATTAGTGCCTTCATCCATTTTCTCTCAAGACTGAATACTTAGTTTAAAATTAATGAAACTAGGCCCTACTCTTTTAAAACAAGTAAACATTTCAGTTTGAAAAGCAGCTACTGTGCAAGCAGGCTGACTTAAAGAGAAAAATACAAGGAAATTCTGGATCCATAATTCACCCTCCACCTTCCGACCCCACCAACCGCCATATTAGTGTGCCCCCACCAAAATACCAGCTTGTGTTTACAGTTTCATTTCTCCTGATGGTGGATGGGCGCGTGTACACGCACTCGCTCTATGTGCACTCAATAGGATCATGATCTGGAGAGCTGAAAATGTAAACACAAGCTGGTATTGTGGTGTGACTAGCGGTTTGTGGTTTCTTTGTTTGAATATTTCAAAAATGGCACACTGGCCAGAACTAAAGAGGAGAAAAGCAGAGCTGCTATTTATATGGAAAATTGATGGTTCAAATATTCATGTTTCAGGTAGTAAAAAAGGGCTACTCGATTTGAATCTATTTTTCAACACTTTACTTTTTACATAGTATACACTTCGGTGCAGGAATTCTGTTTTCAGGGACAGATAAAATATACTTTGCCCTTGATTTCACATAATGAGGAATATCCTGCTTGTTTAGGTGCACACTGAGCAATTTCTGCAAATCAGGAATGCTCTATTCATCCAAAGGTGTCCATAATCAGGTGAATAAAGTAGGGAATATAGTTAAGCGTTCACAGAGCATTAGCTCATTCTAGGTGACTACAGTTCATTCTGGATAGTGAAGCTGGTCATTTTCCTTATTCAAGCTCAAACATGGATTCACATGTGGACCAAACATCCCAAGCAGAGCTCCGAAATGGCCCATAGATACAGTCAGAAGAGTATAAGTTCAAATCAGTGACCTTTCAGGCATATTTTTTTGTTTTGCTTCATTGCAAGTAAATGAAGCAGAATGACTCTATGAGAAGACCATGTGTCTAAAGCCTTATCCATTTTTTGGAGTGTATCAGTTACTCTTAATAAAAACTTTTAATGTAAGCATCATTTTGCTACTGTTCTGAACACAGGGGGAAGGAGGGGAGAGGACTGAATTTCAGTTCATAAAACACTGGATTATATCCTGTTATATTATCATATTACATTTTAAAACTTTTTTTTTTTTAAATAAGCTTATCAAAAGTAGATATTTGAAGTAAGGTATTTTATTTTTTTCAATCATTTATTTTAATCAGAGTTGCAGACTGGTTCTAGCAGCTATACACATACTATACATGCTTATCCCTGCACGTTTAAAAAACTGCTGAAAGTACAATTTAAGAAAAGATTGAAAAAAGCAGAATAGTCTTCTCAAAATAGTGAAAAAAGTCCTGAAATTCTACTGGTATTAATGCAACAGCTCTTTATTAAAGAAAGAGGGACAGTTCTGCACCTAATACCAGTGTTCCATATAAGAACAGCAGTGTTATTCTTGTAGTAACCCACAGCTCATGAAAAGAGCATCTAGTTTATAAATACTTATCAGTTCCATTTGATTGAAACATATCTGTCACATAAAAAGAAGGAAATTCTTTCTTAAAATATGCAGCATTACCTTACACACAAAATCATACAATAATTACATGCAATTTTTCTCTTTAAAAACTTTTCATGTGTATTTTAGAAACATTTGATCACTTTACACAAACTGCACAACTGCAATGCCATCATAAGGTAGAACATCTTGCTTCTTTTTAATGCATTACTCTATATAAGCACCCTCACAAAGACAGCTTGTGAGCATTTCACAAATTATAATAATGGAACCACCTACATGTATATCAGTGCTGACAGATCTGGATCATCTTATTTTCACCTGCAGTAAGTTCAGACTCAGCTGAAAACTAAATTATACAATGAACAGCTTTGTTGTAGGAATATGCATGGCCTTATTTTCCACCAACACTTGCAGAACAAACACATGCAGTTAGCATAGATATTTAATATCAATTGTAATAAATACCAATGATCTTGCGATCTAACTCTTTTTTTCACCCAAATCAAAGATAAAGTTCATCACTTCATTTTTTCACATACTGAATTATAGAGGAAGGGGTTTTTCTATACAAAGGTACACCTGTTCCATAGCTATTACATGCAATAATTTAATGTACAAAAAGGAAAACATCCAAAAAGGCCTTAGTGCTGTTAGCTGATGCTACTAATAGCATTTCCATTTACTGCAATATCATTAATTAGGTGAAGAATTAACTAAAGGAGAATTTAGCATTCAGCTGTTACACAAAATACCATAGAATTCTGATAACCATTTGTAGTCAGGACCTTTACTATATGCTGTTCTTAAAGGTAGTGGCAGTTACAGTCTAAAAGAAGAGGACTGCCAAATGAGCTGATAATGTCACTCTGGAATTTCTGAGCTTTAAAGACCGATACAGACCAATAAAACCAAATATTGGTCTTATTTCTTGGGCATTGTAGAACAGTTTATGCCGGGATGGCTTGAGTCATATAGAACATGTTCGTAATTCTTAAAAGGGAAAGACAGCATTATTCACAGTATTTCCTTCTATTTGAAGATCTATCTTAACCTTTTTTTCTGAAGAAATATAAATATATACTCCATGCAAACATGAAATAAATTTGTGTGTAATACTACATAATAATACATGCCTTCCCCTCCTACTGGCATCAGTCAATGTAAAATAAAATAAACCCACCATTCTTTAATAAGCTTTATGAAACAGCATATTTAGCACTCTTAGCTTCTTCTACAAAAAAAGAACCCTGCTTATTCAACTGGCAAAATGACAAGGACCTCAAAAGGCAATAGATCTGCATGCCCAAATTTAGGCAGAGTGGATTCTTCCTCCTTAAAAATACCACTTCATTCAAAATCTATAAGGTATAGCTGCTTTCTCTGTCATAAGAAAGACTTCATATTATTAAGTTGGGTTTTTTCCTATTTGTATAATAAAACATAATGCTAGAAGTAACAAGGAACAAAACGTACCTACATTATAACAACACATAATTATAACAACACTTCAGTAAGAAAAACCTTACTCTACTTCATTCATGATATGAATGTAATCCAGATCAGTCAAGTATATCTGAAGCCAATTTAAATTACAAGGGAAGTATCAAAACTAGCTAGAATTTTACCAGTAAGCAGTGAAGAAAATTTAATAAATGTTCAGGAAATGAAGAAATGCTAAAAGAAATACCATGAAAGGTCTGCACCGTCTTAATATTGTAAATAGCTCACCAACTTGAAGATTGTTTGAAAACTAACTGCAATATCAAAGATGTTTTCAAATAATTAGACACACAATTTCTGTTCACACACCAGGCAGCTTATTCTTATGCTTCCAAATAGTAAGAGTGGTGGGCATTGACAAAATTCTTTGTTAAGTATTTGTGTGTATAACAGTACCCATCACACAAAAGTACAGATCTAGAGTGGACAATGTCCATACTATCAGCAAGATAAAAAATTACAATAGCTTCAACTTGTTTTCCCAAAAATTAAAACTGGAACACATTTCTTTAAAAATTGCGTCCTGTGCAGAGAATCGGAAGACATGGTTTAAAAGACTTGGACTCTATACCCAGTTATGACGATTATTTGAACAGATTACATGGTAGTCTACATGGGGTGATCACTCCCGGGGGATTATTTTTCTGTTATTTACTTGAAAAACAAAACCATAAGATTGTATAGAGAAAATCTGAATGAACTGATTCTGAAAGTTTTTCCATGGAATGGAGATCCTTAATGTTACTGCTTATGTACACCATTAAGGATATATTTTGCTGTCTTTCATTACAAAAGAACAAAACTAGTTTACCTACCACTCATATAAAGAATATTAACTATTTGTGTATTACTACTATTACAAAATCCTAGTTCTATTACCAAGAACAAAATCAATGGGTAAAGTAGAGCACAAAATTTGACCTTTAAAAATATTTGTAAAGTTTTCTGTTTTTAAGAGAGAGAGACATATTTTGCTGAGTGGTTAATGAATTCAGATAGTGACCATTTGACCTGGGTTTTTGAAAGTAATTAGCAGCTCCAGTTACCTGAAAGATGGAGCTAAGATGAGCAGGCACTTTTAAATCAGCGTGTTTCTAATTAAAAATGATGTTATTTACAGTCACTCAATAGAAGTTGTAAGCATCTGTGTTCATAAAGAAATATGCAACAAAGGATTGCTGATTTTTTAGAGGCTATCCACAGTTGCTGAAAACAGCAAGTGAAGGATGTTGAATACAAAAGGCAATTGTTAGCTAGATGAGATTATCGGTCTTGCTTAAACTTATTTTTAAGGTAACTAGAAAATACGTAATTTAATTAATCTCTATATCCAGGTTTTGTGGAGAAGGTAAACGTCTTCCCAATACTGAGCATAAAACTAAGCTGAAAGGAGCAAAAAATTATATTATCCTGTTGGACAAATGCTGAGAAGGCTACTACAGAAAGGCCAGCGAGTGGGAGTTTTAAGCATACCAACACTATTCAAAAACCCTAAGCTCCTAAAATACACAGAAATACTATTGCGAGGCTCTGATGCCATGAGGTACTTTCCAGGGAGTATAATTACTGTAAGGAAAAGATTCTTGAGACTAACAATTGCATTTATTCCACCTAAAATTCCTTACTGCACACATGCCATATGAATCATCATACTATATTTCAGATATTTTAAACATCGTAATTTCATGACCTATATATGAAAACTACTCAAAGACTCCAAAGCATTTTTAAAGCATTGATGTTAACTTTGTGATCTGTGGACTATGGAAAAAAAGTGTCTGTGGACTAACTCTCAATCCTCAAACTCTGCTTCTAAAGCAATCTGTGAAATGCAATTAAGAACAAGAAGTTTATATATGTCAGTATAAGCAATGTGTATGACATATCTAAAGGAGCACACTGAAATTTTTTATGACTTCACAAGTCAAAAGAGATTGAAAACTACTGCCATATACTGACATAGTTTGTTGAAATAAGAGCCAAAGCGAACTTTAAGGTTTGGGCTAGTATCAACAAAGTTTGAATATCAACAAAACTAGGTAGCAGATACTGCAGATACATTACTGCAGACACTGTCTTTTCTTGAATTCCATAACTGGTCATTTACATCTGTTCATGAAGTTCTCTGGGCTATTAAACCAGTTACATTGGTTTAATCAGGTGGATAGAAAAATCCGCAGCCTCAACACAAGTTAAGATGTTTCTCTAGTATATTAGTTCAAAACCATTATCTTAAGAAGGTTTCAAACCACAGTTATTGGTTGTGTATTGTATCCCAATGTAACAACCCAGCAACTTAGGTATCAGAAATACAATAATTTTTATAACTTAGTGAAGATCCATTTTTCATTATCTGGTTTCAATATTTGTATTTAATTGCAACAAGCTTTTGTATTAACTTTTGCTTCAAGCATTCTGCTTATCTGTGTGATATTTTGTTTATCTGGATTTAGACTAATTTTTATCAGTGAAAGAAAATATAATAATTTAGACTGTGCTGTGACAACTAACATTTTTACAGCAAAAATAAACAAGGGAGTCCTAGACACTCTTCTTAGCAGAGTAACTAAATCTGAAATAATATCATAAAATAAAGTTTAAATTCAATTAAAATTAATTTAATTGAATTAAAAATTAACATAAACCATTCACAGAACAGATCAATGACGTCTTAAGTACCTGATACTGAGAGTTGCCTCATCAGTTCTGAAGAACCCAAAAGACAAATATGCAAATCTTTTTATAAAAAATAGTATGTGCAAGTGTAGTATTTGCATCTACCTTCTCTGCAAGGGATAATAATGTCTTACTGTTTGGTTATCTTAGCAAAAAAATTTCTGAAATGTATCACATTTTCCACATCCTACCTTTGCAGATGAAAGGATTCAGTTGGTGCTTGGACAGAACTCTGGACCTGAAATAAGATAGAAAAAAGTTCCCAGTGCTTAGTAGGTCAAGCTAAAAGAATCAGGATTCCCTAAATTAAGAGAAAAAATCTGGAGGCATACAAAATAAATAAAAAAAAAAAGTTGAAACTAGAAATCTGGGTAGTATTGAGAGTTTCTTCAGATCATTTCTACAATGGAGATTCAAACTGCCACCACATGGTCTCAAATATTTAGGGTTCCAATAACAACTGTTTCAACATATAATTAAAGTCAAGTTATAGCCTTTAATCGACTGAATCAAGATAGCTAGTGAGATGAGATAAATTGCTACTGTATTTGTTTATGGCACATAGCCAATATAACTAAAATAAGGATCTTGCCTTACCTGAATAATTTATTGGCAACTGCAAGTACTCCGCCTGTCCAAATTACATTTCTATCAAAGTCTTTAAGGAGCTTGTCTGTTCAGTAGAAAAAAATCCCCCCAAACTATATTTCTGACAGTGTCGGTACTACAAGAATGAAACAAATCTTTTTTATATGCTTCTAGAATTTTTACTGTGATCAACACAGAGAACAAGACACAATCACAACTATACAAATTGTGCATAGTCCAGAAACAATTATGCTATACTTTATTTTCCTTTTCCTTCTACCAGTGCCTCATATTACAAAAAGCTGAAGTGACTAAAGTATGATATATAAGTTTCATCAATAAAATAGCTATTTTCTAAACCAATCGAGGAGAAAAATCTAAGTTTAGCTAGCTAACTGGTTATATTTTCTATTATCTCAGAGATTTCCAAACACAATAAGGATCCATCATGCTTTAATATTTACAAGCATAGCAGAGAATTTTACTAAGGAGGACATGGAAGAAAGAGGGCAATGAAGGGGAAAAATACCATGGGGTGTATCTTGGTGGACAGCAAGAAATGAAATCATCCTAAAGAGAAGAGTCAACATGATCCGATCAATAGCTTGCATAACTCTGAAAAGGCAGACAACGTGGAAGTCACAACTTTCATGTGTAAGTTAGATACATTATTTTGTATGTAGCTCCAGTTCCTATTTAAGTTGTAAGTACAGGTTCTTTCACTTCCTAAGTAACAATGTCAATCACAAATGAACAAAAACTTGTTCTGTAGGGGCATGAGACTGCAAATACCTTATTCTCTGCTACTGTGGTTATTAATGTAATCTCTACAGATTCAATTCATTTATGGAGGGCACTGCAGAACGAAGCTATGTAGCAATTCATCATTTTTGTGTCATCAGAGAATTTCCAAACTCTACAAATTGCATCTCTGTTTGTGAGGTAATTTCAAAGGAAAAAGTTCTGGCTGAGCAGAAAATCTGTTTTTACAGAATGGTATCATCCCTACCATCCCTTTAATAAGTCATTATAATTGCATTCACTGTTGTCACCATCATTATGTCCTCCAGCAGTATAGTCGTAGATAGCTTTTCTTTAGCGTATCTTTACAAGTTGAGTTGAAAGCAATCTATTTTCTGCAAAATGGCTGCTTTCATTGTATACAGGACACTGAACCTCTTCTGTGAGACCTTTTCACCATGTTGTGATTGATTTTACATCTATTGAAAACAAGTCTGGTCTCTGCCATTTGTTTACCCTTGTATTCTCTCTTTATGCTTTGGTATGCATTTTTAATTAGATACACTCCAGTTCTTTCACCACTAGCTAACACTTTTATTTGGGAAGCAGTCTTTACTAGCCCTGCAAATATCCGCTGTTCTTTGCAATGTCAAGTCCTTTTCTCACCTTGCTTTGACTTGGTTATCACTTATATCACAAGTAATTCATCCATCTGTTAACTGCTCCAATTCACATTACTTGGCTTTATTTTAAAGATCGTAACAATGGTCAATGGTCTCATCTGGCAGCTGGTTTCTTGTAAAAAAATGTGCCTTTCCCAAGTGACATTCTTGTGAGGATCAAAATATTCACTGAATGGGTTTTATCTAGCAGTTTACAGGTCCCTCAGGCTCTCCATAGAACATATTGTATATACCCAGTGCTTTGGGCATGCCATGTGTAGCAATGTGGAGGACTTAACCTTCTTCAATTTTATTTCACTCTTCTCCAGCTTTCTGCCATGTTTTCTTTCCATACTGTGGGTTAGTTTTTGCCACAAAAAAAATGATGACACATACTATGCCACTACATGAATGTTGAAGTGTGGATCCAGAGTGTGCCTTTAAAGCAAAACTCTCTGTTCTGGTGCACTTTGGTGCTTCGGTTTGTCCCGTGAAGCTAACTGGGAGTGCTGGAAGTGGATTTGTTCATATGAACAACTCTAGACCAGGGACATGCTTAATACACGTTCATTGCAAATGGGCATTCCCTGTATGGGACTCAATTATAGCTATCCAAAGTGAAAAATTCTGAAAGAAATTCAGTGCAGTTGCCTGTTTAGTCCTACAGATTTGCTCCTACTAGGCTGTATTACTTCCCAACAGACACAGTCACAGAAGTGATTGAAGTTATGTCTTGGCTCTCACTGCTTGACATCAGTGAAAAGCCCTTTTGTAAAGGAATGTTTCAGACCAGCAGCAGTAAAGGAAGTGTAAAAAATATTTTATTGTGTCACAAATAAGGGGAAAAACTCTGACTGAATTAATAAAGAAATAAGAATGAGGTGGAACATCGTTCCATCCCACAGTAATCCAGAAAAAACCCACAGTATGTCCACTTTACTTACCAACTTTTTCTTAATTTACAGTCTTCAATTTACAGTCTTCTACAGAGTTATTTAAATAATCTGTCTCTCACAGAGTAGCACCTTTGCAATTGCCAGGGACACAAACCCACTTCTCTGTTTCCTCATAAAAATTTTCCATAGACACCCCCAACACAAGCATTTCCAGCAAGACTGATTTTTTCTTGGCCTTATCTTCTCCAGATGGTTTGTAGATAGTTCTCACACTCAGCCATCACTTTAAATAGACATAAAAAGACAAAAGTCCAGTTTCCTTTAGGACTGTATATGAAACTTGTATTGGCTGGCGAATCTTGAAACTTTCAATATAAACAAGATCTTCTGGCTCCAGTTGGGGGTTGGGGGGGGGGGGGGTGTTATGGTTCACGGCAGGAAATGTTTGCTTTCTTAATATTCTCTCCCTTCTAAACTGGGATGGAGTATATCCAAACACATTGTTACCATTCTTCTCACCCAAATTCATTGGATTTATACTTGTCATACTGTAATGGGCAGGTCTATGTTCTAGAAGAGATGAAAATAGTTTTGTTTGCAGGTTTTCAATAATCATATGCTTCACGATTAATGAAGCCTCTTTCAAACCTCGAACAGCCTTCTGCAGCTGATTGTAGAATTGTTGAGAAGACTAAAAAAAGTAATCTTGCTCTTATATACTATCTTTAACTAATCTTGTAAAATTTTATTCATTGTCTGTGACAAGACCTGTTATTAGCCTGTATGCAGCAAAGAGTTGATCAGGCATTTTACAAGCTGTTGGGGATGTCACAGGGGTCATCGTAAGCACTTCTAACTGTTTTGAATGCTTGCCAAGTATGACAGAAGAAATCATTTTCTCATACACAGGTTTGCCAAGACAGAGCTCCAGTCCATTCCCAGGGTAAAAGGCTGCAGTTTAAGAAACTACTATTCCTCAGTTACTTTTTCAGTGTTTGACTACCAAATGCAGTTCCTAGAAAAAAAAAAACAAAAAACAAACAAACAAAAAACCCCAAAACCCCACAAAACAACAACAAAAACCAATAGTGTGCTGCTTCTGACTCTACTATCCCCTCTCAAGGATGAAGTCAGTTCTTCTACTCCCCAATGTATATCTATTTACTAAGCTCTGTTCTATATGCTTAAACATGTAGAAAATATAACTGTCCACAACTCTAATGTTTTCTCCAATCCACAGTGCATGATGTACTCTAATCCCAGGCTTTCTAAAACTGCCTTTTCTGTTGTTTTTTGTTTAATATTATAACAAACTTCTGGAGACTCCTCCTGTCCTAGGACAAACAGCATTCTCTTTGTCTACATATATCTGATTTGCAAGAAAATTGTGACCAATCTCTCCGTGTATTCCTCCTGTTCTACACACAACCCTTCAATTTCGTCACTCAGCTCTGTAAAATTGCACTCATTAATGACAGAGCTGCAGCAATATTCCTGCTTTAACCCAATCACAAACAGACATGGGGGGAAATCATATACCAGATTAGGGAGGAGTTAGGAAAAACAGTGTTATCTCTTAGCAAGTGTGATCCTTGTTGATCGCTTTGCTATGAGCAAGGATGGATTAGCATGGGCAAAACTGGAAGAATGTAAGGGTCCAATCAAAAGAAGTTTTTATCATGACAGCCATCCAAGTAATAAAAAAGGGAACAAATCTTGAATCATTCCATGAAAACAATAAATAAAAATCTTCTATGAGTTAGTGCTGGTGAGACCAAAACAATGAGGGATTCAGTAGCATGCAAGAGAGTGCCCTGCAGATTAACTGACAATTTGGAAGTGTTTAACAACATATGGTCTCTTCTCTTTGACATATACGATTAAGAATATATCTTTTTTATATCAAAATATAAAATACCATCTGTCATAAGTACCAACTATGATACTGCCTCTCTACATCCAATTAATTCACTATACTTTCTAATGTAAATATTTCTCCCATTTTCTCTTTTTTCCTTCTTCTGTAACTGTATTTATTTATAAAATTTCAATAAATGTATATATTTAAAAAGTCAATACTATGACTTGAAATGTAATTAGGAATAACAATGAAAGTCTGTTTCACTTTGTATTTGAAAGGAAAAGGGCCAAATCTTTACATGGTTTGAAATTACATCACTCATTTAGGTTAGTGGGTATAGGTAAATTACAAAGAAATAAATATTTTTGTTTCTTTCTTTTTTCAGAAGTGCAAAGTTCCTTAAAGACACGTGACTGCAGAGTGAAAATCAAAACGTAGTGAGTATTTCTCACTATGGTGTTATGAGAATTCCAGTGAACATGGTGGAATAAAAGGATTGCTCTCAAAATCATGGTGTAATAACAGGAAAATACATAATGCATTTCAGTTAATGACATTAATACTTTATCTCATTAATGTAATCTCAGCGAAACCCCAGAAAACAAATGCCAAACCTTCGGTCACATAATTAATTTAATGATTTTGAGAACATTCAGTGTGCAAAAGTTTCAAAACATAGTCTCAAGAATTTTGCCAGGTTTTGCCAGGTTAAATCAAGAAAGAATGTTAACAGCCTGTTTGAAGCAGGGTGCAAGTTTTCTTTTGTACGAGACAAACACACATAGATAAACATACACACAGACAGACACACATCTTGACTCTTTTCTGAATAATT
The DNA here is from genome assembly GCA_013399095.1 of Psophia crepitans. Lineage (NCBI taxonomy): Eukaryota > Metazoa > Chordata > Aves > Gruiformes > Psophiidae > Psophia > Psophia crepitans. The sequence continues at coordinate 1,570,360 of VWZZ01006915.1, read as the reverse complement.
TGGCTGTGGGTGCAGCAATAAACTGCACTAATACTTGTGTAGTCATAACGTGAAAAAGAAATGACTGACCCACAATATAAACTATATTTTAAGCCTTTAGCTTTTTAAGAGTCTTTTGGAAATTTTAGCTCTCACGATTCCCTCAACCTAGTGAAGATCTGAAAAGGGACGGAAGGGACAATTATAGCAATATTGTTTTTCAAAAGGATCGCCCCTCTTAAAAAGCAGCATAGCAGGGATCATGGTAATTCACTTTCTCTTTCTTTGATCCATTTTACATTTCATCTAAGGCAAACCTAAGACTTCCGAGTCTGCTGAAGTGTCGTGGAAAGGGTCACTATATCTGCCTGAGGTTATTTCAGTAAAATTTACCTTTTAATTTGCTTCCGTATAGTTGTCTATGAGCAGAAAATGCTGACCTTCTTCTAATATTACATTCTCAATCCTTAAAGGAGCTTTCAAAACCAAACCACAACGGTCGCCTTTGTCATTCATGATGGAAACTTTACACACAGTCCTAATGAAGTGCTTTTACAGGTTCATAAGGTTTCTGATACTTTCTAAAATTTTTGTCATATTTCAGTAACTAGATATTACTGAACTTCTAAAAATTTGTATTGTTTTAGTTATAAAAAGTTCCTGAGCCACAGAGTTCCACAACATGGTCACATATTGTCTGAAAAACTGTTTCCTCAGTCTTGTATTTTCCTCTAATTTACAAGCGTTTGTGCTCCTGTGGTAACATAAGGACAATAGAAGTTCCGGTTCGCGTATCTCTGAATCACTCATCAGCACAAATGCTTTTACCTAATTATCTATTTGTCTTCTTTGTAAGGCAAAAATTCTCACTTTGCCACTTCTGCATATGCTGTTTTTTATAGATACGACCATTCTCCTTACTCCTCACTAAATCCTCTTATTTTCTGTAATACTGTTTTTGAGAGGAATCCATGTGGTACAGTTCCCATTACAGTAATCATTCTCTTATCGGTTCGATGACACTTTCGTTGGTTCTCCTGCCATCCTGCAGCCTGGTTACTCGAGCGTAGGTGCCGCTCGGGTGCAACGTGACCGAGCCACGGAGGAAGGGTCACCACAGCACTTCGCAGCAAAGCAGCGGAAACACCTCAGTTCAGCGCGCGCCACTTCCCGCTCAGTATTACTTAAGAGACCGCGTCTCTCTGCAGGTCCCCGGTCCGGGAAGCTCCGTACAACAGTGACACATGTGGGTTTGTTGGTACAACAAGCACGACGGACAACGGCAGCAGCCCGCTGCCTCGCGCTTCTCAGGCCCCTTCGGGGGGGGTGGGGGTGGGGTGGGGCAGGCACTCAGCGGCCTCAGGCCCGGGACGGCCACAGCTCGCCCTCCAGTTTCGGCCCGCACGGGAGTGCCGGCGGCAGCCGCGAATGGCTGCGGCCTGCGCCCCCCGATACCACCCGGGCGAGGCCCCTTCGGGCCCCTCCGCAGAGGAAGGCCAACGGCCGCAGCTGCCGCTCGCGCCGGGGTAGAGGACGGTTTAACGGCTGCAGCGGCTCCCGGGCGCGAGC
>VWZZ01006915.1:1518157-1568363 GCA_013399095.1 Psophia crepitans | reverse complement strand
GGCCGGGCCCTGGGGAGCGGAGCGGGGGGCGCCTCACGGGCCCGGGGCGGTCCTGCCGCCGTCCCGGCCGAGAGCAGCCGTGGCGTTTCCCTTCGGCAGCGCCTGGGTTGCCGCTGGTGTCGCGGGCGGAGCCTCTAAGGGCGAGTTCAATCTGCGGGCAGCGGCGGTCTGCCTCCCTTCGGGTGCTTCGCCGAGAGAAGGGCTGCCGCTGCTGGGGGGAGCACTGCCAGACCCCTGCGGTGCGCGGCTCCCGTGAAGAGGGAGGGGGAGGCCAGGGCAAAGCGCTGCCCGGATTGCGCGAAGGAGAAGAAACCTTGAGATGAAGCAGGATAAAGTGAAAAAGGAGCGATAGTCAGGATTAACAGTGCTGTTTCTTGTGTGCAGCACGCTGAAGTATTGCTTTCAGAACAGATTTCTGTGGTGTAGTTGTAAACAGCTGACAAATCTGAACGTGTGATGTCATCTCTTAAAGTTGTACTTGTTTCCGGTACGCTGTAGAAAACCAGAAAAACAACAAGGATTGAGATTGACCTTTAAAAAAAAGTTTTATGCACGTGTATTTGAAAGCTATACGTAACTGAAAAGGTACTAAGCAAGCTGGAAAGTCTGACAGGTTTGTATTAACCTTAGAGCTTTCACCCCGTGTGAGTCCAAGGTGTAGTGTGTGCCTTGGACAGAGGGAGTACACTTGGAAGAAGATTCTGCTGAGAAGAGCACAGTTTGTGAGCTTGTGTTATGGAAACAAGGAAAAGATTTGTGTTTGTGAAAAAAATCCAGAAATTGGCTTGCAAATTAATTGCTTCTGAATCACTTAGCATGAATTTCAGCAACTAGGTTTTGTCCGTAACTTAATGGGAAATGTGTGTCCTGTCAGCTGTTACAACATGACATATCAGGGATATTCATTTGATATCTATGGTTAAGAAAATAAAAAGTTGAAGTATACTTCAAAATTAACATTAAGTAATACCAAAATATAAATTAGTTCATAAACTTTTTTGAAGGTGAGTCAACCTTGACTATCTTCGAGTGTACACTGATAGTAACTACAGTCATCTCCCAACATCTAGGATGACTGTGAAAGGACAGGTACTTAGCATTCCTTGAATAATAGAAAACTGGTGTGATGAGTACTTGCTGGAGTTGGTGGCAGGGGACAATTTCACACCACTTGTGTGTCTAACCACCACCACACTGGTGTGTGTCCTGTCCATCCCGTCCCGTGTGTGTGTCCCCGCAGATTTCAGAGAAGCTTATTACTTTGTATATAACGTAAAATGAAAATTAATTTTGTGAGTTTCTGTGATGGTGTGATTTGTTAATCAGTCTTCCCCTCCCTTTAAGTTTGGTGCATATGTGATTAAGTATCTTTAGAGTAGTCTGCCTGAGTCTGGGTTACTTCAGTGACTCCAGCTCAGCAATGAATGTAGCAGAACTAGGTTCGCTGTGCTTCTGGACGTCAGAAGGCTGAGCCCAAGAAGCTGACTTGCATGCCTTCTAGTCCAGCTCGGGTCTGTTGAGACTCAGGTCTATACCTGAGACATAGGGTCTATGGAGCTGAGCACATTATGGAAGTGAGATAGACATGTAGCTCTGGGCTTGCACTACCGAGACCACATTCATTCATGGTGTAGTTCATCTTCAGCTTTAGTGAGCAGATTACTGAGAACTGATGGTAATTTTTTTTGTCTTTTTGTACAAAATGTATAGGAAGATCCACTTCCCCCCTCTGTTGTCACATGTGAAGTCTCTGTTTTGGTTCAAGTTTCTTTGTTTGGTGACTGTACCTGCTGTGAGTTTTTCTTCTTTTCTTGGTGAAATTATGTTTCTCTGCAAGATGCTATTCCTCCCTTTGTAGCTGTTTATCATCTCTAGTAAAGTTGAAATTGTAGTTGCTGCAAAAACCTTAAACCACTCGTTTAGTTTAGTTAACTCTTTCTGTTAATCCATTACACATAGGTGTAACTTCTCAACAGGAGATCTGGAAGTGCTCATATGAAGCTTAGTATGTAGCCTCAGGTGGAGAAACTGAGTTACCAAAGATGAAATAAATGATTTGCATGAAGTCACTTGGTGTACAAATTGCAAAGTGTGGAGTATATTGCTGCCACCTGAACCTAGCCAGATACCCTTCCCACTAATAGGGCAGTTTAGTAGCCAGTGTTTTCTCTTCCATGTTGAAGGTAATTTTGATTTGTGTAATTATTTTTTTTATTAACTCAAAAGTTGTCAACCCAGGAGAACCCTCTTTTGTTGAGGGATCACATCACAGAGTGTTAATGCTGGATAAAAATAGTGCACCATAGTGTGAAACTCATGTGTCTCATCTAGAGAGATACAGTAATTTAAGACTGTCGATTTCAAAATACTTGCTTAAATGTGCTGTGTATAAGCACAGTAGCTGTTGATTTATACCTATATGTATATATACATTTGTGCATAATGCATTTATATAATTTCATCTCTTACCTAAGGAGTATTTTCATTATTAAAAGTGACCATCTAAGTGACTTGGAAGTAGTACGAACCAACTGAATGGTGAACCAGAGCTCTCCAAATGTACCACTACTGCCACTTATTAGTTACCTAACAGTGGTTTTATGGACAAATATTAGACATGATTTTTAAAAGAATTTCTCTTTACAGACCAGTTTTGAGAAGTTCACTATATAGTTCCACTTTATTAATCGCAGACTTTTCCCTTTTGAGGCCAGGATAGGTAAAAGAAAATTGCAGAAATGAAGGTTTGGGTGTGTTAAACGCTATTCTATGACCGAGACTCTTTTTTAGCTGAGGTGTTTCAATTATGGGCGTACACAAGCAGAGAAGCTAATTAATTTTTTTTAAGCAATCAATGACTGCATTGATCTCTATGATGAGTGCATGTCATCCAAATTCTGCAGTGCATCGAAATGCAAGTTTAATATGATGATAACTGGCCTTCTACAGCTTTCTGATACAGAACTATTTGATATGTGCACTCACTTCCTTAAAGCTTCACTTTAAACAGAGACTTAGTTCTGCCTTGCAGACAGAAGGAAATATTATCAAAATATCTTTTGCTGACTTTGGAAGGAAAGGAGGCGAGATTTACTGTGAACTGTTTGTTTACTTGTCTGTGGTTTATATATAAATATCTGTAAGGGAGGGTGGTGTGTGTATAGGAGAAAAACAACAGGTAAGTGTGTAGTCAAAACTAGCCTTTTGCATATTGTGGCAGAGATGGGAAAAATTCTAAACTATGGGTTACCATGTTGCGTGCCTCCCTTAGGGAACTGATCAGTTTCTTTAGTATCCTTGTAGGAAGTGAGGAAAGGAATGCAAGATTCCTGGGTGGTCAGCGGGCCAAAAGTGCACTGGGTTGTAACTCGGAAGCCCTCTTGTGAGCTGGTTGCGATTGTGTTGCAGCCTGTGCTAATACAACTGCTGGCTGTTGCACTCTTGTCTGATCTGATCTCTCCTGGATCATTTCCTTCTGCAAAGCTGGCAGAAATGTAGGAACTTTTCTTGTTAGTGAAATTCCACCCCACCCTGTCAGCACTGCGAAACTCTGACTTTTTTTCCTCTAACTTTCCAGGAAGATTAACATGTCTTCCTTTGCTCATGTACTAGTTTGAGGTAAGGTTCAGAATGGTCTCTGTTAAATTACCTCCGTTACTAAGAAAGAAAAAAAAACAAACCCAAAGACATTCTTTGGGCAGCTTTAGCTTAAAGAATGATTTGACATAAATGTCTTCTGAAGCCTGAATTAGCATTAGATGCAATCAGCTCTTCCAAGACCTCTTTTTCTTATGCCAAGACAACTGTTTCTGGGATGCAGTGTGAATCAGAGAAGTGAACAGGGTTAAAACCAACATTTTTGTTAGCCTATCAGTTTATTGCAAGGCTGCACAAATGGCTGTCCTGGCAGTACTGAGAAAGCAGCATCAAGTTGGTAAGCAGCAGCAGCAGCTTCCCCACTGCTCCTTATGTTAACACTGACATTGAAAAAAATATCTATCAAATCATGGCCACAGATCATTTCACAGATCTGTTTTAAAACACTGCACTACAAATGTTTGAGTGGATGCAATTAGTGGGCAGTGTCCTCTGGGAGGAGGATACTGTGACTTTTAACTCCTAAACTGTGGGTGACACAGCCTTTCTCAACCTGAATTCAGGCCAACCTAAAGGCCTCTGACTATTCCAGTCACGCCAGCTGCTTGTGCAGAAATAAACAGAAAAACTGTCTGTACCTGCAGACTGCTCTTTACCTTTGTGCTTAGGTCATCTTAGCTATGGCAAAATTTTCAAAAATAGTAATAAAGGACCTTACTTTCAGTTTCTAACAGCATTTTAAATTATTCATGGCTTTAAATTGCTTAAATGAGTTATTAAAATACTCTCCTATGTAATTTTGAGAAACTTGGAAACTTCTTTCAGTGTTATAGGTACTTCGGCAAGACGTGACAGGTACCGCTTCCAAGGATTATATGGTACAGGCAAAAAAAAAAAGGTATTCTTTGGGTTATTCTTCAGTGGTGCTTTGTCCTTTTGTAGGTCATCAATGCAACATTTTTTTGCATGTGCTACTGTTTCTAAATTTTACTGGTTTTCTGCCCTTCCCCTCCTTTCTGTTTCCTGCTATAGGAGAGATCTACTGGCATCATCTTTGTAGTCAGAAAGTGGGAGCAGCTGCTGCTGAGTTGGTTCTGCGATCACCTCTTGTTGAGCACCAGGTTAGAAATGTGTATTTGCTGTATTTGTAAGTGGTAAAGTTATCTTAAGGTCTAAATTTTGCTTAAGCTGTTTTAAGGTTTACAAAAGCGTTATTTTATAAGTGGAATTTATGCCTGAAATAATATTTGCGCACAGTGGAATAACAAAAATCAAAATTGGTTTTAATTTTGACCACTGACCTAAATTCTTCTGGTGTTTATACAGGGCAAACAAGTATGTGTAGGTCTAAATATATTATAATATACTAAAACACCTTCAGTTACAAATAAGGAAGTAAAGAATTAGTTGCTGAAACTAACCAGAGTCAAGCCACTGAGCTGGTGAAATAATTTGCAGTGCGTCTAGAACTGGTTTGTGGTGATTTTCTGTGTTATTGCTGTGAGAATCTGAACATCTTCAGTTCAGTGACTAGTCTGTGATAGTTAGGTGGGAAATGTTACATCCCTCCAGTTCTGTAAGACAATGAGATTTTGGTGTTCCAAACCCTGGGAAGTTATGCTAATAAATAATCAGTTTGTGTAACTAATTAGTCTAATCCAACTTTAATACAACAAAATATGCTTCTATAAATGATGTACTATTCTGCTGGATTAGAAATGGGAATAAATTAAGTAAATAAAATAATGAGCTAGAAATAACTTGCTTTCCACTTGCTAAAGTGAAAATGTAAGTAAGGTTTGTTATTTAATATTATTTCTTAAATGTACCTAGGCAATACACCTCATCAGCTTATGGAAGTTGCTGTAGTTATGGGAAAAACAAGTTTTATGGTTACCAATTGTACAGACTAAGAGTTTCTTAAAATAAACGTACAACTATGATTGATTAAAATAATAACTTTAGTAGCTTAAATCTGCTTCTCAGCTACTTTTCAGCCCTGATTAATGTCATGAAAGATGAATCATTGTGGATTTCAATGGAGGAGTATCTACCACAGAGGGGTAAAATGAAGTGTAGTTGGCGTTAATTTGCACTCGTGACTGTTTTATTGAAGCCATTTACCATGGGCTTACATAATAGCTTTAAACAGCAACTTAACCTTTCCATGGAAATCCTACAACTTGATTTGGAATTTATTGTAGTTCAGGATAGAACACACTTGTGTGTGCAGCTTTTGCTTGTAATAAAGAAGCTTGGTTTCAGTGACTGAAAAGAAAAGCATAACCATTGACCCTTTAATAAACTCCTTTTTAATTCATATAGTGCCAAGGTAGCTTTAAGAAAGTGTTTAGTGTTAGTTAAGGCTGGAGTTGTTGGGGTTTGCATATTCTACAAAGTCAAAGGAGTGAATCAAATGAAGCTAATAGCTTGCTAGTACATTAAACTAGGAAAGTGAAATTAGCAAATAGAGCAAGTGTTATTGATCCATGCATTTTAGGTATTGTTGTTTGAAATGACTCAAATTCCATCTGTGATTGCAGTAGGAGTTAGATAATCTTGTCTAGAGGTAGGTTCAAATGCTGCTTCTTTGTGTTAGCAAGAAGCTGAAAATATGTTTTAAACTTAAACTGAAGTAAAGCCTGTTAGTATCTAGCCAGTAAAAATATTAGCAAATTTCAGAAGGAATAGTGGGATTATGTTCACCTTCAATGTAAAGACTTAATTTTTAATAAATAAAGCAAATGTATTTTTCATCATTTCAAAGTTCTTTTGCTTAATTAATTTTAAAGGAAGGCTCTTGGATTAGTATTGTTTATACATAATTTCAACAGACTGCATTTAATTCTCTTATGTGTAATGTAACACCCATTTGGAGGATGACTGTGTTTTGGAAATATCATTACTTACTGTTCTCAATTGCTCTTATATCACCCGAACGGGCTTTATTGTGTTGTATTAAAACTTGTGCATTTAAGGTCATAGTTTCTGATGCTTTACTTTGTATCTTCAATGTCATAAAATAAGCCAGTAAAATGTAGTGATTTCTTTAAGCCTTGGAAGTGGTCTGAGTTGCTGAAAGCAGCTGTTTAAAAAGTAGTATTCAGTAGGTTTTGTTTATTTTATCACTGAGTTTTGTTGTATGAAACTAAGAAGTTGGAAAAGCCAGTAAGCAAGATAAAGGTCTTTTACAGCTGGGACAGAACCATCAATTAGATATTCACAATTAAATAGTAGATTGCTTTTCATTAATGGAGAGTGAATAAAAAGCAGAGAAATAAGCATCAGTGTAATTTTTTTAGTTGGGCACCTTGACAATTATGCTTGGAGATCACTCCTTTCAAAGCTGCAAGATGATAAGCTTTTAAGTAACAAGTTGTTGCACTGATTGGAATCATCTTACACTAAAGCAATGGCACATGCAGCACTGGAAATATATAAATGACTGTACTGTCACTAGTGTTCTAACTATATACACATTAAATGTTTACTTTACAGTATTTCTTTTAGTATAATGAGTTCATTAAAAAAAAAGCTTTTGATGCTAATTCAGAGATCCATAATCTGCTCAGTGTCTTTCACATGTAGTTTTGATGATAACTGACAAGCTGTAAGTTAATTAGCACAGAACTTACTAATGAGGATGCTAAAATCCTTACTTTCACGTTTTTATTGATGCTTTCTGAACAAATTGGACTAAACTCAATTGTATATCTAATAAGTTTTAGGCACTTCCTGGATGTAGGTGCAACAAAAGTCCCCCAATTAATTGAATGATAGGAAAGTTTTGAAAAGTTTCACAAGAGTGCTCATCTTCAGAAATGGGGATAACCCAAAACCAAAGCAATAAAACAAGGTCTGTTAATTAGCATGGAAGACAGCTTCTTGAATTAATATGTGGTGTTAATTAACAGGAAGTCTGATGTTGTGTTGTAATTACCACCAATATTTTTGACATACTGAGTGACTGAAGGTGAATTATATAGATAGCAATTTAGTAAACACTTCAGAGCTTGGGAACACTTTTCCTTTGTTTCTGTTTTTCTAGAAATATGGATAGACTTCTGCGACTTGGAGGAGGTATGCCTGGGCTGGGACAGGTTAGTATATAGCTTGTCAATATCTTCTCTTTAGCATTAATAAGGTCTGGAATACTCTTTTTACTATATTTAAAACCAGCATCAAAAAAACTCCAGAGTTCGTAGTAGTAATTTCTGACTCTGGAGATGCTATATAAGTGTAATGAAATCATTGTTATGGCCTGACTGGGGTTTTTATATTGGTATGAACTTTCTTGTTGGTACCGAGTTCACAGAATGTTTATAAATCTTTAATTTTGTGTCTGAACACTTTCAAGTTTGGATTGAAAAGCATTGGAAAAACAGAATAAAACTATTAAAAATCACTTTCCAATAATACGGATTTTCAGAATGTGAAGATTGTTCTAAATGGCTGAGCACACCCACCTGCTCTTTCATAAATGATTTATTTCAGTCCTTGGATCATGTTGTGATGGCATTATAAGACACTGAAGTATATGTAACTTTCAGGAGGTAACTTGAGTTGAATTTATCACTTACAGGTAGATGTAGTGACTTATATGTGTGTTTTATTGCATCTTCTCTTGTTCACTGTTGTCCTCGCTTCTGTAACTCTACTTGCAGCAAAAAGGCCTCCCTGGCAGCTGTCATGTTCCAGTGGGAGATCTATACATCTTGTGTGGCTAGTCCTACTGCTACAGCAAGCCCTAGTGCTTTTTTCCTTGGCCAACTGGTATGGCCAGCAGTCTTCTAAAATAAAAACAAGCTGCTCTCATTACATTGTTCTGACATACTGTGGATACAGGAGAAAAAAAAAAGAAAATTAGTAACTTCTTTGAGCTTGTAGCAAGAATTATTTCCTTAAGGAAAGCACTGCAGTGTCATTTCCTTTTTAGTCTCGGCTGGCCACAGTAGCTGGCGTTTCTCTGCTTTCATCATCTGCCGATGGGGCTCTGTTCTAAGTCAAGAATCCAGAACTTGTTCTTCTGGAGGAATCAGTTCTGTTGGTTTTAGGCTTCATGATGTGTGTGTGACTTGTGCTTCTGGGATGATTGGAATTGCTAAACCCACAGCTTCTTTTGTTTGTATGTAGTGTGTTTGTGTCCACTGTAACTAGGAAAGGAGTGTTTTAGTGCTGAAGCATTTGGTGAAATATTCTAAGCTGAATTACAGCCTCTATGTGTTTTGCCAAATAAGCTGTAACTTTTGGTGCATAATTTTTTTCCTTTTTATAGCTAAAATTCTATTCACGCTCTTAGTGAATCTTCAAGCAGCCCTCAGTTATTTTTAGTTTCACTTTCTTAAACAGTTATTTCTCTTGTTCCTCTGAGCTGCCAGCCTGCTTCATGACTCTTCATTTTTTAACATCTGCGCAGTCTAATCACTCAAGCTTTCACTTCTTAGTCCTCTCTGAACTTGACGCATATCAAAGCTGTTTTTCAAATTTACAGTTAACTCTCTGCTGCTTTCTGAATTTCTCAGCTTTAACTTAAAACTTGCAAAAAAATTGTGGCAGACAATAGGACATAACATTCAGAAGCAGCTCGCTCAACTCTTCTGGCAGCTTTGGCCTGCAAAGCTGCTCTGCGTTTGTTTAAATATGGAATTGTCTCTTAAATGAATTGATGAGTATGTGTTGGATAAAAGAAAAAAGCAGAAAACTGAATTACTGTTTATGCAAGTTGCTGCTTGCACTGGATAGCTTGACTACTTTTTGTAGTCTTTCAGTTTATTGAATCAGCAGGAAAGCTTTTCAAAAAGAACAATTTTATGTCCTTCAAATACAGTGTTTTGATGGACTTTCAAAGATCGCTTCTGTTCTGAATATTGATTGGTAATTGAAATTGAGACATAATACAGAGTGAATCGGGTAGCTTTGAGGTGGAAGAGAGAAGTTGGGAAGGTCTTGCACATGCTTTGTTCTGATAGAAAGTAAACAACGTTTTTAGCATTTGTTTGCACTGGAGTGTTTTGAACAACTTTGCAAAGCTTTGTTTTTCTTATTACTGTGTCACAATTGTTCTATCTTTGGAGGTTTTGCTTTTAAGGTTAAACATAGTAAAAACATCTGAGTGAGTCATTCTTGCTAACATAATCATCTATGTGTATAGTCTCATACGAAGAGAAGCATTTTCAAGTTAATTTTATAATACAATTTAGGGTTTGTTTTTTTTCTTGTAGCTAGGGCTTTGCTTAGCAAGAGGACTGCATCACATAAGGTTTGCTAACAGTCCATTTGATTTGCTTTGTAACTTGTGTTCAAGTAATGGTAAATGCGTGGTCAGTGCAGTTCCTATTTGATCTCTGCCAAGGAATTCTTTGTCACTGACTTGCTTTAGCTTCTTCAACAGCAGTTACTTGGCTCTTTCGCCTTGGTAAAACCACCTCTTCTGAGTATTATCTTGTTGGGGTTGGTTTTTTTTTTCTTAATTTCAAAACTCAAATACATTGTGCCAAGTGCTCTTTGGATTCACGTTTTTACAAGTTTCTTTTCAAGTCTTTTGAAGTCTTGTATTCCATTTGAAAACTGCTTTCAGTGAATTCATCATTCTCTTTTTCTTACTAGCTCCTTCAGCATGCTACTGAGTGGCTGATTGGCCTTCAGTGATGAATTGTCCAGCGATGGTGGGTGCTAAATTCCATTGACCCTGTCTTCATATGGCTAATAAACGAACCTTTAAGAAGTGATCTTAAAGTGATATTTCAACAATAAACTTTTGTTCCACTGACCTGTAGCTTAGAAAACAGTTTTCTCTCTTTTAGTCTTAAATGGAAAAAGAACTGTCTTCATGGGGCAGGAGGAGGACAGAAGAGGAGGGAAGAGAATGTGGTAGCTTTTGACATCACATAAGCCATCCATAGTACTTTATAGCAGTGAATGAGGTCATTAACTTTGTGTTCTTTGTATGGGAAGGTACTGGTGTTTAGTTTTGAGCCTGATACCATAAATAAGACCTGTGCTACACTGCTTCATGCAGAAGTTGTTTGTGTACAATACCATGCCTGGTATTGTAGGCATTTGAATTAGGGCTCTCGTGACATGCACAGAAGAAGAATGAGCAATTGACGTTTTTTAAAAAAATGTGTGGGCTAATGGTTAAACTTGGAAAATGTTGTGATATCCCAAACAAAATGCTTATTACTTTAATTTCCCTTCTGTAGTCCATGGGAGTTCAGGTTTTGGCTGTGTCCTTGTTTTCCTTCTCTTGTATGGTCTCTTTTCTTCATCCTGTCCCTTGTTTAGTGGGGTTTTTTTTTTTCAGTTATCTTGCCTTTTTTGGTTCATTCTTTTCCATCTTTCCCTCTTCATCCTCTTGGAATATACCTACCACAAATTTCACTAGTGATTTAATACTTTGCATTGTACATTTGCTGCAGATAAATTAACAGGCTTTGTGGGGTATGTAAAAGCATTCTGCTTATGTAGCAGGCAGGAATTTAGAGCAACACTCCTCTTTTTGTGTGCTGAACTATTGTTTGCTAGTTAAATCAGTTCCACATATGCCTCTATTAGGCAGTCCTACTGGATACTATTTAAGAGTGTGAGCAATTTAAGTGCGTTTTTAGCAGAGCTCTCCCCAACAATTTGAGAACAATAATCAAACTATACAAGTTCTTGTCCATGCTAACACATCCTATTTTTCTGAATCCAGATGTAATAGGAAGCGGTGACGTAATTAATGACACTTTTTAAAAATGGGGTTGGAACATTTTTTATTACTTGATGGATTTTTGAAAGTATTCATTTACATTGCTCTGTTGGTGCAGACAACTGTTCTAGTGCAATAAATGGGAAATTAACTTGATTCTGATTTCTGAATTAACATATTTGATGGCAGAGGGGAAGGGAAAAAATCCAAATGGGAAGGGAGGGAGAGACAGAGAAGTGACCTGTGTCTTATAAGGAGTGTTTTCACCTTGACTTGGAATATAGAAAATAGAAGTGCAGATAGCTATTTTGTTTGAATAATGGACTTGCCAATTAGCCATCAAGTGCTTCCATCTGTGAAATAGTTGATCAGATGGGTTAGCTGGGATGTTTCCAGATTGGGGCATTGTAAATGGCACTTGAAAACTGTCACTTTGATTATGAGGTTTCAAGCATTGCACTGCTTGATGCTGTGGAACCTTTTTGCCTGATATTATCATGGTTTTTTAGAACATGCTGATCCCATTTAGTAAATCTATGGCACCATGGGCACTTGGGAGACCTGCCACTGATCTACTGTTTCATCTGCTGATCTAGCCAGGATGGTTATCAGAAAAGAGCACTACTGGCTCAGTATTCTGTGGGGCTTCAGAATTGGTTAATGAATTGGTTCTTGAAACAGGTTGGGTTTGAGTTTGAAGGGTGCAAATGTGTTGTCTTTAATGTAATAAAGTGCTTTTTCATTTGGAAAGCTGTAGGGTGTTTTGGTATCCCGTATCTGTTTCACCTGCATGACTTTTTGCTTCCTGTATCTCCTGGGTGTATATGCTTTGTGGTTTGAATTGCAGTGATACACCATTGTCTGCTTCTCAAGTGTTTGAAGCTTCAGATACTCCTTTTGAGACTGCTCTGCCAGGGGAATAAATCCAAATTATAGCTCGTAAAATTGTGCATCATCTTTGTGCCATTGCTTCTGAGACATTTTCCAGCAAAGTTCTCAAGTACTAAGGATGTTAGTATTTCTGGAATTCCAATATACTTCCCAGTACTTGTGACCCATTTAAAGAGTAGAAAAATTTTCTCAGTGACCAGCAATTCTCATCCATTAAAAAATCAAACATTAACTTTCATAAAAAGTTCAAGAGACTTGATCAATTGCCTGTTATCTCCCGTAGAGAGCCTCAGTGTCAGTTTATATATCCAAAAAATACTGTTTTAAGGAGAAAAAAACGCCTTAGAGATAGTAGACTGTGCTGTTTTACTTTCATTGACTGGGATGAGTATTTTGTTGCATTGGTTAGGGATTTAATGCAGGGCTGCTGAGTGAAAAACGTCATAGCAAATTTAGGGTACCAGTGTGGCTCCATCAGTGCTTACAGTGGAGATGGTGATAGCTCCCTGGATAGTCCAGGCTTATTTGAAAGTTGTTGGGGATTGCTGCAGGCTGGGTATAGTTATCTTTACACTTGAAACACGGTCCAGCGATGGTAATGTGATATATATTCACAAGTGCTAATGGGAGAGGGAAAGAGAAACATACTAGAATCGGCTCAGGAGCAGTCATAGGACTGTACTTAAACATAGTGTGTACTTTATAATAAAAACAGCCTTAAAGTACGATGGGCTGCACTACAGTCATACCTTACATACGAATCACAAACAGGCACAAAACTAAAAATAACAAAGCTCTAGTGGGTTGTGCCTGAACTTTATCAGTTTCCTCTGATCTGCTCTTTTCCTATAAACTCTAGAGACCATTTTTAGCTGCCTCCTCTTGGCCTCAGATCTTAAACTTCCTTATTTCTAATAATTAGGCAATTAACTTCTCTCTCCTTAATTTAATTGCCAGTGTAGTCCAGCTGACTTTCCCCAGAAGAGACAAAAGAGCTTACACAAGGAAATGAGTGTAGCCATAATGAGAAAGAACGTGGAAAAAAGACTGAAGAGCAGACATCTTTGTGCCTTTTGCATTACACCTGCTCACTTGTAATATTCCTCTCTGTAAGCAGGAAACAGCTCCCTTACAGTGTTCGATTTAATTTAGATTTCTTAGAAATTGTTTCTTCTTTCTGAAATCCTATGCTATTGTATAATAAGTTACGATGCTGCTGTGCAGCACCTTTGAACTAGGGCTTCTCTTTTCCTGAGATGTAGAAGAGCCCTCCTCAGTTTTTCCTGGAAGTTTGAAGTGGTGGTGTTGTATTAATAGTGGTGTGTTGGGTGGGGTTTTTTTAAGTGTTACAGACAACTAATCTTCCTATATATTGCTGCTGTAGTCTCCTAGTTCACCTGCTTGTGTCCAGAGGACCAGCAGACCAGCTTGTCACAGCACAGCATCTGTAGGCATGTAGAACTCAGTGTGTTCTTTTACGTATTTAGTAAATCCCTTTTAACTGCTCTGCTGCACAGAGCATACTTTAGGATGACCTCAGACAGCACCCATGGAGAGCTACCTTGTCTTCTTCGGAGAACTGTTCCTAGAATAAAGTAATTAAAAATCTGCAATAAAGCAAGACTTCTGGAACAGACAAAACCTACAAATGCTTATGTGTTATCTGCCTTGAGGGTCTCGCTCCTCAATCCCAACAGCTTCAGTGAATGGGCATGGGAATAGATAACAGGCTAGTCCTAGGTTTATTCTGGAGTGAAACTAACTTTATTTTCTGGATTTTCTTTTTTTTTTCCCAGTAGCTTGAAGTTGTGAAAAATAGTAGTACTTCTCAAAAATGTGTACAGCGTTTCTAAGGATTTGTTTTGTGCCCCTGACCTTGTGGCTTTTTGCTAACCCTAATGTTGTCATAGAATCATGGAATGGTTTGGGTTGGAATGGACCTTTAAGGGTCATCTAGTCCAAATCATCCTTACGCTCGATGGTAAGGAACACTAACTGCTGTGATGCAGCATACCTTCCCTTGCTTTTTTTTGTGTCTTGATGCATTTGTAGATTGTATGGGGTAAAGAGAGGAAATGCTAGAACCAGGAAAGGTTACACTTAAACAGTTATTCATGTAACAGTTGTGTTGGGAACATTGCAGAAAGTCTGACTGTTGCAGATAGCATGAAGGTGATATATGTAAATAACTTTGTCATGATTACATGTTAATGTTAGACTAATTTTTATTAGAAATATTACCTAAGTAGAGTTACTTTACAGAAGTACATTGTAGTAAAATTAAGCTTATTTGACCTCAAAATAAATTCAACTGGCATAATTTTTTTTTCTTTTGTAAGCTTTAAGCCTCAGTCTTCAAGAATATTTTCAATGGTACTGCTGGAAAACAGGAGTGCTGGTTTTTGTAGAATACCTTTGGAAATATTGACAATTTGGGACAATTAGATGAGCAAACCATATTAAATTCCATGGGTATATGGGAAATCCTGGATGTGCTGTTGGTGGATTACTGTGTCTCTTCCATGAAACATTTAGTAGTGTAAGAGAGATTACTGGTGGATGGATAGGATACAAACATCAGTTGAGCTTTCCTGGCTTTCCTTTCTCTAACTAAAATCCTGGCCAAGTTCTCTGTGGAGTGTCCCAGTCAACTAGGGATTATTTTTGTTTGAAGTTCTGCTTATTTTAAAAAAAAGAAAAGCCACAGAAACACAAAACACAAACAAACCAAAAGCAAAGTAGTAAAGTTTTGGCTCTGCACTGAAGAGGTGTTTGCAAACTGATGATCCCAACCCGTTTAACCAACTGCTCAAAGCTATACAAAGTTCTGTGTTCTGTAATTTTGTTTTTTGAAGACATGGGGAGATGAGAAAGATTCTGTATTTCAAGTCCATCTATGTTGCCGTTGATGGAGTTCTGTTGTAAGTGTGAACCTGGATAAACTTTTTTTAGGAGACGGGATTTTGTAAAACATACCAAGGCAGGAGTGTTTAATTTAGCCTGTTAAGGTTGGGGTTTTTTTTGCAGATATTTTTAATGTAAAGTAGCAATTGATGCCATAATATTTCCCTAGTATCCCTACTCCCATTTTGGAGTCTATGAGACTAAACATATTACTACAATTTTTATTTCATCTGACATATGGTGTAAAAAGACAATGTGATCCTTTCAGAAGTCTAGGCTGTTTGTTGAGACTTATGGTATTTTGTGGTCTGTTATGTATGCTCAATTATAATTGGTATAAAAATGGGCCTAAACATACAAACTGTTTAGACATAATGCTAGCTTCAAAATATAATCCTGTTGATGTGGAACTAACTGTAAAATTGTGTGTGTACTAGCTTGAAAACTGCAATAAAATTTCAAATTGCTACTAATTAGCGTGTGATTCACAGTGTAAAGTAGTATATTTTTCCCTTTTTATGAACACTCTGATATTTTTCAATTTTTTTAATGAACTGGATCACTTTCTCTGTCATGACTGATGATGATAACTTCCTGTACTGTGGAAATGTAATGCATACCTTCTGGGGCTTGTCGTGACAGTTGCTAGAACCATTGAGATCCAGGAACATGGCTTACTCCCTTTGCGAACACTTCCACTGATGGAATATGAGTTGGTGTTTTCTATAAGTGTGTTGTCTCAGTACAGGAAAAAAATGCTCCACAATCACAATTTTGTTTGGATTTTTCGGCTTAGAAATGTGTAAAAAGCACCAAAAAATGCTGATCTAAGATCTTATATTCTTTATGTCAGTATAACATCAGGTTATACCACTTACTGACAAAGGGTAAGCAGAGAAGAGCAGTGGTACCCTGGGTGAACTTTTAAGGTCTTTTTATTATCACTAATGCCTCTGCTGCCTCTGCATGCTTGCTCGAGTTTGTGTCCTCTCTGCAGGTAGCATTCTGTCACATTTTTTCCCCTTGTACTAAGCTTTACACCCACCATTGGATTTACCTCCACAAAATGGTAGTTTTAAGTCCACTTTAGGTGCCTGATCTTTCCACGCATCCTTTAATATGATAAATTATTATTTTATAATGATTGTCATTGCGTTAATCCCCCAGTTACCCTTCTTCCCCTGCCGCCCCCTCCCCCCAATAAATGTCATGATTGAAACACTTGCTTTGGAGGATGCAGAAAAGGGAAGTGAGGACAAAGGGAGGGGGTGAATACTTTTTAAATTCCAAAGTAATGCAGGTTTTTTTTCTGTCTTTTTTTAGTTAATCTTTCTCAATTGTTTTTAGATATAACAGCTGAAAATACGTACTGAAAGGGTTAAGCCGGCATGAAAGAATTCATTTCCACTTTAATGACCTAGCCTTGCTGGGTTAGGACGATGGGGAACATGCTTCTGACTTGTACTCCTATTGCCAATTAACACCTCCTATAACAGGTTGCCTCAGCTAGTCATTGAAGCAGAGGCAGTAGAAATAGTTTACATGCAGCTTGTTTTTCACACTAGTTGTTTAATACTCACAAAATTAAACTATTAAAAGGTTCTTTCTTACCTTACTGGGAAAGAAATAAACACTATAGCAGTCAGTGTTCGCTTGTGTGTCCTATGTTCGCATTTAAATTGTTCCAGTTGTAAAAATAAAAAGCAATGATGAGTGTAGCAGTTTCTATATTTTACACAGAAATATGTTGTTTGATGGAATAAAGCTAAGGTTTGCTCTACAGCACGTTGGTTCACTGCCTTTTTTTGTTGGCGATTGCCCCTGCAAATCTGAGTTTCTTTGTTGAAACAGCTATGATAGCACAAAAGATGATTTTGAAATATATTAGCATGACACCAGAGCAGTGTTTAAGATCGACTGAAACAATAGAAAGCGTATTCATTTGTGGAATATTTCTCAAACGCTCGTGTAATTAATCAAGTCCACTATCTGTACCTATTTGAATAAATGTAAAATAGTACAAATAAAGAGCAGTGCTCTAAAATGGCACTTTAGTTCACATTTAATCAGCAGGTATTTTAATAACATAATGAAATTGGCTAAATAATTGATACCAGTTCACACTAAGAGAAAGGTGGAGTAATATACCTAAAAGTGTTAACAAATTTGCTAAAAGGCCTGGGTAGGTAACACTTCAAGGCGTTAGTTTTTATCCTGTTAGAATGGCAAATGCCTTTAACACTTCGTCAACAAGGGCTGCCCGAGTAAAGGGCTGCTTTTTATATTGGATCATCTCTTTAACTGTTTGAAACAAAAATAATATCATGCATAATTTAATATTACAATGTAATCTTCTATTCATAACTTCAATAATTTCTTTTCCAGTAAGACTTGTAATGGAAAAAGAAAGAAAAAACCCTAGTTAATAGTGGTAACATAATTTTGTGGATTACTATTGAGACTGGGGTTCTGCCATTCCAAACAAAAATAGTTTGGTTGGGTTTTATGAGATGGCTGGCCATCAGGCAGCTCATTTCACTGACTGACAGCATGTATAGTTGATTCACAAGAAACCTTCATTTTCAGTAAGTAGCACGATAACAATATTTTTAAGAACATATTAATTAATAATTACTGTATCTGGCTTATACCGGAATGCTTGGGAAAAAGAATGTTGAATATTCCTTGTGGTTTCCAAATCCCATTTTTCTCCAGTTCACCAAGAAATTATCCAATAAAGCTGTGGGAGGCAGAAAGAAGGCAGTATTTACATCTTGTAGTGAGACAGACAGTCTTACAAAATGCAGTGCAGCAGGAGAACTGTTTGACCTTCTATGAATACCATAGTGTAACCAAAAATGCCAGCAGATCTTAAGCGTTGCAGATAAAATTGCTTTCTTGTTTGGGTTTCTGACACTGGTTAATTTAATTTGGTACTCTGCTTCATTAGGATGGTGCTTCTTTGTTGAAGTTGGCAGGCAATGAAGTTTATGAACAGTGATAATAGCACATGCTGTGGAGGGTCAGTGTAAAATACTTTGCCTCCATGTAGAGATCAGCTAATAAAGTCTTTCTTCCTCTTTGCTTCATGAAAGAAAGGCATAAACTTGTATGGAAGACTAGGAGAAACAGGCCAAAGAAATCTCAAAACATGTAACCTGTAGCTAGCTCCCCTGTACTGTGTAACTAGCACGCAGAAGCTGTGGCTGTCGCTCCAAGGCTGTGTTAGATTATCAGCCATTTGTGGAAGAGGAAGTGGTCAGACATGGAAGTAAATTGGTTCCAGTTTCCAAATACCTGTTTTTTTCAAATGGCATAGTCTAAAGCCAAGTAAACTACTTGAAAGACCCAAGTTCTATTCTGTTAGTTTTATCTGTGAAATCTTTAATTTTAAGTTAAGAATTTGGTGAACTTCGGGGGTTATAATTTTCTGTAGAAAGACAAGTGCATGGCTGTAATATTTTAAGTGCCAGTGTGTCTTTGGTAGAAAAATAATGTGAAATGCAATCTGTTGCAAAGGTAGATTCTAGACCGGTTTTGATATATAGATCATTTCCTCCTCAAAATTCCTGCATTGGTATATCAGAATAACTTCAGAACTCTTGAGTAGTTCATTCTAATCTATATTCAAATCAAAGGAGGCAATATTAATATAAAAATTAATACACATAATTGGTACAGTGCAATTAATTGTTTCATTTTCCTCATAATTTAGCTAGTAATTATAATCTATAAGGAGACCAGAGTAGACTGGAAGGAGATAGTGTGGTCTTCACAAAAGAAGCATCTGTGACCAAGGAAATACTTAGTGTTTGCTGTGTTTCCTAAGGAGACTGAGAATTATTAAACCTACATTGTATTTGCATTGCTACCGTTAGCTAATTTTTAAGAGTTCAGGTAAATTGGTTGAACTGCATAATAACATTTGAGGCTAATCTTTAATATTTTTTACTGTTTAAAGCATGTGCCTAAAGTGAAACAGTAAAGTGTGCAGTTAACTCCTAACGCTTAGTGTAGTCGTTTTTACGTATAAATTTACATTTAAATTTGCTTTTAGTGTGCAAAATAATTCACAGTGAATGCTGTGGCTTTAAAAAAGAAAAAAGATTCTGAGCGAGTTGATTTACACCAATGAAGCATTCTTTTATGAATTAGCAACGTTTCTTCTGCTGAAAATGCGTGGTTGGCTATGGGTGCTGGCAGGAGAACTTTGACATAAGTTTTGGAAACAAACTACTTTGTTTTGTAAACTGCCTAAAGGATTGATGAAGTATAATATTAAATACCCCCTTCTTCTGGACAATCACCAAGGTAAACAAGCACTTGAAAGCTCCACTGAGTATAGAAATAATAAAAGAAGGAAAGATTAGGAATGAGTACAGTAGGGTAACACCCTGCTTGAGTTCCTACTTTGTTAAAGGTAATTTAGTTGCTTTGTTACAGAAATAAAATGTAATAATGTTTGTCTCCTCCCTATAGGTGTTGAATCTACTGACTGATTTTAAATAGACTTTAAAAGGGAAAAGTTATGAAGAATAATTAAACCCTTACAAGTTGTGAACACAGGTGTCTACATAGGGGACAGAGACATGATTAATGCCTCGGATGCAGAAAGGGTGTCAGTGTGATCTGCTGTCTTACCAGACACTAGAGATTCCATCTAGGAGAGCCATAGTCTGTGGAATGAACTTCAGTTCAAGCTCCTGATTTTTGAAATGCTAATGTCAATCAAACATCGACATTAGCCTTCCAGAAGTCACCAAACTGCTTGTGCTAGTTTGGGGAAGATTTTTTTAATGCTATTCTTTATTTTAAAATTACTGAATGGTGTAACGGGATGCTTTCTTACAGTGAAATGTTAAACAAAATCTGGGACAAATGTAGAATATGTTTGGTGACCACAGCATGGATGTTATGGTTCTTCCTAAAGCCGAAGCTTACTGTGTTTGTACTTTTAGCCCTCAGTTCAGACCCTCTCTGGTCTGGAACTGGTAGAAAATTGGAAGAGAGCTTTATGTATGAAGAAAGGGGATGTTACCAAACTAGTAAGGTTTTTTTAATTAAAACCAAACTCATCTGTGCTTTATTCTTAGAGGTGATTAAGTGGTGGAAATATGAGTCTTTGTATTTTCCAAAGTATTAAAACTTCTAAGTGAAAAGAATATGATTTAGAATAAACGTAACGGAGGAGAGATACAGTTAATAAAGTGAACTTAAATGTTTATGGAGAAAAAAAATCTAGTAACAGTATCAGAAAAGGATTGGACATCTGAAGCTTCATCAGTCAAACAATGGTAGGGGGACGGTTGGACTAGATGATCCTCAATGTCTCTTCCAACCTTGATGACTCTATGATAATACAGCTGTGGTAAGTTAAGTGATTCAGGTGCCCTGTGTATCTGGTTGTGTGAAATGTTCTGAAGAACCAACTGCTTGTAGAGTTTTTCATCGCAAGCGTTAGAGGGACACTGGAGCATTTCACTGTTGGGCTATGGGTAACCAGGGAAATACTTGATGAAGAGGTGGAATTGATTAAAAATGGACCTTTATCAAGAATATTATAGAAGGTGAAAAGTTCAATCTGCTGGAAGATTGCTGATGGAAAGGCTAAAGTGACAGAAGAAATAGCAATGAGTAGTAAGAAGTGAGGGACAGCAGGTATCAAAGTTGGAAATAAAGGTTTGAAGGTGTTAAGAAGCAGTTGTGGTTGACAGATCTGTGCGCGTATGTGAGTTTCAAAATATAAAGATTGGATCTGGAACTAATGGGAGTTCATTAGAGGGGGGGAATCCAACTGAATTTTCTGACTGTCTCTAAAACATTCTGAAGACTACGTGATGTTTTTCTGCATGTGAAAAAGTGAAAGCATGCAGAAGGGACAATTACTATGTAAATCTAATATGCTGATTACTTAAGTTCCTGGTTTTATCTTCAGGAGGTGATGACTTGTGTCGATAACTGTGTCTTCTGTTTGACGTCATGTAGACGCGTGTTTACTGAATTTTTCCACTTCAAGTGAAGAATCAAGAATTTACTCAAAACCTTTTTTTTTTGCCGAATTTTGCATATAACTGGAATCAAGGTTCTAAATCTACAAAATGTTTGTCTAAAGCCACCATTTTTTCCTCCTTGAACTTAATGCGGAGTATCTTTTTTCCCCCCATACTCCACCATTGCTTTGTTGCCCTTCTAAGTTTACATCACTTACTGCAGAAGTCACCTTTTGTCTTTGCAGTGGAAATTCGTTGCGCACAATTTGGTAATAAAGTAATGAATGTACTGTTAATTGGCTGTGATGAGGTACGCTGATACCGAATTCCAAATATAAGTGCAATATGTCTCCTCAGGAAAGGGACATTTAGACTGCTGCCTCCTGTGTTTTTCATTTTCAACAGTACACAGAACCTGTTTCAACCAATCATTCACACCTGGGACAGTTGTGCTAATTTTTGAATAACCACTCATAAGGCAAAGAGCAAAGTATTTTGTTCACAGCTTTTCCACCTAGGGATCGGAGGTCCGTTTTTTCTCTCACTGTACCGGTGTATCTGCAAAGTACTCCCATAGCCTTTATCTGCAAGTCCTCTTTAGCTGAAAGCTGATGAAGCAAAGGGAAATTGCTGTTTGTGTTGGTGCCAGTTAATCATGCTAGCCCAGCAGCATTTACATTCACACCACTGTAAGAAACACATAGTTAATTGGAGAACTGGCCGTATTTTCCAGCTGACGAAGGTTAGCATTGCGGCAAGGCTGACTAATGGAAACTTACCTGACTCTTAGCCTGTACGTCTTGTAACAGGTTTGTACCCAGTGCAATACTTGCTGGTTTTTAATTTGACTGATTCTGGTAAGATTGCTCTTTAGATTGGTATTGTTTTGGGGTGGGGGGAGATGGGGGGATGGCTGGGTGAGTTGTCTTACAAAATAGGTTAGTGGAGGAAGGTGCTATGCAGAAGTGTTTGGGGTTTGGGTGTGCTTGTTTTGTTTTGTTTGTAAGAACTGCATCTGACACGCACAGTCACAATTATATATTACAAAACTTACAGAAAAAAGCATATGGAAAACAAATGTTTAGAGACTGCAGAATAACAATGGTGGAGAAAACAATTGTTTATTCTTTCCATAGGGGCCACCAACAGATGCTCCTGCGGTCGATACAGCGGAACAGGTTTATATCTCTTCCCTTGCACTGCTGAAAGTAAGTGTTGTGTGTGTGCTGCATCTGTGTGTAGTGCTGGAGATAGAGCACCTGGCACCTTTCCAGGGTTTATGGACCTGTGCTCCTTAGGTGCTGGTCAGTCTCATTTTTAAAATAAATTAATACTGTTTGGAACACTCAGAGCAAGAAACTTATTTTAATTACTTCTCTTACTTTGGCTTCATTTTTACTATTTTGTGGTTCTTACAGTTTCCAAAAGTGCTGCAAGTTGCACATTATCTATAAATTAACAAAGAACTATGCCAAGTCAAACTTGAATCTCCTATTAAATGTACAGTGTCATTTGGTCTTAATTCCAGATGTTGAAGCATGGTCGTGCTGGTGTCCCTATGGAAGTTATGGGTCTGATGCTTGGGGAATTTGTTGATGACTACACTGTGAGAGTGATTGATGTTTTTGCAATGCCACAGTCCGGAACGGTGAGTTCTTTGCAGTTAGACCTTGATCATTTTGTTTGCCTGTTTGTTTTTTTCTTACGATAAATATTTATAAAAGCTTTTCCTGCTTTACTTTGTTTGTGCAGTCTTAAGGTGTAACATACTAGGTATAATTTGAACATGTTTAATGGATTTAAGGGTTTCAGTAAAAAAAAATTAGTTAAAACAGTTTTTATTCATTTATTTTTTAGCAAAAACTAGTACTTAAGTTTGTATATCAATACATGGAGGTGTCTGTGTATAAATATATTGGTATAACATCACTTAGAAAATTTATAAGTTGATAACTTTAAGAGCTCATATTCTGTGAGCTTCAGGAGGGATTCAAACATGTAAAAGGTTTGATTAGAAGTATATCAAGCTCTTAATTGTAATGGTACTATAGATATATTTAAAATGTGATTTCTAACAGATCTTACAGTGGCGTGTTTCTTAATTTTTTTCCACAAAAATATCACTTTATGTATTTTAATTTTGAGTACCAATATTCGTGCAAAGAAGAGATATTTTAAAGAGATGATGAGCCAATGGGAATAATTGGAATTTATGAGGTTTTTTGTGTAACTTGAATGAAATATTCTTCTTAAAAGAAGCACGGATCTCTCTGTAACTCAGAGCTGCACATCAATTAACTTTTCCAGTTCTTTTGACCTGAGTTTATTCTATGCATGTGCATAAGTAGAATCTACAAAAAGCCAGTAGGTGATGTTTATCTTGAATAAAACCTTCAGGCTGAACTTGTGGGAAGCAACAGGCCATAGTCTGCAGAACAAAGAGGAGAAAATAATTCCTATGCCTATTTCATTATGTTTACTCATAGCAGAGATTACTTAAATAGCAATTCAAAATATTCTTTAAGCATTTTTAAAAGCACATTGAAATACATCTATAAAAAGTGTATTTTACCTGTAGGGATGTTCTGTCAAGTAGTTCACAAGTCGTCGGGTTGCCTTTTTAAACAGACGCTTCTGAATGGTGTTTAAATTTTTGTTTGTGGAGAGTAACAAGTTAAAAGGTAATAGTTGGACATAAAGCAATATTATGATTTTTGTCTGTCTTCTACATCAGGGTGTCAGTGTGGAGGCAGTTGATCCTGTGTTTCAAGCAAAAATGTTGGATATGCTGAAACAGACGGGAAGGTAAGTCACCCTAAAGAGGACTGACAGTAACAAGTACTCCCTGCATGTTGTTTAGAAGAAACCGCTGGCTTTCCACAAAACTAGTGATCTAGGGGCTATTAATAATGTTTAAAAAGGAATAATTGGCCCAGTAATCAGGTGAGTAGCATAACATGTGATTGAGACCGCTTTGTGCATTTCAGTTGTCAGGAGATTGTCACTCATGTTAAACCTACAGCTTTGATTATTGCTTAGGAAGATTAAATGCTGCTCAATTTAGTATAGGCAGATACTAGACACTACCTGCTGAAAAGATTGATTTATTAATTTCTTTTAATTAAGATAAAAAATTACAAAGTTATAGCTTGCTTATGAGCATTTTTAATGAAAAGAAAGGGGAAATAATTTTGTAAAAGATCCTCATATTTAAACAAATTTTTATTTCACTCCTACCTCTCAACAGTTGTCGTCTGCTTGCTCAAATTCTTTTACTGTGGGAAAAACTTCAAAATTAATGTTAGCAAAAGGCTCAGCAGCTGAACAGAACAGTGCAAATTGCTTTTTGACTGAGTTCCTAGTTCTACTGCTGGTTTAATTGATATTTAATCCTTTCCCACCGTTGGTTCCTGTTGTCCATGTCTGAAATGGACTTTCTGCCGTGAAAATTCAACCCTCGACGCCAAGGAGTTAAAGAGTAGATATTTACTCAAGTGCTGAAAGGGTAAAAACTGGTTCAGGGAAGGTGTGGTAACAGGGTGAAAAACTGAAAGCATGATCTACTCCACTAATGCGCGTCCCTTAATGATAGCCCTTTTTTTGTCGCATTTATTCATATCCGTGTTTTTACCATACTATGGTGAATAATTTAAATATTTCTAATGGTGTTATTTTCACAGCCCATCCTAATTTATGCCCTGAGACTTTACTATTTCTTCTAGTATTGTGTTTTTATTTTCAAGAATCTCGATGTCCTCTTTGTTTCAGACCTGAGATGGTGGTTGGTTGGTATCATAGTCACCCTGGCTTTGGCTGTTGGTTGTCTGGTGTAGATATCAATACTCAGCAGAGCTTTGAAGCCTTATCAGAACGAGCTGTTGCTGTGGTGGTGGATCCCATTCAGAGTGTAAAAGGAAAGGTATAGTAGGCTTGCCCTTTTTTTTTTTTTTTTTTTTTAAAGGTTCTTTGGTAAGATTTAATATAGAACCACTGTAAATATGTGTAAGTTCTTGATTTTTTTGCAGGGTCGTTCTATGTTAAAAAATAAAAATTAAAAAATATTCTCCCTGTAAATGAAGAGATAATTTTTAGTTTATTCTGTATCTTATATCAGTGGTCCTTAAACAGGTTGGAGCCTTTGATATTGTCAGTACACATAACCAATCATAATCTTCCCTTAATATCTTGCTATTCAGGTGTCACTCAACATGTTTGCAACTAATAATCCACGTATACATTGTTTCAGATACTACATTTTAGGCACAAAATCTAAGATCAATTGCTAACAGATTGGAATAGGTTCAGCCCCTTAATATGGGTACTAAGAAGGCATTGATTTATAGGCATTGCATATGATGGCTACTGGTATCATTTCTATTCCAAATGTTTTGGGCAATAAAACTTTACAGAAGACTTGGTATCAAGCATTTGAGTTTTTGAGAAGCATGCAGATAAATGATTAAGTATGTTAAATGATTATGAAAAGAGATTAACTTGCAAAGCATATTGGGTTATAGTTGTCCTTTGTTGAAATCTCTTTTGTTCTTGTTTAGTTCTCTTTTTATTTCTTTCTAGCCCCATATGCCATTTTCCTATTTCCTGCCTCATGACAGCAGGGAGCAGCTCTATTATCACCTTCACAGAGCTGTCTGCAAATGTGAGAGGCAATTCGATTTTGCTCAACCACAGGGAGAGTGGATTAGAAAAACTACAGAACGTACAGAAATTGGCTAGGTGGTTTACTGCTTTAAAATACTGCTGAGGTGTTTTGTTTGAGCATGCACTCCCATTGTATTGTAGAATAATTATTGAAATGCGTCATGGTATATATGGATGATATTAATGTAAATTTATAAATATTTAAAAAGTAAGTGTTCATCTTCTGTAAAGCCCTAGTATCATATTTCCTGTGAGACAGATAATACTAAAGCTACCAAACAATTCCACTAAGAGTTCCCTTAATTTCATAATAGAATATTCTGAAGCTGTAGTTGCTTTTTCAGTTGGGTCTCTTTAATTCCAATTTTCATAGCAAATTTGTTTGTAACAGGCAATTGAAAGATTAATAGCTTCTGGTTGTTTGGAAGCTATTAGACATCTCAATCAGTTTAACTCCCTTTTAAATTGTATTAAGAGTAGAAGAAAATTTAGCTAGTTTTTGTGGAAAAAAAATGACGCAGTAGAATATTTAAATACTCCTGACTTACTCTTTTTTAGAACTTTTTCCGTTTGCTTTTTCTAATTTTCCTACTCCAATAGAAATGTTGAAGTAGGATTCTTTTTATTTTGTCAAAATATAATTTTTGGGGACTGTGCCTAGTAATTTAATTTAGACCTCACTAGCTATTAAATCCATTAAGGAAAAAAGCCTCCCAGTAAGTCATATTACTGTTACACCACACTTGCTCACTAAGTGCCTTTTCTTAAAATATTTTTTTTTGCCACTGTTGTTTGACACAGATGTCATCTTTGAGGGTCTTTATTCTCTTCCAGAAAATAATCTTTGGTGTATTTATTTTGAATGTGAATAAGTTTTTGTCCATCTAAACATTTCTGGAATTTTTGTCTATCTAGATATTCCTCAATTACAGCTCTTGTGGCATTGCTTCCAGTACTTGAGATCACTGGAAGTCTTGTATGTTTGTATTTCATGCATGTCTAGCTGCTGCAGTCAGATTAAATTACATTCTCAGGTTTCACATTAAAAAAAACCAACTTACATCTGTCATGTTTCTGGCAAGTGCATCCTTAAAAGCTTAGAAATAGAAAGAATCCCCCAAATTTTAAGTACCACTTCTAAGTAATTTCTTGATGTTGGGGGTGAGATTGGACTATGGAATGTGTATGATACCAGCTGGCAAGAACACGTATTAAAATGTTTTTCCATTTTAGATGAACTAACAGAGAATAGATATATTAGAGCTCAAGGGGATTTCTTAGGTCAGGTTTAACTGCGTCATGTACATGGCTGCCTTAGTATGGCGTCCAGTACCTCTTTGTATGTTAGACAACTGGAGCTAAGCCTGTATCAGGGAATTACCTGCTTTATTTCTCAGTGCCAGCAAAAGAACTGCTTGCAGAAGTAATTTTACTGGTGTGGTAGCCGCTACTTTTGGGCTTTTGCTCATGTAGATAGCTATGTGAGTCCAAGCTCATTATTCATTGTTCTTACTAGCGTAACTGTCTGGCAAAAAAATTAAAGTGATCATTTGGGATAGAAGATTTTAATATGGTGTGTTTTGACTGAGATGAGATACATTTAAAAACATAATCCAAAATAACATAGCTAATTTTAAACCTGCCTGAGGGCAGGTCCATGCCCGTATAAATTGCTATGGCTTATAGTCAGCGAAGCAGTCATGGTTGTGCCGGTGAAGAATAACCAGGGCAGAGGTTATTTTCATGTGTCAGGAAGTTGAAATGAATTCTGATGAGAAGCCTCAGGTTCACCTTGACTAGCTAAAGCATTAAAAAGCAGTTTGCCCTGTCACTGGTAGAAAGCGAAAACTTGTTAACTTCTTTGTTAGCTGTCCTCGTCTGGATACACGTGTTCCAAACACCCAGTAGGATAGGGGCATATCATTGCAATTTAGAGATAAGAATACATATAATTCTCATCAGTTAAAAAAAAAATAAAGTCATTTTATATCTTCTTAAAGCTAATGCGCAAAAATAAAAAGCCATAAAAAATCCTTACATAAAAATGAACTCCTGTGGATTAAATGCCAGCTGCTTTAATGACCATTTTAGGGCTGGGGTATTATTACATAAATCTAGTAGGACTCATGAAGGACAAGTAATTGTAAATACTGATCTTATTACTTTACATATTCTTGCACATGCAGTATGCTTTTTCATGACTGTGTACCGTTTATTGTGATTTTTAGACTAGTAATGTTCTAACTGTCTGTAAATAAACTCACAGTAGATCAGTGAATTTTAACAGGTCAATGTTAGCTGAATCCAGAGAGAAAAAGCTTTATGTTTTTGTTTGGTGGGTTTTTATGGCCCGTGGGGCAACCTGGCTAGATATTGCTTCATCTTGTACTTAATAGTAAACCTTTCTTTTACCCCCTCCAGTTTTTCAGTCTGTGCAATGGAAGCTGTAATACATATTTAGAATATTCCACAGAAGCAGGAGTTTCATTAAAGATCTGGAATAAAGCTAAATATTGACATTGCGTATTTATTTCCAACATACATTTTGAAATGTCTGTACAGAGAACTATATACCTTTGCCAAATGTTAAAAATAAAATTTTTTTGGACCTTAACTTAGCAGCTGTTCCTCACCTCTCAAGGAAAATATAGCTACAGTAAACCCACTGTAACATAGTTCTTTAATTCCACAAGCATTATCTTACTGTGTTGCACTCATGTATGTTAAATTAAGGAAAAAAAATGTTCTTTTTTATTATAAAAAAGACACCATTTAAAATGGTTTGGTGTTCTGCGGCATTTCCTTGGTTTCCCTTGATTAATAATTGCTGGCATAAGGATTGGTAAAATATCCAAAATTGTCAGAAGTCCATTTTGTACATCTGAGAAGTTTGTTGACACTTGTGGTGTTTAGTAGGATACGTAGCAAAATCTCTTATTCATACAGCAGAATTTCATGTCAGTTGTACAGTAATTTTTCCTGGGAAGGGACTGTCAGAAGTATTTGTAGGAAGTTCTGTTGGTTTATGGTTTTGTTTGCTGAGGAAAAGACTTGCCTTTGTGATAACTTGTATAAATTCTACTTTGCACATTAATCACCTTCTGACAGATAAATATGCTATGCATCTTAATCTTGTGCTTAAACCATATTCTGGCTACTTTCATAGAAGAGGATTTTGCTATGGTATTTTATCCTGATCTTAATCTTATTCAGAGGGTACAAGGAGAGAAAACCCAAATGTCCGTTTGGGTAACCAGCTAAATTAAAAAAAAAAAATTCCAGTGGTAAATGATCTCAGATCATCTACTCCAACTTTGCACGGAGCACAATGTCAGCGCTGAGTTCAGATCAGCTTGCTTAGGGCTTTGTCCACTTGAGTCTTGAGATGCAACAGCCTCATGGGAATACCTGTTCAAATACTTTATTATTCTGGCAGTTATCTTTTTTCCCCAGTGTACATTCAGCAGCTCCCCATTTCAGTTTATTACTGCTGTCTCCTGCCACACAGATCACTGAAGAACCTTGTTCTGTGGTCAGAGTAACCTCTTCTGGAATTGAAAGGTTTGATACTTCAAAGAGTAGCCAGAATATGGGCTGTAGTCTAAAACAATTTTCTTCAAGTAGTTTCCTTTCAGTGGAAGTCATAAGTTGCTTTCTTGTGTTGAATTTCTGAGGCCTTTAGAATTTTATTCTGAAAGGAGTAGCAAATATGAGGACCTTTATCATTTTTCCAAGTGGGGAAAAAAAAATTTTATCACGCTCCTAGAGGTCCCAAAGCAGGAAAGTTATACTGTATGTTTAAAAAAAAAAAAAAAGTCCTAAAATAGCTGTTATCTGGAGAGAGAGAGATACTGGTTTTATCCTCCTTGTACAATTGAAGAGCTGAGGACAAGAGCTTAGTTGGTTTCCTGCTGGAGGTCCATGGCAAAGTTGTGTCTGTTCAAAGCCAAAGTCATCTTGAGCAAGATGAAGGTCTCAAAGTCCTTTTGAGCTGTTAACAAAGAAAAATAATATCTTTAAAGATTCAAATTTCCATTTAGGATTATAGAGCACTCTGTCTTTCATAAAAGTGTGGTAGCTCAAATACTAACTTTGAGGTTTTGTTATATTCCAGCATGGTTTTAATTCTTACTGTGCCAGTGAGATTTTGTACATTTTTCATTTATGTTTACATTTTCTGTGTTAAACAGCACTTTATTTTTCATTTGCTGGATGACATGTTTTTGCGATCTCTTCCATAAAACACTCTTCCTCTTTTTTTTTTGCCCATTGGTACTTCCAAATCTAGGTAACAGCCTGTGTGTAATTAGTCATTTACATGAACAATATGGTTTTGTTAATACTGGATTTCAGTTTTTGTCTCTGCAGGGTAATAGATGTCTATTTTGAGTGCTGACCGTAAGAACAGCGGTTTGCAAATAGTCTTGATCCCTTGTACTACTTTTACATTTCAGTTTAGATTAAATTTTCTATGCACTGCACTATTTCAGCTTGGTGACATATGTGGGGAAAGGCAGGTGAACTCCCTTTCTGAGAGAGTTTTTGTGTGGCAAATCCTTCCAACTTATGAAGACAAATATGTATGTGAATGAGTTTATGAGTTAGTAATTACTTGATAGTGTAAAATAGTGAAACCAAAAACAGAGAGAGATTTAACAATTGCTCTTCTGAATTCCCAAGAATTTTCTTCAGCTGAACATAAGTCTTACACTAGTTTTCTGAAAGATTGCATGTCTTCAGTCCTTCATTATCAGAGTGCTGTTATTTTGCCTTTGAACCTGTCCTTTTCCCTGTGGTTGAATTAACTACAGGATTGGAGGAGATGGTGACTGATTTTTAAGAAGGCAGAAGAAAGCAATCCTTAAAATGAGATGTGTGGAGAGGCTAGTGTGATGCCTGAAATTTAAAATAGCCCCTGAAGAATTAAGTTTGTGAGAACTTTAAGTAGATTGGAGCCACCTAACAAGATTTTCTTTATATACCCAACTCCCCCTCCCCACTTCATGCATTTGTCTTTATAACCTTTACATTAATAAGTCTTCCCTAGATACACATGAATTTAACAGTCATTAGGGTACAGCTTGAAAATGCTAAAGAAAAACAACTAAACAAAACAGTAAATTGACTGTATTATCACTACTGCTTTGGAGGCATGTCTGTTTATTGTGAATTATTAGAGGATAATATTTTACAAGAAAATATATTTTAAGACATGCAATACTTATACTTAGAATTTTATGTCAGACTCTCTTATACCTGGAATGACTTTCATTATTAGAACTGGACTTGCTAAAACTTTTCTATTTTAAAGGAAAAAAAATCTGAAATAGGGAATATAACTTTACAGTGTGTAATTGTGATTGAAATTTCAAAGGTACATTTCTGTATGTTTTGTACAACGTCTAGAACATTTAGATACTCCTCCAGTACTGTGGTATTTCTTAACGTTGACTGAACAGAGCATTTGGTGCAGTAACCTGCATATCAGAGATGGAACCATCCTAATTGGATCTAGGCAAGAACAGAGTTTCAAGAGGAGCCTGATTTGGAGAGTAAGGAAGTAGATACATTTGTGCTGGATTCGATTACTGTTGATTCAATTGATTGATGCTCCTTTTCCTGAAGAAGCACATTTGTAAAAGATGAATTGCATCTGCACTACAGCATAGGCCACTCAGTTTTTCAGTTCAGGACGTGTTTTTCTGAACCTAGGCATAAACTACAAAGTATTGTACTGTTTTGTTACTGCCAGTGTACTGCTGTTCTGTCACTGGTTTGTTTGAAAACCAGCATTTCTTACAGTAGTTGCAGGTATTCAGAATAACTTTTTGCGTATTTTAATTCCGGATTTATTTTTTTTTTTAATGGGATGCCAAAACTGTTAATATCAATGCTGGTGTTCTAAAATTGTTATGCAACATCCTTTGGGCTTGCTGTGATTTAATTAAGCCATGTATGTTTACCTCCTAAACCATTTACATAGGTTACTTCAGTTCATGCCCTTCCTTAAAACAAAAAGAGTTCCAAGAAGACTTTTTGTTGAAAAGTATTAAATGTTTAATTTCCTTTTGCTGCGGTGGATGTAGAATAGTCCATTTATCTTCATTAAGGCATATAGCTTTAAAACTTGTGGCTTTGCTACTTGGGAGTTATGGATGCATGCCCTCACTTGTCAAGATAAATGTATTATACTGTAGTTCTCTCCCCTCCCAGTATGGATATTCAAGTTGTACTGTGGATTTGACCACAAGTAAGCAATTCTCTAAGGATAGAGAAGGAAAATGCACATACTCCTAGGAATATATTTTCCAGAGCTAAAATTGACATTTTATAAATAATTTCCATGTTGCAAACTTCAAACTCACAATCACAGCAATTCAGTGATATGCATTTGCCATGAGTCAGTTTCAGTTCTTAGTGCTTTTCATTGGAAATGGCATAAAAAGTAAGATTTCTTTGAATTTTTTATGTTGTGGGCTTACAGGGGACAGAAGATGTTCTTCACTTGTAGTTGTCTAACAGTGCATGGCAGCATAAATAACGAAATGGTCATAAAACCGAGCTGTACTTCTCAGGTCACATGTTCCATTTCATTTTTAAAGAATCTAGAAACAAACTAAGCAGTTGATAACAGGTCAGTTGCAGGTGATAAAAGAGATTTTAGATGGGACATTACTTCTTTTTCCACACCTGGCATAACCACATTATATCCTTCGCAGGGTTATCTTTAAGCACTGGTATGTTTGTTCATAAACATACGGCATCAACAATACACCACTATTTGAATTCCAAGGGCACAACACATTTTTAAAGATAGTCACCATATGTCTTAGATTCTTCACTGGAAAAAATATTGATGTTAGATATGATTTTTTTATTTAAACAAAAAAAGACTATTTTATTTCTAACTGAAGTTTACCATTAAATTATAGTGGGTCCTGCAAAACAGCACTGTTTCTTTCAATATTGTGTGTAGATTTGATATTGGAGGGATTTAATAGAATCAAGTGTGTAAAGTGACATTTTCTTAATTTTTTTTAAATACTCCATGAGGTTATGAAGACTGTTATAGAAAAAGTGATACTATATATAAATGGCATTCACACTCTCAGAAGAAGCTAAAATAAGTCTGGCCACTAAGCATACTAAATTTTAATCAAGCCATTATTTTTAATAACTATGTGCAGAATAGAAAAGGCCACATTTTTATCTAGTTAGCAAGTGAGGAGTCCAGCGCTTGTCCTAGATTGTGAATAACTATGAATCATATTAATTATAGCTATCCTCAAATTTCTTAAGTACACTGAATATAATTGTAAATTTTGTTTCTAAAAATACGTTATACAGGCTCGACTGTGGGTTGTTGACCCCAGGGAAATGCTTAAAAAATGCCATATAGTTATTGTTTCTTAGATTATTATGCTTTTTGAAGCTAAGACAGATGTACAAAAAGATGCAGTTTTTATTTTGTATTGGCAGCTTCCAAATATTTAGTATCTATTTCCAAGAGCTGCAATTAGTAAAGCATCCATGGTACTGAAATCCACACATCCCACAAGCTAATTATATTTGCAAGGTCAGATTGAATACATATTTTCAGAAAAATAAAGGGTTATATAAATGTGTCTTCTACTTGGCTGTTATATCACAGTTTGTTGATCTGGAGTATAATGTGTACAATTCACAAATTTGTCTGATAACAGAAAGTGGTGTGTGATTGTGTTTATTTTACTAACCAGTATATTCACAGCAATCACTTCCAAATATCTCTCCAGTAAAGATGTGTTAATTACAAAACAGACAAGGTCTTCTATTATATTAAAGCTACTAACAAGAAGACAGCAGGAATCACACATGTAAATAGCATCATCAACCCCTATTTTAGTCCTCTGTTTTGATCTGTGAGTTGCGCATAGACCAAAGGTGCTATTAAAGACTCAGTATATGAAATAGGCAGCATTATATGAACAAAATTTATTCAACAAGAAAACAGACCTTTAACATGAATTTAACAAGCCTGAGAAATTATAAACTCTCATATGCTGCAGATTCATGCAGTGATAATAAACAAAAAAGGAAAGTAAGAGGTTTCCTTAAGCTAGCCAAACTGCTAATGGTTTTGTTATAAGCTGTCTGCTGTTGAAATGACCTCCGAAAAGTCTGAAGACACTTGTACTAGGAAAAAATTAAACGGTCAGAGTGCTGAAAGAGTTGCACTATGGAAGTGCATTTAAAAAAAAAATCTACCTTGACATTTCTGGAAAACATCCCAACGGCGTAGACTTTTGTTTAACTTTTTATGTCTTTACAGAAAGGGAATTTATCACGAAGCTCGAAATTGTAGTTTTTACTAAAATGGTGCATGTTGTATTAGAACGCTGAAGTACAATGAAAGCTTAATATTTTGCGAAAGAAATATGACTTCTTATAACAAAAATCTAAGTAACCATGTGGGGTTTTGTGCTGCTTTTAATTAATCCTTAGAGGTTCTTTGTTCAAAATACTGTGTCTAAAGTTTCCATCATACAATACGGTGTGACCATGTTGCTGTCATCTGATTGCATCATGCTGTACTTCAAAATACATAAACGTAGAGAGGAGACTTCAGCTTGTGCACACCTCCAAGTGCTCACCGGGGCTTTTATCTCGAATCTTACTGTGGCATAATTAACACCTCCTTCACCCATTGCTCATTAGTACACTGGACATTAATGAGTCTGTTTATTTTGCTATAATCCTTGAAAGAGGGGGTACTGATTTGTGCTCACTGTGAAAAAAACAGTTGCATTTCATAGAAATGAATATGTAAGCTTTATTGTTGTATTTATGTTTTTTATTGCGTATTAGGTCTAAATTTAGCCTCCAGGTTGTTGAGCATGTTAGTTTCTTTAAGATGGTTGCTATAGTGATAGCAGCAAATTCCTTTAATCTTAGTGTAGTTAAAGTATTTAGTTACCATTGGTTGTCACAGTGCAGCTGAGATGAGAAATAATCATTCACACGCGTACTTTTTGTACCCCTCTGAGATTGTAGAAATTGGAATTTTGTCTCTTTTTAAAGCTTAATATTTCGGATTTGACACTTTAATATTTTATCGCACTTTCTGTTAGATTGATATTTGTTCTACTTGGGAAATAGTTGCATTTCATTCCTTCAGGAGGACAGATAGAGCAGGCAGTCCTTTCCCATGCAGGTAGTACCTGAAACATAACAAAAATTACCACTGGTCAGAATTCAGATGCTGAAGTAATGTTCAGTATCACTCAGAAATATTTTAGCAGCTAGTTCTCATATTTTTATGTGAAATTTATCCAAACATAACCTTGAGAACACCAACCGAAATGTTGAATTTATTATCAAAACCAAGCTAAATCACTTTTATTTTGGGTTTTCTTTTTATTTTACATGACTCAAGTCCAAAAACAAATCCATGCCGGACAATGCCATTCGTTCTTGGATAAGGTCAACATTGTCTGGTGAAGTTCTTAGTTAAATTCAAATCTAGAAGCGTGGTTGTTAGTAAGTTATAAAGCAGCTCCTTGTGATTATAGTATACTGCCAAGTTCATGTTTCTTGCTCCTCAAGGTATATTTTTACTTACTTGGGTTTTTTTCCTGTTACCTAGCTAGTCTCTGGAGGACCTCTGGTGTGGAATTTTTTTTGCTTTGCTTGACTTTTAATTTATACTGCCTCCTTGTTACGGTTGGGCGTTTCCAGGTGTTCATAAATTAGAGCATCTGGTTAAAATGGAACACTGATACATAGAAAAGCTTGTCACAAGTGTTTTGACATACAGAAAATCTGATAGTGATAAAAAGGGAAAAAATACAATTATTTTGTTTGTTGCCACAAAGAATGTATGGATATTTAGAAACTGTTTCGTATCTTTTCTGAGAATAAAGGTTTTTTTATAATGTAATTACTGTTTTTGTAGCATTAGTGTCAGACGGCATGCTTCTGCTGCATATTAAATCTGAATTGTGTTTTAGTTTTAGTATTGTTCAGGAAAAATGTCACTGTTAACTCCACCTTGGTTGAGTCACAACCTAACATTTTTAATAAAGAAGATTTTTTGGGGATGTTTTCTGCATGCCGTTTAAGACATGACACATGCAGATGGATCTGGCTGGACAGCTGAGTGTCCAGGCAATAGCCCTTAGTGGCACTGAGTCACTCAACACGACTGAAATAGTTGGGTTTAAGAAGGAAATACAACAGGTGATAAGTTACTTGGCTTTTTCCGTTTGCACTTTGATAACTTTTTTTCCTATGAATACTTTCCAATTAATTTTATTTCCAGATGAATGACCTCAATATTTATATGATACTTCTAATAAATTGCATATGTATTTAGTTACTAATATTTGTGTAAACAGAGAGGAAAACGCTAGAACAAGTTGGGAGACTTGCCGCTTCCTCTGCAGACTTTCAGTGGCGGTGGATGATTTCTTGTTTGTTCAACACAAAAGATTTGGTCGAGATCTAATTCCTCAGATTATCAAACCAGCTGTAGAAATGCATCTGTTGTTGTCCAGCCCATAGTATGGAGAGGAAGAGAATAAAAATGATTGTAGAAAGGCTGTTAAAAGGAGATGTAAAGTATTTAGTATAACGAACTAGGATAACTCTTCAAGCATCCGCAGACGTGATGCCTGCAGGTATGCCTGGTACTGCTCCTGTGGCTGTACAAGGCTGTGCGTGGACCGGTCCAGTTTAAAGACTGGGGCCTAAACGAGAAATCCTATTTTGCAATTAGGTATCTGTAATGGCGAGCACCCAAGAAGAGTGGATTTACGTGTGTTGTTGGTACGTTCTCGGTTCTGTTTCAGCTCATGTAGGTGTTGGATGGGGTGTGGGGTTTATTGCACAGGGCCGTGAACTCCTATTTCCAAAGACTTTTGTAGACAAATTCAGCACAGGACAGAGTAAAAATCAGTGATGGTTTTTACTTTTATTTGCAATGAAATAGCACTGAATGCTACCTACCGTGTACCTTTAAATCATAAATGACCTTGGTTTTCTTTTACTCTGTTTTCTACTCCTGAGCATGACACTGACAAGGACTTTTTAATCCATCAGACAGTTTATAGACCCTTTCGTAGTCACAAGAAGCAAAAAGCATCTGACTAGAAGGGAATACATGGGGCAAGTTCCTTGCTGGCTATAATTTTGTTGTCATTTCAAGTATTGTGGTAGTATAATTGATGTGACAGGACTGGGCTTTAGACTTGGTCCCTTAGCTTGTGCTCACTTTCAGTTTTAGTCTCTCTCTGTCACTCATTTTGATTGGATAAGATTTAGGTGACAAACATATGCATACCTTTGAAGCTTAGAGTAAGCGTACATAAAAATTCAATGTTATATGATGATATCATGTATATAAAACTTACAGCTCCATGGAAAAGGTAATAATTGGTGTCACCTTACAATACAAGGTAGTCTAGTGTGCTGATAGCATAGCCAGCAGGAGGCTCTTTTTTATTAATATTATAATTAAATGATTTTCTGGATAAAGGCCAAAAACAGATGAGAGTTGATTGTGCCTTGTCCACTGTTGCTTGGCACTATTAGCTGCATTTTCTAAAAAGAATTGACTTGACATCTTGTTTTTACAGGTTGTTATTGATGCCTTCAGATTGATCAATGCTAATATGATGGTCTTGGGACATGAACCAAGACAAACAACTTCAAATCTGGGTCACTTAAACAAGCCATCTATCCAGGTAAACCCAGTGTTGAGTGTCATGTAAATTGCAAGATTTATTCAGCAGTTTTGGGGCAAGGTACCTAAAAACAGTAAGCTACAAATTGTTTATTGTTCTCTCTGTAGCATTTTTCTGCATACATTTATAATTGATGTGATTCATCAATGGAGTTATATATGTGAAGGGTTTAAAATTGAGCCCTAAATTAGCTACCTACGTGTGAATGCACGTATAAGCATATACTGCAAAGGTTAAAGTACAGATTTATGGAAATGCAAACTTTTAAAAATGACAATTGATGTCATACCATGTGATGCAAGATAGGTACTGTTTTCAGTACTGCAGTTTAGAAACTGCTGCTTATTAACATCTCTACTTTTCTAAAGATAAATGATTCTGAAACAAATTGTGGAAAAAGTTTCCTCTTCATTCATAGTGTTGTCTTTCTACTGTATGCTTATGGAGATTCTTGCTTAAGATTTAACCTTGTCCTGTGTCTTAAATAATTAATCTCTGATTTTTATAATGCAGTAAGTTGCTGGAAAAAAGTGTAGTAGGAGATTCAATGGATGTTTGATCAGTTTCAACTGTAGTGTTTCTTTTGTGTATGTTATTTTATATTTCTTTGCAAGTGTTTGTGAAAATTATTCAAAGTCTGATTTCTGATGTTGACTTTCAGTAGTAAGATGAAAATATTGGTCTTCAACAAAGCAAACGTTTGTTTTCAGAAATAACTTCTGTCCCGAAACAAATATTCTCTGGAGTGATGAATGCTTTTATCTGGGTCATTCTTCTGCCTCAAGTTTTTTTTTTGTTTGTTTGTTTGTTTGTTTTTTTCCTTTTTTCTCTCCAGAAAACTTTTCCCTTACCGTTTATTCTAAAAGGCATGTGTCCTTGCAACCACGAAGCCTAATCCCTGCTCTTTTAATCCGATACTTGAACAATATTACTAATATTTGCTAGATAAAAATCCAAGAAAAAGACCATACACGAGTCATAACAGAACTTATGTCAAAGGGCTAAACTTCTGTGATAAGGGAGCTGTCCTTTGGGGGTTACTAGATCACCATACCTCTATCTTTCAAAAGATCA
Organism: Psophia crepitans; assembly: GCA_013399095.1. Classification (NCBI taxonomy): domain Eukaryota; kingdom Metazoa; phylum Chordata; class Aves; order Gruiformes; family Psophiidae; genus Psophia; species Psophia crepitans. The sequence continues at coordinate 1,529,835 of VWZZ01006915.1, read as the reverse complement.
GTTGTTTTTTATTACTAATGCATAGAAACCTTTTACTATTTATAAAAAATGCTAGCCAAAACAAATCAGTCAATTAGAGTGTCTGCTACAGGAGGGTGTTGTGTTTTACTTTTGATTTTTGAATCAGTAAAATCATAATGAGTATGAAATACGCAGCTAATACTCTTGATTGGATATAGGCAAGTCCGTGCTTGCATGTTTCAGGGCTTTTCTAACTGGGCTTTTCTGGACCGTGTGTAATGACCTCCCTTATAAACCCCTGTAGTATTGTTCAACTTCATTATTTGAAGGTCGCTGTCGCTATAGCATGGCATACTTGGGCCCTGGGAGTTTTGGGTTTCTGGTTAGAGTGGGTAATTTTTGTTTGTGCTGGTTTTTTGCAAGTTTGCAGTAAGCGGTTGCAAAGGTCACTGTTAAACTAAAAATCATCATTTCCAATGATACTCTGTTCTTAAAACTGCAAAGGTTCTTGCAGCACTGTTTTGCTTTAATTCTAAGGTTGTAAATAAAATTTTGACCTAGTTGAGGTCAGCAGCAAACTTAATATTGATTTCAGCTAGGCTAGGAAGAGACATTCCTTAAAACCACAGGAATAAGAATAGTACGTGGCTTGACTTCATTCCTTTTTTGTAGTTTTTCTTGTGTTCCCTTATCAACAGCTTTCTTACTTGCTCTTTGTGCATCTGATTCGTAAGGCTTGTTGGAATGATGGTTTCCATTTGAAACACAACACAGGAGGAACAAGCTTTGCTTTAATGTGTTTTATGTTTTTTAATGTAACCTGTTGCAGTGGCTCAACTACAACTACTGTTCAGCTTCGAAGTGTAACAGTTGTTCACCTTTCACATTTGTCCACTCTTCCTCAGAATGATTTCGGAAGGGGAGAGGAAAGAGAGAGAGTAGTGGGGAAAGGCAAAAGTTTTTGTCAAATTTTAGGAGCTTTGGAAAACTCCCTGAATATCTACAACTGAGTTTAAACACAAACCCCAAAACCTCATATACAGTCATTTTGAGTGGAATAAGAGAATGGCAGTGGAAATTTGTAATAGTTTCAAGCATAAATTTACTTTATTGATGATAAAACTTGTATTTTACTGTTTTAATTATAGTAAATGGCACAAGTAATGGTTACCTGTAACTGCTGGTTCCGGTAAATGTAACCATTCAGTTAATTTTGTATCTTTGTATATATGTTTGCAAAAGAAATTGTTTAAAATGCATGTATGAGAACATTTTCAGCTTTCATACAGATAATTTTGGAATACTGAAATATTAAGCTGTGTAAGATGCAAATACACATTCATGCTGTATAGCTCTACAGAACACATTTAAATCTAAATAGGTAGAATGATTGAAACATAACAAATATTTACCACTAATTCTGCATATTTTATGTATGGTTTATCATCTCTCACTTCTAAATGTATACTTCATATGTAAAATTTTATTTGAAAAATAGACAATTTTAGTTGTGATGAGGATGTATCATGAATTTTCTTAACTCTCCCACACCCCCCAAGTATTAATCTAAGTCGCCCTTAAGTCACAAATGTCAAAAAAAAAAAAAAAAAAAGGTGTAATGCATATGAGCAAAACGGCAGGTACATGTGTATGGTTATCACTTAACCTAATCTCAGTCAATTGTGAAATCTCAGATTGTGACGTACAAATTTAAGGACAATTTTGCAAAAGGCATAATTATGAGAGGCTTTTTTTTCTTTTGATTTAAAGTTAAACAAGAAAATTAGCTTTAATATCCAAGGTTAATTTGATGCACATAGTCTAACTGATTCCTGATGTATTTAATCACTGCTTCAGCTATTCTCTCTTTGTATTGTACCTAGAAAATGAACTTGGGAATGCTGGCGGGGGTTATAAATAAATAGCTAGCCAGCGTTCTTTTGTTTGTAACAGAAAGAGCCTTCTATTTTCATAAAAGTGATAACCTAATTTGAGAGGGGAAGGATTTGAGAGAAATATGTTTGTGCATATGTATCGGTCAAATGTTTGCAGGCAGTTACCACTTCTTCCTATGTTAGTTGTTACTGTGTGAAAAGATCCGTGGTTTAGAAATAGAAAGTATAACTGTCTGTTAATGAATACTGAAAGAGAAATAGAAACAGGTATATTTACTTGATACCTACTTCCAGTCTCTATTTGTTTCTTTGTGATTTTTCTTTTATTTAAATGATGTTTGAAGATGGCTGTATTCAAGTGAACTCTTCCCTTCTAATTTTTCTTCGTTTCAATGATGGGTAATGTTTTATGCAGACTCTTCCCTGAATTTTACAGGCACTGATTCATGGACTAAACAGACATTACTATTCCATCACCATCAACTACAGGAAGAACGAACTAGAACAGAAGGTAATTTGTTTAGCTTTTATTCATAGGACAAAGAACACTGTGCAAACTATTTAAGATTTGTGCTAATACTCTGATTTCAACTCCTCAGTAGTCATTTTAATTCTCTTGGAGTAGATGGCAGAAAATACTTGGGTATACTTTGGTATACTTAGGTATACTTTGACAGCAGCTTTGTCCACATGTTTTATGGACAGTCCTCATGCTGTTCTCTGCGCTTAACAGCAGGTTTGTACAAAGTTTCAGGTTTTCAGTGATGAAGCTCACGTGCTAGCTGCCTTAGGTTTTCACAGGCTGGAATTCCTGAGGCTAGAAGACCATATTTTCCAAAATGGAACTGTATAACCAAGGAATCTTGGGCTTTTATTGGCTATAGTCGCTTTGACAGAAGGCACTTGCAGTTGGTATGAATGGAGCTCCCCAAGGCTTCACTAAGTATCAGAAAGTAGTGAGGTCTTCCATTTACAGGACAAATTTTGTTCAGTTACTGACAACAAATATTTTCAGTTACTTTTGTATCAAACTTCCTTAATTACAAGTAAAATCTAGTTTGACAGTCTCAACCAGGAAAACAAACAGAAAAAAAGAAAAATCTTATTTATTATCTACAGAATTTAATTCTTGAAAAGCCGGGTTCTGTCCTCACTCATGTACAGTCATGGCCTTGTTAGGGTTATAAATTGATCTCAGAGTTTATGATGAAATGGTCAGAATAATTTTTCACTGAATTTTGACTTCTAGAGAGCTAGAAGTAATTAAAAAAAAAAAACAAGCAAAAACCAACCCAGTTTTGAATAACAGAAGAATATGGCAGTGAACCAGGGAGTTGAAAAGAATTTGTGAACAGCATAACCCTTTTTAGGACGGTATCAGACTTTCAAGACCTCACTCTTACTGAGAAGAGTAACTGACTCAACAAAACCAGCTCTCGGGAAATGTCTGTGAAGCTTCCAGGGGTTACTGTTTCCTTTCAAATATGACAGTGTGGCCAACCCAGTCCTTTCTGAAGTTCCAAGTGTGTGTCTTCTTTAATGGCTTTACATATGTGGGTTACTACCTTTGTAAGTAGGAAAATAGTCTTGACCAAGCTAGGGAAACTTTAATCAGTGAGGCAGCAACTGTCTCCACACATCTTTCATAAGGCAGGTTCATACATATCTCAACCCCCCCTCATGCGGTGGTGGTGATCTGTTACCTCCATCTGTAGTATGAAGGGTACACGCTTCATCTATTAGATGAGGAGCCCATCACACCAAACCATAATTTTAAAACCCAGATAGCCTAGCTAAACTGTCCATATGCAGTTTGCCTACAACTCCTTCTGTCAGTAACTAAGATCTTGCTAATACTAATTGTGACACAAACTTTCAACTCAGCTCGTATGTTCCAAAGCCAGGTTTCTTTGGAAGCTGAAACAGGCACTTTTATTCAGGTGATACCAATTACAGGGCTTGTGGGTTCTCAAAGATGTCTGTAGTAAATGTTTGCAAACTGAAGGCAAGCTGAAACTGTAAGATCCACAGAATACTCTTTCTTTATTTGTAAAAATCAGGAAATAGCCTTAGTAACTATTCCTTTGCTTTTTCAGGAATGACATCAGTGTCCAGTAAAACATGTCAGATATTTCTAACAGTCCCATGTTTATCACCATCAAAACTCTGCATCACATCTTGCTGTTCTTAGAGCTGTTTATTTTGTAGAGGGACAAACGCACACAGGTCATGCTTTGGTTGCTTTTGAAGTTCACTTCGTCACAACTGTGGCATCTTCTTGCATACAATTCAGCCTAAATAGCTACGTCATACGTTAAATCCGAGCATTAAAATATCTTTCAACTTCATTAGAGGCCAGAAGCTTCAACCATTCCTTACTGTCAGCTCAAATATTCACCTTTCTGTTAGCTGCCCTACAGTGCCGCTCTGCATTCTCAACCTACAGCAAAAACTAAAAATTACAAAAGGAAAACATAAGTATTGCTGTCAAAGGAAACATGACCCTGGTTTCCATGCCTCATTTCCGTATTTAGGGTTCAAGAAGTTTGATTTTTGAAGACTTATGCAAAATCTGTTGTCTGCTTTAGCAGAATAGTTGATTATTGTATTTTCTGTATTTAAACATTGTAAGATCAATAGTTTTTTATTACTATCATAAATTGTTTTTCTGTCAGAGATCTTCATAGTATTATGAATTTATTTTACGATGAATGCTCTAAAGAGGTTTTGTTTTGTAGATGTTGCTAAATTTGCATAAGAAGAGTTGGATGGAAGGTTTGACACTTCAGGACTACAGTGAACATTGCAAACTCAATGAAACAGTGGTGAAGGAGATGTTGGAATTAGCTAAGAATTATAACAAGGTATTTATATCCCATAATGATAGTATAACTGTAGCTGTGTTTATGAAGTAAAGAAATTTATTACTTCATTTCAGAAGTAGGAAGTTGATTATCACAAGCTTTATTCAGAATGACTTGTAAAGGACTATAAGAACAAAATAATTGTTGTGGGAACTGTTTTGGACTCTTGTGGTTATTTGATTGTATAATCTGTTCTCAGCAAAGAGTTTTTTGGGATTTGTGGAGATTGTGTTTCTTATCAATCAACTATGTATCCTTTCTGCGTGAAGCTGCCTGTTAGCTCTTCAGGCTTTGCCATCTGACTTTTTGCCCTAAACTAGCAAAGTGTTTAGTTACGTGTTTTGCTTTGAAATGTGAGTAATCGCAGCAATTATGTGTTTTTACTTAGTAAAGAGAATATAAGATTGCTGTAGATCAAAATTAGCATGATTGTATTCTTCATTCCTTCATTCCTTCAGTTAAGGACTGCTTGACCAGTGTAACAGAATAAAGGTTATTTATTGGTATCATTCCAGTAAGTATTTCAAACACGCTCTAGAGCCCAATTCAGTGTTGGTTTTATATGGAGAAATTATTACTGATGTTGTAAGAAAGAGGAATCACAGTTATTTGTACTGTTCTAATACTGGCACTTAGACTTTGAAATATTTTTTATAAACACTAGATCTCAACAAGCACTCTGTGACTAGTAAGCATGTCAGTTATTTTTTGATGAGTGCTGTTTTTTTTTTTTCTTCGAATTCCGTAAAAAAATTCAACATTACATTCAGTAGTTACATTAGTGGATTTACTTTATAAAGACACTGTGTTTGAAGGCAACAGAGCATTAAAAAAAAGTATTAAAATAAGTGACTTTAAACAGTATAAAAATTTACTGAGATCAAATCTCCAGTAGTTGAAACAATGTAGGTAACGTTATTTTTAGTTCTTCTTTACTAGTTTAACTCTCTTCAATTATCTTTAACTATTGATATTGCTCATTTAAGATTTTTGCTTAAAAACAGTTTTGTGAATATCTGACAATAAAACCATTCATGAGTATTAGCCTTGATCTTTTGCACTAACACTTAGTAATTAAAACCACGTCTGCCGAAAAGCTGAAGTACCTTTCCTTTTGACTTTCTGAAATGTGTTGCTGTTTGATTTTTTTTTTATTTTTTTTTTGAGAAAGAATTATATTTTGAGAAGCTTGTGGCTTGGGGAAAAAGTAAATGAAATCTGAAACACTGACCTTTTCTGTGTTTCTTTCACAGGCTGTTGAAGAAGAAGATAAGATGACACCTGAACAGCTGGCAATAAAAAATGTTGGCAAGCAGGTGAGGTGTGATGAATTAGAGTGAGGTGGAATGATATGCTGCGTTCATTCTAAATATTAAGTCTTTTACATGTGCGTAGGTGATTTTAGTTCTACGTGTAAGATATTCTCAATGCTCAAAAAAATTAATTTATTTTTGTTGGAGGTTGTTGTGTAAGGAGCAAGGCTTTTGCCTATAGGTAATTGGCAGGATATCTTCAAGTTGTGTTCTACATGTGTTCGTATTACAGGCTGAGGAGCGGTGTTGAGATCTGGTAGTTTTGTGGCTTCTTTCTTTTCACTTTTTTTTTAACTCCTTTCGAAGAAGAGGTATAAAGGTATCCAAGGCTGTTTCAGAGAGGCCAAAACTCTGAAGACTTAAAAAATAGAAATAATTGAAAAAAGTTGGGAGTGTTATTTATACATCACCATGGCTCAAGAGCCGGCTCACCCCTACCCTCAGCTGAGGAACACACTGTCTGTGCTTACCTCCAACACACACGTATGCAAGTCAGCAGCATTGCTTCGTATTGCTGCTGCAGGAAAACCGTTCAGGCCCATAGCTGAAACTGCGAACACCCACTCAAGTCATTCTGTCCTTTTGCAATGTCAGGATATAATGTCTTTACAGAAGACTTGACAGAAAACTATTTCTACTTTTGTTTTCAATATAAAGGTTGAGGAAATGTGCGTTGGTTAGGGAGAGGAGAGCAAAACAAGGTTGTAAGAGGTTGTGTTCAAATTCAAGGAGGACAACGGAAACAAGAAATATCTTTACAAATATCCAGTGTGTCCTTAAAGAACCAGTATTTATTGTATCGCTAGTAGCAGTAGAAGAATTTCAAGGATCCTGGGCTGCTCTTATATGTCAGCTTCTAGCAGCAATGTCATAACACATCTGCACTATTGTTCAGTCACTTGTGTATTTCTGTAGCATTCAGAACAATGGAGTTTATGCACACCTACACATGCATAAATATATACATGAAATAAAACATGTAAGAAGGGTTGTATTTTAAGGGTTATGATGTCATCTTAAACAGAACTTGAGCTTCACTAGTTGTTTAAATCATCACGTATATATGAAAAAAATATATTTTGATACAGTTCTTTAAAAAGAAAAGATTTTTTCCTAATACAGTATTATGCTTTCTTTAAATTATAAAATGGTTCAGTTAAGTAATTTCCATGTGGGTTTTTATGCAACTTATATAAAAGCTTTGTAAGCAAACAGCTGTTCACAATAGGGATATTACATTATTAGGTTGCATAATTTGCTAGGAACAGAGAGAATATTGGAGGGCTGTATGATCTTTGAAAATTAGATAAGAAGAACAAAGAACAACTTACACAGATTTTCTAGTACACTTTTATGAAAAGTTCATTGGATTTTGATAATAGTTCTTTTTAAAAAAAAAAGGTTGAAATTCTCACACATGATTGTCTTCAATATTTTAATTTCTTTACGTGCCAGAATGCTACAGTAATACTACAGTAAAGTTTAGAGTTTTTTTTTAAAAATGTGCCTGCTAATTTTGCAGTATTTGAAGATTAACTACTTAATCTCAATTCTGAAACTGCAGTGGTGCATGAGTATGGTTTTCAACCAGAAATAATCTTATTGTTCTATGCAGATGCCCACAAATGCCCACATCAATTGAGTAATAGTGTGTGGGGATGTGTATTTTCAGAACACCACTCAGGCTTAACATTCGATTTTTCAGAGCATTTGAACATATCATTGTGCTTTTTTTTTTTTCTTTTTCATTTTTGTGGGTATAAATATGCTGATTTTCTTGCAGTCAACACAACTATTCAAAGACTGTGTTAGGTCATGCTTGAGTCTTTACAGGATTAGAACACACATTTGTACCAAGATCTGAAAACAAATTGTGATGTACCAGAACTAAGATTAAAATATTTGCCTTAGTGAGAGGCATAGTAAATTCCACATCTTCTGTGTTGTCCTTAAAACTCACAGCTGTCATGGTTACTCTTCAGATGCTGGACTGGAATTTACTTCCTCAACCTATCCTCAACTTATCAGAATGATAGTATGGACTAATGAGGTCTAATTGATGGAAATTCAGTCATTTGCTAAGTCTTGTTAGAATGGAAGATTTAGGAGCGTTACTGGCCTGTGTTCATCACGATCATCTTAAATAGACCTTAAATGAAATTCATCTTAAATGAAATCCTTCAGAGATGTGTTTTGGTCATTTCTCTCATGGCATCCTTTGTATTTCAGGACCCCAAACGTCATTTAGAAGAGCATGTGGATGTGCTGATGACCTCAAACATTGTCCAGTGTTTAGCTGCTATGTTGGATACAGTTGTATTTAAATAACCGATCTACTGTTTGTGATGCTTTCTGTGTATATTTGTTTATTGTTTCTAATACTCACGAAAGAGACTGTTGAGACTATATTTGATTAAACAGAGACATCTGACTTCATTTGCCGTGTAAGTGCAGCACTATAACACCTTTCAGTCTCTAATTGTGCAGTTGCTTCAGTTTCTTTATGTCAGGGTCTTTACAGATTCCAAAGCATTCAAGAACACAATGTGGGCAAAACTGTATTACCTTTTCATTTACTGTTTGGGGGGGAAATCAGTAGTACATATATATTTTGATTGCTGCAACATAATAAAAATACATTTACAAACCTGTCTTAAGTTCTGGAAGGTGTTTTTTGAGAAAGGATGGCAGGAATTGACAGCGTAGGAAAAGGGTTGGTAAAGGTTTATTTCTACCCACTGTGAAACTACTGAGATAGTAATTGCTAGGACAGCAAAAATTCTCCGATGAAATTTGGCTCCCCTTGATTACCAGATACTCTCGTTGAGATTAAAAAAAAATACATAGTAGCACTGAGTTCTGAGGTTGTACAAAACCCAAAATGCTGAAAATTCCCCTGCCAGCTCCCTTTCAATATTATTCCAACCCTAATATCCACAGAAGACAACTGACCTTAAGAAAATGAATTTGGTTATGCTGATAACCGAATCACACAACTCTCACAAGTGGTGTCATAAATAGCAGTGTTCTGAGAATAAACGTTAAAGGGATGGAAGCTGTTCTAGGTTATATGAACCCTCCCTCCTGCGAAAGAGGCGTACATGAGATGTCCATGTATATAAATATACGGAAAGAGTTCCAACTGGAATGTGAGGTTTAAAACTGTTTCCTGTGACTAGAGAGGGAAGCACTCACATGAAGGCAGGTGGGTCGGCTGCCTGGTTTTAAACAGGCAAAGCCAAATAGCTGGGTTTGGGGAGTGACTTGAGGTTTTGGGCAGAGGGCTGGTTGGGGTTTTTTGTTTGGTTTTTAAGTGTTGGATGGTACTTAGCCTGATTTGATTCTTTTGTCTGGGCAGAAGTGTTCTCTTTGTGTCACTCGCAATATCTTTGTTTACTAGTTTTTTTTTTTAAATATACAGCAACAATTGTGGCAGGCAAATATTTTAAAACTGGGTATGTCTTTTTGTGTTGAAGATGAATTTTTAAATTTCCTTGGCTTATTTGCATAGTAAAGAAATAGCCCATAAAATTGTCTTATTTTCCACTTTGTGAACAGTAATTTTCTATTTACTTTTTGCCATTCAAAGGTTTTTCTTTTGTTTGGAATTTCTTATTTAGGCCTCTTAATTTAATTTACTATTTTAGAATAACTCTCTCTCAAAGTATATTTAGCACGCGCTTACTTCAGAGGGAAGCATGCAGATTTTTGCAGCTGCCCTCCTTATGGCCTTCCCTCTGCCCCCACAGTAGGCAGCAGAATATCAGACTGGGGAAAAGGAGACATACGAAACCACATTTGCCTGCATATAGTTAAATTGAAGTGCTTTCTGGTGATGCGTGCTAAAAACCCGCGTATCGCTGAGGAAGGCTGTGGTTGGGCCTCGCCGTGGTCTGGTGTGTGCGTACTGCGGCACCCCAGGGTGAGGTGGGGCAGGAGCTGGTCGGGGGACCTGCCCCATCTGCCGGCGGGGCTCTGCATCCCTGCCGCTGTCTACTCCCACACGCACGTGTACCACCGAGGGAGACGCTGTTTGGCAGGTCGTGGGTGACATGGCACTGCAGAGCAGGAGAGAAGCTCTCGCAGTGCTGCAGTGTATACGTGCGTGAAAGGCCGGTACGAGCAGGGAGCTAAAACAGCGAGCCTTGCGTATTCTAAATTAATTTTGACAACTGTACGTCTTGCAGAGGGTAGCTGAAGGAAGTCTGTTGGAGATGTGCATCTCCTGTAGTATGAACTTGTGCTGTGCTTTTTTGCTTTCTATCCGCTCCTCAGTTTGACTTGGTGGAGGCACAGTTTTCCATTTACTAAGATGTTTCATGAATAATCAAAAGGCTGTTTTTCGGGGCCTCTTTCCTGATCTTTTGCCCAGTGCTCTCGGAGCTACACGGAGGATTTGGAAGAACGTGTGCCTGCAGTAACCTGAAACGCAGCAGCCCATATACCATCTTGGAGAAAGAAAGAGGTTTTCAAGCAGCCACCTTCTGAGCCTCCAGCCGCAATGGAGCAGACCTTCATTAGCAGCCTGACCCCTTGTCACCTGTCACCATGAAGGACGGGCATATTGTATTAGCAAACCTCCCTCTTTCTGTGACGATTCTATAACACCACCTGCCATTGCATATCCCCCTATTATACCAGTTTAGGAGTTGTGCACTGAAGATTTTTGGCATATATTAGCACTTCCCTGTGATTGGCAGTGTACCACTGAATTCATTGCCGCTCCGCATCTATATGGGTGTAGCTCTGTAATTCAGGGCAGCGTTTCCCAGGGTCTGTCTGCGGTTCGACCCATCTCCTGCCTATCTTGAGTCCATTACCTTTCGCTTGGTTTCAAACAGGGAAAGGGAAGGGTGAGCACACTGGTGAAACGAGTGTCGGAAACTGGTGAGAACTGACACTAATAAAACTATTTTCTTAGCGCTAAAAGGAGAAGGTGGAGTGTGGAAAGTTGTATGCAGTGTACCACCCGCCTGCGAGTAAAACACTGAACTGCTTGCTTTTTGTTTCGTACATTATTTTATTAGAATAATTTCCTTGCAGAGCGTGCGTGTGTGCTGGCTTCCATGGAACACCAGCTAACCAAACTAGCGCACCGTTCAGCAACAGAAAAATAAATGGCCACGGGATTTGAGCGCGTTGAAATATGCGTTCTGACAAGTCATCCTGGTTCTGGTCTTCTCTGGATCTGAGTTTGCAAAGTTTCAGCCTGGCTTCAGGTGCTTATGCGCTGGTCTTGGTTCTGTTACGCGATGGTCCAGGCTGCGTTAACTGTCAGCGGAATTTGAAGCCGGCTGCTGGTGTCACCTGGAAAGCGACGTGGTCTGTGAAATACCTGAAGTCCAAACTGCTCAGGGGAAAATACGAAGAAAAGGAGAACAGGAGAGCTCCCCCCTGGGCAGTGGGGGCTTTTAAAAACTCCCAGGCTTGCCTGGGAAGGGAAATTGCGACTGATGCTCGGTAGAGACGGGGTGTCGAGCGAGTCCCCTGAACTCCTCGGGCGCATCTTCACGCCTTGGAGGGTCCCGCTTTCAGCGAACCCGAGGCTCGTACGGACACGCTGCGGGACTCGCCGGCCGGTCCCTCCCGCTAACAGGGGGTCCCCGGGGCGGGCGGCCGCATTCCCGTCCCCGAAGGTGCGCGGG
>VWZZ01006915.1:1491585-1508085 GCA_013399095.1 Psophia crepitans | reverse complement strand
CTTGTCAAAAATCATCCTGCTAGCGTTTGTTTGGTGGGGGTTATCCAGCGGGTCTGGAATCAGTACGTAACGTGTGACAGGTCTGAACAAAATCCTTTCCCGTGCGTGAGTGGTTAATTTTATTCCATAACTATTTCGACAGGGTAATTCCATAACTATTTCTGCGAGAGATTGGAAGAGATCAGGGCTGCAGAAGTAAAAAAGGCTATTTCCCGTCGGTAGGTCACTTTATTATTATTATAATTTTTTAGATTATTATTATTAGAGGTGCACCTGTGTATCTGCTAAACATGTTTACTGACACATTAAAATGTTTGCGTTCACCTCGGATCGAACATGCAGGTTTTGACCCGGTTTATGTAAGTGATAACATACTTGCACTGCGCTCGGTTTAGTCGAAGCAAAACCCCGTGTATGAATTTGTTAGACCAGCAACTAATTGCATGAATTTTACATGAAGTATAATTTGTATTATTATTCTAGGCATGCTAATGGGCTTTTAATTTAATTATTGTGTAAAGTAATCTATTCAATTGCCCTTTCTTTGCTTTATTTGATATAACACAAAATCAAGCTCCGAAAGAGATGATCTGCAGAAAGTAATTCGAAGTTCTTATTGGTAATACTTTCGACGATGTTTCACATTAATACTATATCAAATGTAATACAGTGATTTACGCTCTGCAGATTTTGCACGAGTACGCTATGCATATTTGATGACACATTGCATATTTTAACAAGGTTTTTAATGACTGATTGAAATGTTTGCTAAGATATTTTTTAAGAGCTGGAGGAGAAATGGTTGTGGAAAATGTGTGTAATAGAATAGTGATAAGGATGGGAGGGTTTTGATTGACAGTATGAGGAAGCAGATGGATGACTAGGTAGGTCAGAGGTAAAGATGCCTTTGACAGCTTTTTAAGTTCCTTTGGCCATTTTGGTCCAATGAATCATGCAAAACATGTGTACATTACCAAACTGATGTCTCTGCATCGTTTACTGTTGGAATCCTCATCTTTTCAAACCCACCCTAACCTTCTTTCATCACCACTTGACGTGCTATGTCTAAACTAGATTGCAAGATCCTAAGAAGGCAAGAATCTGTCTTGTATTACTTGTCAGGGGAAAAAAAAAAAAGAAAAAAAAATCATGTAAACCTATGGAGCTAGAAGAACAACCGCGACAGATTGGCAGAATAGGCGTAAGGTGGGACACGTTCTTCTTAATTTTCGCTGTCTGGTCATCACTCCCCTCCCCTAGGTAATGCTCAAGGGAGATGTGGTGAACAATGATTTTTTTTTTTTCCCAACTGGCATAAATCTGAATTTTCATAAGTCTGATAAGAGACCTAATTGCATAATTTTCCTTATAACATTATGCAGTGAGTGCTGTTGCTATAGTTAAAATGGTTTTCTTCGCAGTCTGTGTTTTCAGGTGCTTTGTATGTCCCTCGCAAATTACTTTGTCAACTGGAAATGCTCTGATTTATCCCTGTAAAAGGTTACTGTTTTTGGAAATCTTATTTAAATTACATAAGACAATTTAAAAATCACTGTGATACCAAAAAAAAAGAAAAGAAAAAAAAAAGTGTGTGCATTGGGAAAAGCAGAAAAAAGGATTTTGCATGAGAGTATGCTTTCCAGGTAGTGTTTCTGTGCAGAATGGACACAAATTTTCATCTTAAGTATTAAAACTTGTCATGAATGCAGTCTCCAGTGGGGAATGTGTCACTTGCTAAGATATGAGGGCACAGTCAAGGAAAAAAAAAAAGAAATAGCAGAGTGATAAGTAGACGGAAAGCAGCAGACTGTTTGCGTTCCGTACCCTGTTCTTTCTAGCTAAATAGATGCAATATATTTGTGGTAGGTCTAGAGAGCCGCACAGCTTAGTGATAACATTTCATGCATTTATCAGAATACAAAAGCACTGCTTATTTCAGTGTCATTACTTGAATGCTGTCCATTTGTTCAAGTATGTATCTCTGAAAAAAAAAATTGGTTGAAATGTTGATATATTTATATATATATTTATATATAAAACTCTCTTGAATTTTTGAGCATACGTAATATTTTCCTTCTTACAGATGTGGAATAATCATTAATTCACAAAGACCCAAGACTGCCGTTGCTGGTTAGATATAACTTTTGGCTTTATAAAATATATTACACAATAAAATCTGTGATGTTTTATTCATGTTATCACTGCAATGTCTCATAGTTGCAGTGTTTCTAACATTAAGGGGCTGATACGAGCACGAATGATCTTGTTGGTCTTACGTTGACTTTTTAGGTCAATTTTAATATTTTTTTTTTTTAACTGAAGGCAGAATGGATGAAAACTTCAGTGAGCTAACTTCTAAGTAAAAGTATCTGTACTATTACACTGATATTAACAAGCATTTATTTCTTAAGCTTTAAATAAGAAACAGCTGGTAATGACTTTGAATCTGTTTTAAGAGACATTTTAGGTAAAATGTTGATAGCTTGTAAATGTGTATTCTTGCCTTAGTCTCTGATCGTGCATGCAAGTTCATATGTGTGAACAACGTAAAGTAAGAGGTCAGTCCTACAAAGACTATTCACTTGTCTAAAAATTCACAGACATAAATGTTTTCAGGATCAAGGCCTTTTTCAATAATTGTGATAGTCATGTACCTTGAAGTGACTGACTGATTTAGAATACACTTAATAATCTGATTTTTTAATATAGTAGAAACACTGCACTGATGAGTAACCAAAGCACATTATACAAGCTCCCACTTCAATCATTTATAATATTTTTTTGGCCTGTTTGGGTGATTTTTTTTTTTTTTTGTGATGGCACTGACACATAATTTAAACTTTCTAAAAGTCACGTCTTAATTTCTATGGGCTGTGCTATGGAATTAATTTTTGTAAGTAGGCTTCTTCCTTGAATTATATTTAGTTACATGTTGACTACTTTTGTTTATCCAAGAAACAGGTAATACTGGTCTTGGACTGAAGGGTGAGAGAGCAACATCAATATTTTGAGTTCAGAGAAATTTTAGGTTGCTGAAAAGTGTCCTAGTTTAGACAGAGACACCCACCCACCCACCCAGAATTAAACTGAAATCATAAATGTAAGCTAACAAATGCTTTTGAGGATTGATCAACACCCTGGTTACAGCTTATTTACCTTTGTGGAAATGTTTGCTGAAGGGGAGGTGTTACTTATCTGGAGTCGACTACAACTACACTGTCACATCTCCGTCTTCCACGTACCTCCTGCTGGAGATACTGAGGAGATACGGTGGTTGCTCTCTGGCCCTGGGGAAAGTCGGGACTCATCCTGTTTTATCTGGGAATCCCACCCAAGGGCCTGGCTGCAGCAGCTCCCATCTTGTCTGTTGCTCTGTGATCGGTGCCTACATTTTACTAAATTAGATCTGTGGTGGAATAACACAGAGAAATAACTGCTCCCTGCACCACATCCCCTTTCACGAAGCCTTAAAGCATCTTCCCCCTCTCCGTGTTGCCGCCTTACCACTATGCTTCTAAAGCATGATGGTTTTGTACATAGGTACTACTTAAAGCTCGCTGTAAGCTCTCTTCTGGCAGCTCAGTTTACTCTTGCAGTAGGAGAAGGGAGCACTGCACTTGCTTTAGGTGCAAGGTATGTTGAATGTGACATAAAAGGTTTTGCTTTCTATCGACGGTTGCTGAGTTTCCTGTGGAAACCACCGTGCATAACTGATGAGGGGCAGGGATGTTTTTCAAGTGTCTCCAAGTGGTTTAGTAGCCTGTGTTTAGAAATGATGAAAATCTCACTGAAAAATCTCCAAGGCTTATGGTTCTAAATGATTCCCACACTTTTTCCAATTTTATTCTTGGGCGCGTTATCGAGCAGTTATTTCAGATATTCATTGTGGACTGGTATTTGTTTCAGAGTTGGGGTCAGAATCGTGTGGATTAAATCCTCAGCTGGTGTACAATTATGTCATTTCATTGGCTTCAGTGGGTCAATATGGGGTTGTATCATCTGATTGTTTCCTCTTGTGGTTTAGATACTATCCAAAGCAGGTGCTGTTTGATGGAATAAATAGGGCCAAGTATTAATTTGATATACATACTTGTTTCTCTTGTGTTAAAATAATTATAAAAACATCAACTGGTATTTTACTGTACTTACATTTTTATTTCTCTCTGTTTAGATTATAAGAATAATTAAAGTTTCATTTCTGCTTATTGTCAAGATTGATTTTGATGTTTTCATTGTCTTCATAATTGAATCAAAACTAGTTTGTTTGGCGCGTGTTATACAAGAATGTGTCCCTTTTTAGGGGCAACGCTTTGGCCAACTGTTCTTTTAATATATGTTCAGAATTTGAATGGAAGGAAATTAATCAGATTTTCAGTCCTCCTTATATGTGTCTGAGATTTTGTAATGCCCGAATCTTTTCCATGTTGTTTGCAGTCTTATCTAGTGTAGCTCTCTTTTCCCTTTGTGTTAAATACTATAAACCTCCTCTGATGTTAACATTCAGTATTGTATTTTTAAGCATTTCAGTGTTTCAGTTGCTGTGTTTCCATATGTTGTCACAACTTCTATCTGATCATTAATATAAATGAAAATTATTTAAAAATTGGGTTTTTTAATAGCAAACTGATTCATTTGTATAAGTAGACATAAACTAAAGTAACATGAAATGTAACGTCAGAAATGAAAAATACTCCTTTAAAAATTAACATAAGAAATTACTGTAACAACATGTGGATGTAAGATTGCTTCAGGAATATATTTCCCTGCACACCATTTAGACAGATGTAAGCTAAAAGGCCAAACCCCATGGTAGTCCATTAGCGGTATATGCTTATTTTCCAAATATGTTATAACTGGAGAAACAGCACAAATAATTGTCCTGTGGCAGTGTAAAGTTTAGGATATACGTGCACATAAGTCTTTGCAGGATCAAGGCCTCAGTCTGTTTTGCTTTAACAGCATTATCTGCTGTGGGGGTTCAGGGTGGTTTTTTCCTCTTGATAATTAAAATGCAGTTCTGTCACTGTGGTCACATTTCCCAGCTATAGAGCAACAAGGGTAATGCCTGTGCTAAATACACGCTGTGCTAAACAGTAATTATATTTAATTTTGACTTTATATCTACTGCTGCCTCAGGATAAGGTTCTAGGAGATTTTAAGTGTAGTTCTGTGCACCCAAACCTTTTCACGAGGGTTGATTTGCTGTCAGTTCAGCTTTCTGAAGTCACTTGTAAGGTGATAGTGCTATTGCATGGGAAAGGCTGCCAGGCTAGTGGGTGCAAGGGCAGGACAGCAGGAAGCTGGTGATCCCTTTCACAGGTAGGTATGAGATGGGCTTATCTATAACCTGAAACCTGCTCTCGGAGAGTTGTTTAGGATAATGCATGCATCACCGTGTATCTGGGTGATGAAGTGGCAGAGCTCCAAGTTGATGCAAATACACCAGTAGTCCCCAAGTAGCCTCCAGTCTCTTCTCCTGGTAGATCTCCAAAGCTTCCCGTGAGCTCCAGCCTCTGCTTTGCTGTCTTCCATCCTTTTCCATACTGAAAGGAGCACTTCACTGGCCCCTGGCTTGTTCTGTTTAGAGCTTCAGCACATAGATGAGCGCTGCCTCCTTTAACTCCTTTTGTGAAGGATACTTGAACGAGGAAAGCCTTGCTCAGGTTAGTGAGAGGACAAGATCCATGGAAGGCTGCTATTTTTTGTACCCAAACTTTAAAATTTACATTTACATACATTTTCTTGTCATTGTAAAGGGTTTGATTCATATAAAACATTTAACATGACACATTTTATAAGAATTTACAGTGTAAATATTTTTAGCATTTGTAGTTGCATAACCAGGGTGTCTGAGGTTTTTCTGAAATAGCACGTAACAGGTGAACTCCTAGTTTTATGGGTGCTGCATTGTAATTCATGGGGCCTCTGCTGATCTAAGCTTGATTCTTTATACCTTTTTTTTTTTTTACAATTTTAACACCATTTTCCAAAAGACTCCTTGCCAGAGGATATCTCAAAATAACCTGCTTAAAATTTATTCTTTATAAAAATATTTAAATTTGTAACAAATTCTAATCCATTCTGTAATTGCGAGAATTACGACGTCATGTCTAGCCAATACAGATTTAAACTATAGGATTAAATGTTGTCTCAAATAATGTTATTTCTGAATAACAGAATATTCTAAAACCAATATGTATTTTTCTCGGTTATACAAACACACAGTTTTGCCTGAGAAATCCTGAGTTTTATGCTTTTTTTTTTTTTGCTGTTCCTTTTATTTTTCACAGAAAAGTAGTCAGTATAATGGAGCTTTAGTCCATCTTCTGCATTTTTCCACATCTTGGTATCCTTCTATTTTTCATCAAAGATTTAGGAGCAACTCAGGTAGGGCTTTTATTCAACGCCATTACATTTTTCTTCGATTTTTTGTATAATATTAGATTATTATTATTTGCAATAACCTTTGCAAAGTTTCATCTTGTATCACAGCGTCTGCAGTGACAGACCACAGCTCGTCTGAGACTGGGAAGATTTTTCTTGAGCGTCTTCACCACCAGATTCTGGTGTGTATATGTCAGTTTTACCGAAAGCTTGGATAGGGTATCAGCTGTCATTGAATGTTGTCTAGATTTATACTCTAGCTGTAAACCACACAACTAGTGTGCAGACTAGCCTCTGCAATCTAGGAGATGCATCTTCTAAAATCTTCCTCACGGCTGTTACGAGTGGCTTTGTTTCTGACAGTTTTTAATTTTCTGTACATAATAAAATCAATTATTTTGCACGTATATGCTAAAGCTAGAGGCTGTTTTTTGACTGTGCATGCTACAATTAGTTATGTAAATAGCAGCATATGCTACAAGTTTCCAGTGCTCACCCTGCCTTTATAGAAGTGTTGGCTCAGGCTCTGCTTCGAAGTTAGTTGGCAGAGGTGTTTGGTGCTCCGTGGCTCCGGCTCTGAAGACAATGATTTCTTCACCAGTTCCCTATCATGTTTGGTGTTTCAGTCTATAGTACATCTTTGTATACCCAAGCCAATATATGACTTGAATGCACTGGGAATTTTGGTAGTGAGACTTGTAAGCTTCTCCACATTTTAACTGATTCATATATAAAGATATTCTGGTAACTGCAGGTGTGCTATTGGACACCTCCTGTCTGCCTACATCAGTCAATCTTCTCGCTATCTCACTTAGGTTATTACTTTAAGTTTGAACTTGTTTTTCTGCCTAATGATTTCTAAACTGACCCTTTTCAGAGATTTTGGGGATATATAATTAAGTTACGTTATTTGTTATTATTTATTCCCATATGAAAATCTTGTTATTGCAATATCTTCAATATCATCAAATATTTCTGTGTCTTTTTGCGACACACTTCAGCAGCAGAGTGTGATCCAAAAGGTAGGCTGCTAAAGCAGCAAATTCCAAGTGGTGTTTTAAAAGTGCTCACATGCAAATTGGTTTGTCTTTCATCTTTTCCTAGAAGATCTGGCTGGAGCCCTGATCAAGCACCCAGTGCGGAGCAGCTTCTGGCACTTTGTTTTTCAGCAGGACTTCTGAATCTTAAACCACAGGCTTCCGTAGTCTGAGTCAGAGTAACCAGACAGGTTTGTTAAAGCTTAATATCTATGACTTTTGTGCTAGCTCCCTGTATAGAGGAGGCATTTTTAAAGATAATTTGGGTTAGGAGTTTTTTCATGTCATGGCACTTAGTAATGCAGGTTATTTGTTGGATATGCAAGCTCTTCCAGAATTCACTAATACAGTTAACTTATATCTTAAGTTAACGTTGTGCTATGACTTTTGAGAATCATGTATCGTTTGCACCTTCCTGACGAGGGAATGTGATGGTAAAGCCACAATGTAATAGTAAATGGGAGCTTAATGGCAGGCATGAGATTGAATTTAGATGCTGTGAAAAGCCTCTGAAAAAAATAATTCAGACAAAACTCAGGTAAGAACTGAAAACCTTGTTGTGGATTGACCAAAAAAGCCCTTGGATATTTTGAAGACTAGACTAATTTCTAAGGAGTAATTAGTTCAGAGTCTGCTGGGTGCCTAAGACTAAAATAAAATATGCTGAGTGAATATACGTCTTCACAGATGAGAAAAGTTCTTAAATCTAAGCCAGCAAAACAATGAAGTTGTTTTTTTATAAAAAATGGAGCTGGCATAGTCTGAAAGGTGGGAAAGGAAATCCTATAGCACAGTGTAATTGATGTGCTGTGTTGGTAGAAACCGAACTGCAAAAGGAGAAAACACTCACAGGTAGTACAGGCAACAGTCTTCCATCAAAATCCTTCATCTGTTGTCTTCTACCAGGATCATTAACAAGCGGTGACATGTATGGGACCTTTTATTTTAGAGAAGGACAAGGCTTACTCTTTGAGCTGGAAGATTTTAATTCCTGCACATTGCTAAATAATGCATGCATTAGGCTCTTATTGGATACGGGGGTTTGTTAGCACACACCTTCTATTCCTTCATACTTAAAGAATTCATATCTTTGTATTTCCGAATGTGTATTGTGGCTTATGAAAGAGTAAATTCCAGTGGCAAAGTGACTTTCTGGTCTAATAGCAGGTACTTTAACTAAGATGTTGGTAATTCTTAAAACTACCTTTTTAGCACTTTGTTCACTTAAATTTATCTTTAAAAACTCATTCCATTAGATATGCTTGAAGTCTATGCATAGGCAAATACTTAGAAACCAACTGTAATTATGTTAATCATATTATTGATGAGGTAAATGATAAATGTAGAAGGAAGTACGTTAATTTGGCCTGATAAGTGGTTTAAAATGATGCTTTTGTAAGTATTTTTTTTCTTTGAAAGTAAAACTATTCTCCAAATGTATTTAAAATGTTAATAAACTATTAAATGAACAAGTAACACTATATTCAACATTTTTACACCATTTCTACAGTGGGTAAAATTGTAGTATAAAGTTGGTGTATACTCGATAACAATTTACATGTTTATTTTACCATCTGGTAAATGTGTAAACGATATTTTGAGAAGCACATTTCAAATTCACTTTAACAACTTATCCCCGACAATATGTATCCTATCTCATGTACTGACTGGAAGGATTTTGAAAACCTCTCAGAGAGAAATGCAGCAACAAAACATATTATTTTTTTAGTGATGCTTAAGATCAAGCTTAGCATCAGGTTGGAGATCTTTCACTATTTGGGAAGGATTTTGGTACGTTAGTGGTGTCAAGGAGAGATTTCAATCTATTTTGCACACCACAGTATAAAGATGTCATATTGTCTTCCCTAAAGAAACCATAGGGTGCATAGGTAGTAATAACAAAACAAATACAGTTTGCTATGTTGTTGTATAACTGTATTGTATCCTTTCCAGGGGGTTTGAATTTGCTATCTCTTGTGTCTAAATATGGGAAGCTCATTATTAGAAGTGTTACAATGAACCCCAAGTGGATTGCTTTTCTCGTGTACTTTAACAGCACTTTGACACTGCAGCCTTCTGCCTTTTTATTTTAGTCTTCTGTTTATTGGTCTCTCTGGATTAAATTGCAGGCACTTTCTTAAATATAACAAACTAGAGAATATTCTGTGGTAGCTCAGCTTTTATTCACCCTTTCCTAGCTGTTACTAATCTTAACTGGAAAAAAAAAAGGATACTTCCTCTTCTCCTCCCCCAAGCAGAATAAAATTTAAAAAACCCTGCCCTAAAAGCAAGTCTGCCTGGAGAACACCTCCACACTAATTACCATCTGGCCAATCTGCAAATGAGGTTTGAGAGCAGATTTCAAACGTAGGCTCCAGCTAGTGTGTGCCTTGTATTAGTCTATTAGTATTTATGAAGAGATTTGAAAGCATTTAGGCAACTAGAGAGCTGGCAGGTACCTTAACTTTTAGAAATCCAGTCAGGGATCTATTTTTTGTTCCTTCCAGGGTCTAAATGCCTTTGACCTGGTAGCTGATCAGCAATGCTTCTCTACGGTTTGTGTCAGCCAGTTTTGCTTGAGTAGAGACTTTATAATGGGTAATGGTCTTCAAACACCTTTTAAAATGCATTGGTGAAAAAAAAATGTACAAAATAATCTGTACAAACTCTAGTTAACTCCTGTATCAAGGTTAATGAGTTACGACATTCATTTATTTTTGTTTATGTGGTATATCAGCATGTGGGGAGAAGACCTTGCTTAGTACAGTCAAATACAGTACTGTTCTTGAATAACTGGAGAAACCTGTGACTTGCTTTGATTTTATATGTGCATCTAAAAACAGATTTTAGCCCAGTAATAATAATAAAATCAGGTTGTTATTAAAAAGCAACTTAAAACTTAAAAAAAAATAATGTATTTTTGCAAGTCAATTAAGCACACTGCATTTAACATTGCTGTTTTGTTTCATTTAGGTATTAAATGCATTTTGCTAATGAATTTCAGGTTTAGCAGGTTTTTCTTTCCTCTTCCCTTACAGAGATTAGACAGGACCTTTCCTGCTTGTAAATCAGTACAATCAAGGATGACAAAATTCTTAGCAGACAGTTAAACAAATAATTTTGCTTTTCACCTGTCTTCCCTTTGCTGGTTTCTTGTTTTGTCTCAGCTCTGTGAAAAGTGCCGTCAACCTTATATAAATAATAATTTATTATTTTGCTTTTAATGGTAGAAAAACAACCCAGATTTTTTTTTCAGCAAAAGAGCAGTAGTTGTTTAGGACACCTGCTGTTAGAAAAGATCTTCCTACAGGAGCTTACTAGTTCATAGGTAAAGTCCCAACTGAGAGGGCCTGGGAACATACAGAACTGAATCTGAGTTTGGTAGTACCACCAGCAGTTTTTAATACGTACTGAAAATGTCTTCCTCTTTACATCAGCTGCTGGTATCTATGTTGCAGAAGCAGATGTTCAAGAAATCACTGAGACTTAAAATGCTGTTTAATTAGAATCACCTGGAAAAAATGGACAACACTTGGAAAATGTTCTTGATAGAGATCTGGGGAGGCTTCCTGAAACAACACAGGTTTGAAGGTGGGTAGTTAATAGACTAGGCCTTGAATACTGGGTAGCTTTGCTTTTATTGTTTTGTATTAGAATTGTAATATAGCTTTTTTTTTTTTCAGTGGAAAATACTTTTTTTTCTGTAGCTATTTACTGTCAGACATGGTGCTTGCAGTCAGGAATGCCAACACCTGGAAGGAATCTGCCCCTTACCCCATGATCACGCTTATTACAGTGGATTCCAAGAAGAAGGTCTGTTGGCTTGCAAAATGTAATCTGTTCCCCTTTAAGTGAAGAATATCCAAGCCCATTTAAGAAAGATTAATAAAAAATGACCTTTCAAAGAAGTGAGTTGAAATAATATATTTAGTTCTTGCACTGCTAATAACTGGTGCTCATTGGCCTCAGAAGCTTTGCCCCTCCCTATGCTTTTTTGTCTGCTTATTTCCAAAAATTGTAAATATCAAACTATGTATTCAGTGTTCTAACTTCTTAAATAAAATTTTAAAATTAAATGTGACATTTTTATAGGTTTTGATATTGACTAAAATGGACCTTTTAAAGTGACATAAATACATAAATGGAGATTGATAAATTTATTTCAGACTACCATATGGGAAAGCTGATTACAAGGGCATGTGGAGCGCAAAGCCAATTAAAGATACTCTTACTTCTTACTGTGGACCATTGCCGCCTTCCCCATATTCCCTGGAAGCTAAACTGAATAGCATTTATGAAAAATACTAAGCTATGGTTATCATCATAAATTCTCTCTTTATGTAGTTCTGTTCTCTATTGACAGTCAGATTTGCATCAAAGAACATGACACCAGTGACTTGCTGGCAGCTTAAGTAATTGGGGAAAAAAGTGGTTATTCATACGGAAACAGGAGTTGGCTCATTACAGCCAATCACCTGAATAGCAAATGGTATGGCTGCCAATAGATGGAGAAAAAGGCAAGTCTAGTGGAAAATAGGAGCATTTAAAGGCCAAGAAAAGACATATGGTCTGTCTATGCTTGCCTTATACGCCTGGAAATTATAAATTAAGCTACAATATAGCCCACCACCTTAATGTGAAAATTCTCCATTTTTTATCATCTTAATGTTGAGAACTTTAGCAGATTTGGCTACTAATACTGACTTTGACCTTTGTGTCAGCATTTAAGTTCTATATAAGAATAATGGCTGAATTGATTGTTGTGTAATATTTGATTTTGTTATGGCCATAAAGGATGTAGTTTTGAAATAAACTCTCTTTCACAGCAATTGTAGATGTGGATGTGTGCATCTGTTACAGACGTCCATATTGTCATGAGAGTAGGCAAAAGAAGAAAGTGAGTCATTCTTGGCAGCTACTTCTTACCAGGTAATTCTGTGATGATGATGCAAAATGATTTGTGTCTTCAAGAACAGAGAACAATTTAATGGCTATCTCTCTCATTTACTGTTGTAGTCATAATTTTAATTTATTGTGCTAATGTTCTCCTTCATTCTTTAGGGTATATTGTCTTATTCCTGTAATAAGAGTCCAAGTCCAAATTGGTCTGTAAGTTTTAAAAACATTGGGCTTATTGAGGTGGCTACATGGCTACCTTTCTGGTAAAGCATTAGTAAAAGCTAAGAATATAAAGTCTTTTAAAATGTACTTGTGTATATACATTTCACTTCAGAGACTAAGTTCTTGAACATCTGAGGGCACTTTGAGTTTTAAAAAGATTTTGCGTGGCCTCAAGACTGTGAAGGCTTATAGCCTTTTTCTTCATGAGCTTTGTTTTTGTTGTGTTTTTTTAATAGATTCCCTAAGCCATCCTATGATACATAGTCATGTGAAGAACAGATGCTGAATTCTGCCCTTTTTTTTTTTTTAATGCCATGCTCTGAAACTCTGATGATTTTTCCTTTTCAGTTAGAAATACTGATAAAATAACCAACATGGGTCTCTGATATAAGCTTTCTGGCCCTTACTTCTCCATTTAATGTACCTGAAAGAGTTACTAAATCTGGTATTTATGGTTTGCATTTCTGGGCTCTGAAAATTCAGAATATTTTACATATTCCAAAATGTCTCTGATTGTGGCTGAAAAAGATACAAATTTCTTTTCATTCTGTAAATAATTTCTGACTTCATTGTAGTGCTACAGAAAGAATGAAGGTTAAAATTTTGTTTTGAAGCAAACTTTAAATGTAATGGAGGAAGAGTGGATAGCAAAATGGCGCATTGTAACTAACATGCATTTAAAATTTGACATGTGATAGATGTTGTGAAAACCATGGAATTTGGAGCTGCACAAAGATTTATATATGCTTATCTGAAGAAATTACATCTCTAGAGTTTCTAACTGGGTCCAGTGACATAGTACACTTGTAGTTCTTCCCCGACCCTTGCCAATGTGAGGTCCTTTCACAAGTACTTCTGCACTCCTCTTTCCTAGTGTTTCTTTGCGGGTGAGTGACCTGCTGGCTTCATTTCCCTGTCTCATTTCAGCACAGGCACAATCAAATCATCCCAACTGGTGACCCTTCTGACAAGGAGTTGCAGAAATGAAGTTGCTTTATCCACTTTGAGTCTTACATGTGTCCCACAGGGTTATTTTGGGATTTCTGAGGTGCAGGGCAGAGAGAAGTAAATGTTTGCACAATTCTGAAAAAAAATACTGCTAAGAAAAGTTCTTATGAAAATATTGCTGTATTCTGGGATCATCTTGCATTTAAAGTAGTACAAACTTTTATTTCAAGAAGTTCCATCTTGGTGACTTTTTTCATTCAGATTCAAAAATCACCCCATAACTCTTCAATAAACCTTTACCAGGTAAGACCAGCCTAGGTGACAAGAGCCTTTCCCCACCAGTATGCATTGGCATCACTCACTTACTGTAGCTCCAATTAATGGTGGTAGAAGTTACACTTGTAAATTCCTCCACGCATTAATGAGTGAACAGACCCCCTCCATTTAGTTATCCATCTTCCAGTTACCTGGCACTTTCCCCATCTCTTGTGAGATCTCAAATATTTAATTAAAGCCTTTCCTTTTTTTTTTTTTTTCTCCCCCCACTCTCCTTCATTCAGTTAGTTGAGTTGTAATTCTTGTTGGCCTGATGCCTTGGCAACATTCAGCACTTCTAATTGCCTGTATAGTCTGGCCTAGTCATGGAGCCTTTTAACTTTCATTCAGGCTTCCAGCAATATCAGCCTCACTGGTCACAAGCTTCCCACTCAGGTTCCGTTCACAGCCCTTTTGCTGATTACTTGTTATGTATTTAAAGAGCTCCATACTGTTTATTTCATTTCCTATTTGAGATAGTCTGTTTGCTTCATTTTTTTTCTATGCTGATTTAATTTTAAACATATAGGGCTGTCTTCCTGGTCAAGCAAGCCAGAATTTTGCATCCATATGTTACATTAAATAATAATACAACAAATAATAGTCAGTGCTTTCTACTTCTATAATGTCTCCCATTCAATGATCTCAAAGCATTCTTATTTTACAAGTGGTAAAATAGTGTCAAGAGACATGAACTACTTGTTAAACATTATGTATGACATCTGTTACAGAACCAGACATAGGAATGAATAGTTTGGATTTTGCTAATAGCAGTTAGTTTAATAATTGCAATATGCTATAGGAATTATTACGTTAAAATACGCTTTGACTGAATGGGCTGTACCCTTGTAGAGATATGTATTGTAGAGACTTTTGTTCTCAAATATCACCTTTATTAGTAATAAGACAGAACGGACAGTGGAATCCACTGGATATTGATGTGAACTCTGTAAAGGTTAGTAACCCCTGTAATTACAATTCATGGTGGTTTTAGAGTTATTATTAATCAGAAATAGACTGTCTTTAGTATCATTATTAATCACAAATACCCTGGTGCATTTTCGTCTCATTTTATTTTCCTTGTGAAGACCTAGCATTCCCACTTTCCAAGACTTCAGCAAACCTCTGGTTTACTGTGGCCGCAATAACTCGTTTCTGTTTTGCGGAGATAATATGCTAATGTTATGACCTATGAGCTGAATGTGTCCTCTTTCAACAAACAGCATATAGAGGTTGATTGAAAATGGTTGCTACAATTTTTGGTTTTTAGGGTTGCCGTGCCCAGCAGCTAATTGTGACTTTATGCTGCGAGGGCTACCAGGACCTCATCCAGACCAAGGTCCTGTTCCTGTGTAAGATCACTCTGCAGGAGTCAATAGCTGATCGTTAATGCCTGCGCCTGGCTTTTAGGATGTGAATGCTTACGTTCCTTGTTATTGAATACTTAAAGGAAACTATTACATACATGTCTTGTTCTTCCCAAGGTCAGACAGCAGAATGCAAGGGCGAAGGAGAACGAGTGTGATTGCACAGGTCGCATACGTGAGCAGAGGCCAAACAAGTAAAGAGACAGAGATGTCACGGCTGGCTGGGGAAGGTTTCCGAACATGGTGGTAAGCATGGTGAACTGATCTTTTATAGTGTCTAGGAGTGACATTAGCTTAACCCCTGTGCGGATACAAGGATTACTAGAGACTGCATAGGAGTGACAAGGTGGACTGGAAAGCCGACAGCTGAGGTATGTGGAAGTACGAGGTTATACAATACCCTTGAAAGAAAAATCTTAAAATGGAATCTGGTTGTTAGGACAAGAACAACTCAAGTTGTGATCATGTCTGAAAAGCAACAATATAAAAGCTAGTTGCGACAAGGACAGGATTTCATTTGTAAAATAAATGTATGTCCAACTATTTTTATATTTTTCCTCGTTTAACCAGTGTGTTTTCTGAGCTCAGTGTTATGCATAACTTGGTGCCCATGGATGTGTTTGGACTTCTCTTGGATGAGGGCTGTGTGGGCTTTTGAACAATAGCCTGCCAAGCAATGCATCATGAATCCTAATTGTTTTAGAAAAGAGTTGTTCTTTTTCTTCAGCAAATACTGTTGTATCCACATTATTAACATAGATATGTATAGTCGTTTTGAAAATCATTCTCGGTTTGAAGAATTCTAATGCTCCATACAGTGATTATGCAAAGTCTCATGTATAAGCAATACCGATGTTACTGGAAGTGCCTCATACAGAGTCCAAATATAGCAGATCAAATCAAAACTGTGCTACATCTTAAGCAACTGTTGACCCATTTCCATATCAAATTGGTTTCTGTCATAGAAGAATTTGCTTTTTCTTTTAGAGGTATTTACTTCTGCTGCGCTAGCTCAAGCATAGTAACAGCACATTTTATTCTAAGGTCATTTAATAACTGGTCAACTGGTTTTCAACTTTGCTTATTAACAACTTTCTATTTAAGACTGTCATAATGAAAGGCTTGTTCCTGCTCTGTAATATGTGGACGTACCACTGGCTCCTGTAGAATCCGTCGCCGTGATTCAGCATGCACAGGGAGCCGGTGCTCGGTGCTAAGCCATGTGCAGGATGCCTACCAGTTGGCTTGAGAAGTTCAGCCCTGAATATCTAACTTGAATAAACTTGGGGGGGGGGAAATTCTATTTTAAAATTTTCACTTTGTCCCTT
>VWZZ01006915.1:1471826-1491372 GCA_013399095.1 Psophia crepitans | reverse complement strand
GGCGCTGCGCCCCCTAGCGGGGCTCGCCACCGCGACGCTGCTCCGGCCGCCGCCCCGCCGCAGCCGGGGGTCGACCTCCGCCCCGGGCCCGTTCTAAAGCGGGAGCGGTCTCTCGCCCGGAAAAAGCGTATAGCCCTGGCTGCGAGCCAGCTGGGACCGCAGCGGGCCCTCCAGCGCTCGAATTAATCTCTTTACATGGTACGCTATCAAGCCACGCCTGCAGAACTCATTACATAATGCCAACGATATTTGAACCTTTTGACTTGCAACATTTCGGTGGTATTGGTTGGTATTCGTTTTGCTTTTTATGCGTGCTATTGTCTAAAACATAAGCGTCATTTACAGTATAAATGTTATAAAAAATCATATTATTTGAAGAAGAAATGTAATAGATTGTTAGGTGATCTTGATACCCCAACAGCAGTTCTGTGCTGAGGTCGTACTTTTTTTTTGCCATCAGTGACTACACAGATGATTCAAATGTGCAAACCCATAATTTTTAAACTTATTATATTTGTACTTTTGCAGTCCTTCCTTTGAAAAGTGGGTTCTAGTCACTTGGGAGAGCAGCGCTGTTAACATCAGCATTTTCACTAAAAGCTAAATGTCTTTTCTGAGGACGTGTTTTTACACGGCACCTCCCAAAAGGCGTTTCTGATCTCTGTTAGCAGAAGCTACTGTTTCCTCCCCAAACTCAGGATCAGTATGTAGAAAATGTAGAAACAACAAACATGCATGGGTTTACATCTCGTGCCAAAGATGATACCTTCAGAAAGCTCAGCTGTTTCCATTACAGTGCCAGGACAGGGTACAATATTAGCTGACAGGCATGGGAATCTGTTACTTTATAAGGTATGTCCTGATGGCAGAACTAGCCTCATTCACACCCTGCGAGCAGGCAGGTTACAGCCTGGAGCTCCTGGTCTTCAGTGGTGCTGAGCTCTGTGTCCTCCACCTCTGCGTGTAGAGGACCTCCAGGAGCATGGGGCTCTTCAGGGACTGGTGACCCATGAGGCAAACTCCCTGTCCTGACAATAATCTGTAATGGAACATTTTTACATCAGAGACTGTGGATTTTTTGAAAATGGCATTTTAAATGGAGCTAGTTTGTTTGAAGAAGCAAGAAAAGCCTAGAAATGTAGCTGATTCCCAGAGGTTTCCTTGTCAGTCTGCTGTTCCAGCTTTTTGGCAACCTGTGTATCAGGTTGATCTCACAACTGGACCGTTTCAGACCCTTCCTGTCTTACTGATACACCTCTTAAGGCTGAAAGATGCAAGTTTCTTGTTGGTTTGCTCCTGTTAAAAACCTGATGGCAACCCGAAAACTGTGAGGCTTTGAAGTTACTGTCTAAGCCAGGGCTTATGTCTCCTAGTTTTTCAGAGTAAGTTGCCTATTATAATTCCCTCCACCGCTGATTATCAGGGCTGTTTTAACTAACAATGGCTGTGACTAGTTAAATTATTGTAACTGTAGTTTTGCAATGCCAGAGAAGCAAAGCCTGCCTTTGTAATAGCGTTGCAGGTTGTCTCTGGCTGCAGAGTGTGAATGTGCTAGATGTATTTGAGAATTTTATGGCAAATACTGGCTAAGGGAAGCCTGAGTCTAGGCTTCGTTATCAAGCCTTTCATGTCTGTGAATTCCAAATCTATCTGAAAGGAGAGAAAGCAAAACAAATCCTTTCTTAAATGGTGTTCTCCCACTGGAATCCTGTTACACATCATCAGAGAGAAATGTGTTTAGTGAACTCCTCAAATTGATGGCGCTTTTGAAACGTTCCACTGCACTTGGCAAAATGAGAAAAAAACCCATGTAATTGAAAATTTCTTTGGAATAAATAAAACATAGCTGCTATTACCATTTAGCTTTGTATATGATAAAAACTGTTTGTATTCAAGTTTGGTGATGATGCAACTTTGAGTCATTCTTAAATCAGAGACATGGGTCTGAATCACAGCTAAACGAGTCACTTTTTTTTTTTCTTTTCCTCTTCGGGGATCTTCAGCCTGGCTTTGTTCAATGAAACTGAATGTGCCACATTAGAGCACAAGCAGATGATTACCAACAATGTTTATTGATGCTACCACTAAGAGAAAATGGCAGACTGATATAAAATAAAGAGACTTAGCAGATGGGATATTGGCATTTGAATTGGTTAAAATAGATTACTGATTTTACCCCAAACCTGCCCTTTTATGAACACTACAGCACTGTTGCTTGTTGAAGAACTGTAAATCATATTCACCCTTGTAAAATTAATTCCTGTTGCAGACCCAGGCTATTTATTATTACATATGCAAGGAATATGTTATTATCAGGGAAATCTAAAGCAGTGGTTGCTTGTTAGAGCTCCTGTCAGCACTGACTCTAGACATAAGCTGCTAGCATAGAAAGTTAGATTAAAAGAAACAGTTTCTAGCCATCCCCTCCTAATATAAAACCAGCAAAACTGGATCTGCAAACATAATTAAACACATTGTTCTAATTGAAATCAATGGGAATTAGAAACAATACCAAATAGCTTGCCTTTCACTAAACCCCTGTGACTGAGCAGTGTTGAGAACTACATGAGCCCGAAGAGGGCTTCAGAAAGCCCAGCTAAGGGGTAGAGCTGTGACCTGCCTTGGGTCTGCTAAAACCAAAATGCAGATGTGGAATAGGCCAAGGGTAGGTGTAAGAACTTAGTGGAGTTCAGGCTATCTGAACTTGGCTCTAGGGGCCTGAATAAGGCTGTAAGGTCTTGGTAACTCTCAGACTCCAAGCAAGCAGGAGGAGGCATGCAATGATTAACTAGTTCTTTGGTTTTAACATCTCGCATTTTGTGCTACGAGTACCCAGCAAGCTCTGCAGGGGCTATCTGCATTGTTGGCCGCTCTTTATTGTGGGTCAAGGCATGTTCTTTACATATAGGTCATCAAAACAGGCCTCACCAAAGCTCTGGTGGCTCTTTGCACTGGATACAGTTCTTGATGTATTTGAATTAACAGTGACCCTTAGTATCCAGAATGATTCATCACAATTGCCAATGCATATTTATAGCAGCAAAAATTCATTCAGTGCTAGTCAAGGAAATCATGTGTGAATTTAAGTCCAGTTGGCAAGGTAGTACAGTATCTGAAATGTTGGCTGTGCAGCAGCTGTCATTCTATGCCAATCTATTCTATCATACAGTAAGCAGGTGGCTCACACATATTGTTTTTACTACATATCATTTTAATTTTGCAATGTCTCACTGAAATAGGAAATGTGTGCTACTGATTTCAATAAGATTTTCTTTATTGAAGCCAGGAGAGCATGTTAATAGCATGCAGCAATTTATAGTGTAGTTGGAGTAATACAGCAGCTGGTGAACCTGTTTATTCCCTATGGCTGTAGTTGTACATCAGTCTTAAGTGTAGCTAATTAACTTCTATTCATTAGGGATTTTACATAAATTCAAGGAGAATAGAAAATACAAGCCCCAAACGCTTTGTGTTCCTTCAGCACCCTTTTGTGATGCCTACTGTGGCAACCCGTCTTCTCTGGTAGATACACGTTTGTCCTCAGGCCAGCCGAGGGAAACTCTCTGCTCTTCTGTAATTCTGAGATTGGTAATATTTTGAGGGCTTATCTGCTGAAGGGAATGTCTTTATTGCAATGTTGCATGCTAGTTGTTGTGTGTGATAATGATATCTTGATGTATTGTAAATGACAGTTTCCACAATACAGCTCTTTGGTGTTTCTCCGCTGATTAGAATTAGTGTTTATGTAGCTCAGGTGAGGCTGGCAGGACAGGGACTGACAGTGTCCAGCTATGGACAGCCTTAGCATCCCCATGCACAATGTGGACTCTCTTGCTGGTATTTGATGATCTTGTTGGCTTGTTCAATTCTCTGTATATTTCTTAGCTTCATCTTTTTCTGGTTGGGCAAACAGTGCTTATTCTGAAGGAAAATATTATCTCCTACTCATTTTTTTGTTTGTGTCTATGTTTTTTAATTTTCTGACATTTATTGACCTGGGAGAATATTTTTTGGTCTGGTTGTAACTCCTATTTCTGTTTGTGGGAATTACTGTCAATGGAACTGGTACCATATTATAATTCCCTCCGCCTCGGCAAGTTGAAATAACAGAGCCCTTATTTTGGCAAGGTGCTTCAAAAGCGTACTCTGAGAGCGCTTCTATGTTAACACAAAACAAAAATTAAAATAAAATAAAATTAATTAATGGGAATTAGGAAGGAGAAAGAGGGAGAATAAAGGAATATAGTGTATAGGATTGCCTCTCATCTCTTAGGCTGTATTGTCTCTGAATTCAAGGTCTTGCATTTAGGTGAAGATGAGTTTTTCCCCAGATGAGCCAAGAGATGGTGACACCCTACTGGACTTTGACTAGTTGCTTGTTTCATTGTCCCGTTCTCTTCGTGTTCACTTTGCCCTCTTCTCACTTGCACATATTTGTTGGACGTCTCTTGCCCCCTCTGACTTTGTCTTGTCTCCTGTGTCCTGCAAACTTCTTTCACTGGCCCTTCCTTTCTGCTGTTGATTTCTTTACTTCTCAGAGCTGTGACAGTTACCCAGTTCGTGTATCATTTCATGCTGTATGTCCAGTTCCCCTGAAAACCCCACCGCGTCTGTTATGTCTTTCCCGAAACAGAATTATTAAGGCTGAAGATGAGATAAAGTGAAGGATCAATATTACCCTGTCCACTAAAATTCAGCTGTTTTCTATGAATTAATGAAGTATTGTTCCACCACGTTATGCTGCCACTGAGTGCTCCGGTACAGCAGCTCCCTGCAGTTGTGTCATTTGAACACTGAGTGGCACTAAAGCCCATGTCACTGACAGCACACAGTGCTCCAGAATAGGGTCTTTAACTAGGAGGATGCAAACTAGTAGATAACATGTGAGACGGTTTTTGTATAGCTGTGAAGAGAGGTTTTACATATGCAAACCTCTAACAGGCATTACGTATCTTAGACATGTTGCTTTGCCAGTTATTTTTGAGGAATTTATCTGAAGGACTAGTGGTACTGGCTTGCTGGGGATCATTCTGAAACTGTTGAAGAGTTCTTCTGACCTTTACTTTTTTTTTTTAAAGTAATTTATTTTAATTCTTAGCTTCATGCACGTTCAATATATTAAAACTCAGCCATTCTTCTGGAAGACCTACGTCAATGTGAAGTCCAAAAAAATCTCTCTGTTTTTCTCAGACACAGTGTGGAGAAATGCCCAATGCTCTCAGTGCTATTGAACAACCTCGACGTCATTTCTAAAAATCATTTGTGGGCAGTAATTCACATTTTGCAATACTCCATTGTTCTGGTGAAATTTTGTCCAGTTTAAAGTTTGCTGAGACCCAGCTCCAAAGAGGTACAATTTCATCAAAGGCTTTTAATCTTCCTCTGAAAAAATAGCTCCTGTTTTTATTGTAGAAATTCTGGTTTTGTGACTGGTTCATGACATGAACGTTACGTTCAGTTTTCTTAAGAGTTCAAGATCATCCATGCTTTCCTTGAAAAAAAACACCTAGGACTTGATCTTAGACAGCTGCACTTTGTCTTTGACAATTTTTACCAGAGCTTAAGTCTGGGCCAGATTTTGCACCTTGCCCTTGTTCATTGTGCTGAGGACAAGACTGCTTCCAGCTCTGACCTGAAATGCTGGAGGTGTAGCTGTAGTATGTGCTTAAAAGCGAAACTATGGGGAAAACCACCAATTTCAGGCATAGTGTGGTGGTTCTGTTTAAAAGTGTGACTTAGATGCAGCAAACACATCAGGCAAACGAAGCTAACGACAAAAATCACTTCCATTCCTCTCTTTACTTATTTTCCATCCTTCCCTATGACACTGCAGCCATTGGAACTTATTTAATCTCGGTGCACTAAATCAGTTTCTGAGTTTCCCATAGAATCTGCTTTGGCTTTTAATCCTTTCTGGAGAGTGACAGGACATATGGCAATATCAACATCTTACTGTTTTTCTTACTTGATCAAATTTACCTCAATCATGGAATTGTGTGTACAAGTGAAATGCCTTATTTGTTTAATCACTAATCAGATCGTGCATTACTAATTGCAGTAGTACCTTATTTCTCTTCACAGCTGGCAGATGGCTGTTAGGTACAGACAGACTTTAAGCAGGCGGGGGGCGGAGTTTAGTGGCACGCATTGCTTTTTGTCACCTTTCATCTGCACAGTACAGCACTACCTTTCTTCTTCTTACTTTGAGACAGGTAAGAACTTCTTCCAGTTATGTGAAACTGAGTATGAGGTCTGGCATCACCTACAAAGTTAACTATTTCCATAATGATTTACCTACACTTTGGGGGGAGAAAAACCTTAACTTCATGTCCAAGCACAGCTTAAGGTGGAATTGTAATTATAAAAGGCTACTGTGTCCTGAGCTGATTTTTATCAGTGAAAAGTAAATCAACTTTAATTTACCGCAGGGTCTTTCAACTCTGTGGTTTACATGAACTTTCTCACTGGCTCTGTATTTGACATATGACAAAGTGAGACTTCAGAATTTTGATGAGACTTATGCTCATTTCCCACATCTGAACCTCATTCAGCAGTATGGAAAGGACCTTCTGCAAGCTGACCACCTCTTTGGCATTGTCTGGTCACTAGCTGGCAAGTGTCATAATCACCACCAGTGACTTATATATTTTCTGTTGAAAACATCCCATAATAGCGCCAGAAGAAGAACAGTTAATAACTTGATACCTTGTGTTCATACACCACCAAGATTGTCTGTTTTTGTTGCAGTTTTCTGGGATGAGAGATACAAACAAATAAACAAATAAATAAATACTCTTGGCTCTATGGTCCCTGTTAAACAGGGGGTCTGGATCTTAGAGGCATGCCAGACAAGGCTCCTATTTCAATGTTACTCTCTAGATAAAGTTTCTGGATCAGTTATATATGATGGAATGAACTTGTTCATATGTTCTCATTGCATGACAGTTACCAAGTTCCTTTTCAAAACGGGGAATATTTTTTCTATTTGCTTCTTCTGCAGTGATAGATGAGAGTTACTGCAAGGACCCTTATGTCAAGTGTTCTGATGAACTTGTCAGGCCTCCATCTGTGGTTACACGGCTAACATATTCTTGTAGCTCTGCATGTCATGCTTCAGATAATTCCCCAGAGTTTCAGACAAATGTGGAATTGCCTTTTCACATGACTCTAAGCCTGGTGGCTTTGCATAGTTACCAAAAGCTGTGCAAAATACATTTTGCAAATTTGAACAAGCTGTACTCAAGATGTAACCATGATTGCTTCAAATGACCATAGACGGTGGCAGTATCCCTTGTGTCTCTGAGGTTATTCATGCTCTTTCTACAGACAAAATTTGGGTACTGAATTCGTTCTCTCCTGACAGCAAATTTGGCAAATTCATTAGTAGATAGAGAATCTTCTTTACCTTTCTTCTATTTAATATCCTCAAACAGGTATTTACTGTTCCACAGTGTGAACGATTTTCACATATTTAAGCCA
Organism: Psophia crepitans; assembly: GCA_013399095.1. Classification (NCBI taxonomy): domain Eukaryota; kingdom Metazoa; phylum Chordata; class Aves; order Gruiformes; family Psophiidae; genus Psophia; species Psophia crepitans. The sequence goes on along the minus strand of VWZZ01006915.1, from coordinate 1,483,893 downwards.
GCCTGGTGATATATTGTCATTTCTGAATAGTTCTGCCTGAAAAATGGGTAATTTATTACAGGTGTTTCACAAGGAAGAGAAAAATGTCTTTCATTAAGTTGTTTTTTACTACCTCTAGGCATTAAATTATGTTCTTTTCTAAGTAGCCTTGTGATTTGGACAAACAGTAGCAATCAGCTAAGGTGAAAATGTACTCCTCTCACCTGAGGGTTTGTTCACGAGCTAAAAAGAAATGGCACAACTTGTGACAGTAGTACTCACAAGGCTGTCTTGGGCTAGATTTCCCTTTGAGATACAGGCTTTTTCCATTTTTGTTACTAGAAAATCAGTTTAATTTTGTTATCAAAATTCACTATTAAATACAATATTAATAATCACATATCATCACATCCTTACAATTGTTCTCATCATGGGGAAATGGCAACATTTTAAGGCAGAATTTGTTAAACACCTTTTCAGTAATTTTCAAAGTTTTTGGAGATCACCTGCATAATCATATGGAAACGCACTGGTGTCATCTTCATTTTGTTTACTCCTTTTGAGTGATCTCAAAACATAAAGCATCCTGAAAGATCTTACAGGGAGGTGTTTCTCGGTTATGTTCAGCATCCCTTGTATCTGTTAGGCTGTCGTAGTTGTTATTAGGCAAATGGAAGTTGACTTCCAATACTAGTAGTTCCTCCAGAGGACATCTATTAACCAAACTTGCAGCATACTTGGTGCTACAGCTGTTCCACTGCCAGCATTACCATAGCTTAGTAATTTAGGCATGGCTCAGATATGAATATGTGTGCTGCAGCATTAGAAATAGCATTATTTTCTCTGAAATAACACCAAGAAATACAATAAAATATGAATTATCTCCAATGCTAGGAGCACTGACATGTAAAAAAGTGCTTTTTCCCCTAAACAGGTAAACGTCCTGCCAACCCCAAATACAATTCAAGGGACAACATATTACAGTTGTGCAGTTGTAGTTTGGTCTGAGAATGTGAGAGAAACTAAAATTTGTATGAAGAAGAAACACCTCTTTCAGTGTGGTTGGTAAAAATGGATATATTTCTGAACTTGTAATCTTTTCACTGGATCTAGCTAGAGACAGCAGAATTCAAGCCAAATGTAGGTTTTACAGAAGTGGTTCAGGTATGATGTCAGGCATCTGAGATGTGAATTTCTTGTAGCTGAGACCTGTAGGTCATTGGGGTAGGGCAGAACAATTTGTTCTCATGAGAAGGCTCTGGATTTGCTGCGCTTTCCAGTCTCTGTTTTGAGTGCTGCATGGGGTACCCTGGACAAGCCCTGCGCTCTTGGTGTCCCACTTGTCACGGCTGCAGCACGCTACAGCTTCCCCATGTCATAGTTTCCTCTTTGTGGGAACTAGGGCACTGGGGGAGAAACAGTACAATGGTCTTGTTTTGATGTGGATATGTCAGAGTGGGAACTGTGGGAGATGAGATGCAGTCTTTGGTACTTTAGGCACTTTAGCCATTGGTGTCCCACAGTCTAAGCTGTTTGAGATGTTGAGCACAGTTTATGACATAATTTTGTTAAAGGTTTTAATCAGTCCATCGCTTTTTTCAAGACACACAACCTGATGCCAGCATCAAATTATGCAGCAGTGCCCCAAGGTATGTTTCCAGCAGTGCAGTTCAGTCAGTGTGATATTTATATTCGATGCTTCGGGTGATCCCAACAACCTCACACTTCTACTCTAAAGTATTTTCAGTTGTGCAATGAGGGTATTAGAGGAGTTCTGGAAGCTTTGGCAGCGTCTGGTCCTGCCGGCAGGTGGTAACATATCTTACCTGTGACAATGCGTTGGCTGTGTGTTTTTTAGGAAGGGGCAATGATTCCTCAGACTAGAGCACTAGTACAGGCATTGCTGAGCATAATGCAGTGGCTAGGGAGTGGATTTACACCTGTGTCCTTACACTTACAAAGCTACAAACAATGTGGTATTTGCAGAAATGGCAAAGGGATTACATGTACTAAATGGCTTGTCTGTCTTTTTTTAATCTCTTAATGGGCTTAAGGACCCTATAAATAGATGAGGTACAGAAACCCCACACTCACTGTCTTAGAGATCCACAGACATGCAGATAAGATTTTTCGAGAACCCTTATCAGAGTTCTCTACTGCTCTGGTAAGAGATTGCACAAATAATTTTAACTATGTGTTTCATATCACAAAAATAATTCCTGTAATATTGCCATGCTAGTAATTCTCAGTTTTCTCTTTATACCTAGAATTTTATTCTTATGTTTTTTTTTCATCTTGAGGAGAAAAGTACAACTGTATTTGAACGTAATTCTCACTTCTTTTACCAAGGAAAAGTTTTGACCTCAGTTCTGTGGTTGGTGTGTTTAACTTTGGTCAAAACTGGATAAAAAGTGGAGTTCAGACTTCATGCTGGTATTTACTTTTTAAATGATCTCTCTTTTTTTTCATGTGTAAAGCAAGATACCTTTGGGGGGGGCGGTACTCTGACAGTGTTAGATGTGTCAAATGTGGCTATTGGTATCTGAGCAATTTGTGTGAAATCCTTTCGAAGTCATTGCAGAGGAACAGGTACTCCTAGATCATGATTCACCTTAAATGTTTACCTTAGGGTGAGATGAATTATAGCTGAGAAATTTTTGTCTCAGCTTTTTCTCTATATACAGTTAGTCTCAATTGCTCATAGAAATTTAGGCTGTCAATGTTGTAAGTACATAATTTGAACATACAACAGTTTGTTGATCTTCTTCTCTGTATTAGGGCCCAAAGCTGGAGCTGTGTTATTCCAGATGTGGCTTTGTGAGTGCCAAGCAGAAGGGAGTAATCACATCCCTGGCTGTGATCTTTCTAATTCAGCCCATAGAGTTGACCCATCCCAGGCACAGGACTCTGCACTTCTTGTTTAACTTCATGAGGTTTCTGTCAGTCCACTCCTCCAGTTTGCTGAGATCTTCTTGAATGGCTGCCTGGTCCTCCAGCACACGTGCCTCTCTGTGGGCTTCAGGAGGGCTTGTTCTGTCCCATCATGTGAGTCATTGGCATTGAACACTTGACGCATTACACAGGATCAGCTCCCAAACTGACTGACTGGAGATGGCCACCACTTGCAGCTGGCTGCAGTTAGATTTTTGAACCGTTGACCAAACAGCCCACCCAGCTTCTCACTGACTTTGTGGTACACCCATCCAGTTCATACCTTGCTGGTTTCTCTGCAAGTATGCTATGGGGAACAGCATCAAAAGCTTTGCTAATGTCAAGGTAGACGACAGTGCTTGCCCTCCCCTTGTCTACAGACACAGCCGTTTCATTATGGAAGGCAATCAGGTTGGTTAGGCCCAACATGCTTGGTTTAGTTCTGAGCTTTAGGCCAAATGCTTTCAAGTATGGTTGCAGCTTGCAGAATATGTGTCACTAAGAGTTATACACTGGAATCCCCAATATATTTTAATATTATTGTTGCTGTTATCAAACATAATGAAATAGGGCTCTACCACATACTGTGTAGCCTTCCTAAGGGAAATCTAGTGTGGTGAAATTCTTACAAAACCAAGAAATTATTATCATTGACTTCAGCGAGGCCAGTAATTCAGTAAAGATTTCAGTTTCCATGTCCTAATTATCCGCCTGTTGGGAGCCATGGGTGAATTTGTTCTCGTTGCAGAACTTAAAAGCTCAAGTAAAAATGTTTCTCTTTATTGATTCTTTACTTTGTAGTAACCATTGCAATATGTACTAAAGAAAGCAATTGCAATTCAGTGGAAATTCTTTCCAAATCCCTATTTTTGATTGGAGTTGGTTACCTCAGTGAGGAGCACACTTTCATCTGACATAGCCCATTTGACTGTATTGGAGTTGTGCCAGTTTATACCAGCTGCTGGTCTTGTGAAATCGCAAGCCAGTCTGGATCCTGGATTCTGGATCTCAGGTAAAGTATTTTTTTCAGGAAATGTAGGATGTGGAAAAATAAAAAGGACATGTATTTCTGTTTCACTAGTAGGTCAGTTTTACAGGCAAGAACAATAAGGCATGGCAAATGTTTTTCCTGTATTGTAGTGGTTAGAACAGCAAAACTGACAAAGATGGTATTTTGAAACAGGAAACACTTTTAATGCCAATGCTGTAATTTTTGTCAATAATGTGTTACATGTGGATACAGTTTTTGTGAACAGCCCGTAGAGAGCAAGAAATTAGAAAACTAATAAAATATGCTTACAGTGAACACTTCTCTTGTTACATGATTTCTAAAGTATTTGTTATAAAAATCTTGTGTATGGCAAACAGGCAGCGCAGGCTGGAAGGAATGCATGATTAGACAAATTGTAAGAATTAATGCTCATTCATTTTCATTTGATATCTCAGAATATACTCTCAGAGGAGGAGAAAAAAATCGAATCTGCTAAAAGAACTCCATGATACTAAGGCCAGGTTCCTACCAAAGGTGATGCATAGAGAAGGAGCTAGATTGCCAGCTCCATAAGTTACCTGTAGCACTGGTTTGATTACTGAGTAATCAGTTATGTACACTCTAGAGTGGGATTTTTATGGGAATACTTGTAACTTTAGTAGCATTGTTCTCAAAATTTTGTTTTAAAAATTACTTAATTTTTTTTTTCCTTTCCTTTCCTTTCTTTCCCCACCCCCCTCTTCAGATTTGACCTGTGTTGAATAAATGTTGCTTTCTGAAAACCTGAGCAGGAGGTGGGTGCTTTTTCTGCCAGGAGTAATGGATTTAGCCAAAGTCATGTTGCAAACCAACCCCTGGGTTGCCTGCAAATCAAGACAAGGTTGAGAATCCCAGCAGTTGGGATAGTGCTTCTTATCCAGGCTGTAATGAGAAAAATGGATTTTTCTTTCATCCAATAATATTTCCCCCACTCTGGTGGGGACTGTTAATGTCTGACAAGGGGAATATATTGGAAAGTTACTTAATGATTTGGGGATATACAGTACTAGTACATGAGGTTCTGAGCTAATCGGTGGCATAATCAGAAATAAACCACAAGTTTCCTGAGTTTCAGTCTAACCTTCTACACCTGGGTAAAAAAAGACCTTCCTTAATATATGACCAGGCTACAAAAGCTTCATGCCAGCAGCCCTTTCATTAAACATGAGTTTAGTTGGTTCGTCAACATTGCAAGGAAACAAAAAATAAGTCAGGCTTTACTTGTTTTCTGCGCCAAAGTGTTTATCATACTGCATTATAAAAAATATAACAGGAAAAATATAATCAGTACAAACTTAGAAAGTTTTGAGGTGAGATCTTACTGCCACAGAAGTTGATAGCAGAATTTCCACTGACTCCGTGAAGTCAAGAGTTCATCTTTTGTTTGGTATTGTTAGGCTTGTCTGGGTTTATGGCAGTTTAAGTACGTTTTACAGAAACGTTTTCTTTCATTGTTTTCTTGTTCCTGAAGTTTGAAATTAATTTGTGGTTTTACTTGAAATACAAATACTAGTACAAGGTTGCAAATAAACCATCTTTTAAAGGTTTCTTTTTATTGAAGGAACATTTTGCTGATAAATTTGCACTGATCTTAGTCCCCTCATTGTCTGCTGTTGCATATTGTGTGAAATTGTTCACTCTGCTTCTAAAATCTGCTGGCAATCTTATGAGTGCATTTTGTTTTGTGAATTATGAAGGTGGAGAGAGCATCTGTGAGACATAAATGACCGAATTAGCTAGACTTCAAACATTTCTATGATGGGGACACTTTAAAATGTGCAGGCAGTTCTTTTGTACAGTTTCGTAAATAAAATGCTTAGCTCTGGATATCTGATGAATTTCTGAGAATCGGATCTCAACTACTAAAGTTAATTTGGTTACCTTGCTTTCTGAAACTGTGAGGAAATCTAAAGTTTACTCTTGTGTACAGAAGCTATTGACCATGCCTTTGGTGTGAATCTCAGTGTTAATTCCATGCTAATCAGATTTTGGAGCAAATAGTGGAGACACTGGCCTGGGATGATGCTAAGTGAAAGGAAACAAGTCATCCTAGGGGTGTGTGTTAGGAAGGGTCAGAAGAGCCCATCACCTTCCTGAAAGGGGTGATGACTATGACACCACATTAACTACACACTGGTATTCCTTTCATATGCAGTCTTAACTTTCTAGCTGGCTGAGACAAAGCCAAGTGTTTATGTAAATTTCCTGTCCAAATCTAACGGCTCAGGCATGACAATGTGATGTCATGCCTGAGCTCTGCATTGCTTCAAGGACCCTGGTGGCTTGGGTGCAGAGGAGGCTAGTTCTCACAGCTTAGTGCTTCTGTTTCTGGGATTAACACAGATAGCTTTGGTGTCTTAGATATACATGCAAAATATTACTGTTCATAAATTGTATATAGCTGAAGGCATAGTGCTTTTTATAGTTACATGAGTACCTGTTGGCTGAAGTTTTGTGCCTTTTGTTTGGTCGCAGTAAGGCCATGTGATCAGTGTGGTCTGTTACAGAGGATGGTAGACCTCCTGCTGAAGTGCTTATAGTCTAAGAAGTGACAGACAAAGGACATGATTAGGATTTAAAAGGTGAAAGTAGATATATGCACTTCATAATATTTACTTTAGTAAATATAGTCTGGCTATATTTACATTTACTATTTACTATTTACTATTACATAGTCTGGCTTCTGAATGCTGCATCGTTCAGCCAAGGTTGGAATATTGTGGTGTTCCTGTGCAAATCGGTATAGGTCAGAGGAGTTATGGCAATGGTGGGAAGTCTTCTCTTGCAGCAAGGAATTAGAAGCACTATAAAGGAAGAGAAGTATTCACACAGTACCTACCCATATAAAAAAAACTGTTCCCAATGTTAGAGGACTTCATGACCCAGAAGTAAGAGATGTAGCAAGATCCAAGGACTTGCAGCTCAGTCAAGACAAATGTTGGCTTACATCTGTAAGATGCATGTTTAGTTACACTTTGCTGTTAGAATAACTGCGCAAGAAACAGTTTATTATCCCTCCCTTGCAGGTTTTAAATTAAGATAGCTTAATCTTTCTGAAGGGTTATTTAGGTCAGTGACTAATCAGGGCCTGATTCAACATATTTTAGTTAGAAAGTTGGATTAAATGGATGATATGTCTGAGGAATTTCTTTCACTTGAAAAATAACCTTAGGAAGGGTAGCTATTTTAATAATTAGCAAGATAATGTATTGATTCATTTTATGTATTATTTTATGAGATAAAGAGTCTTTAACACCTCTTAATTTTGTTTTAGATTTTAAAATAGTATTCTTTAATATTAAACTTAGCAAGTAGCAAAAGTCAAAGGGCCAGCTTAGAATCAGAATACTGTAAAATTCATAACCTTTGGTAGATGATCCATTTTGGGGAAAATTAAGAAAGTAACAAATATTTGGTGCTCTTTACCAACACAGATTGTCTCACTGTGTTACAGAGTTGTAGGATTGGGCTTGTGGACACAGACATATTTCATTGGCACTACGTTTTTTGGCTGAAGAATGTGAGAAGTTATATTAGCGAGACAATTATTACAATACTTTTTTCCAGTTCTGATGCCAATAGAAAAAAAGACATTATGTCGCAATCGAAGAATACATCCAAATCAGCACTGAACCTTTTTGGATCATATTTCAAATGAATTAACTTAGAGTCAAATAATTTCAGACAGAGTATATTAGCAAAGGGAAGAGCCATTACCACTTTCCAATGAAATGAGAAACATAACTGAGTACCACCTGTCACAAAGGCAGTACAATGATCCAGATGGTTATTTATTTTCAGACAGGGAGGAAGAATGGGGAGAGGAAAAACTGCTGTGAGAATTTATGGGCTTTTTTCCTTCTCCTTTGTTACCTTCTTGTCAGAATAGTTTCTTTAATTACAGGAAAAAACCATTTTAGGTTGTATTGATGGGATGTTGCTTTTGATATCTAAAGGTAGTTCACTTTCTTTTATCAGTATGAAATGCAGTTTGAGATATCCACCCATTACTATTTCATCTTGTACAATCAATAATGCAAAAATAGAATGAAAAGGATTTTAGCTGCTTGGTTGTGATTTCTTTTCCCCCTGAAGCTTAGAAATTAATTTGCAATTTCACTTGAAATAGAAATACCTGTAACAAGCTGAAAATAACCTGCAAATTTTTTTTAAAAAAGGTTTTCTTAATGAAAGAAATATTTTTATGATAAATATACACAATATGAGCACGCAAACTAATGTGTATCATGCATTTTATTTACCAGTGTAACTGAGACTTGAGCTTAGGCAGGAATCAAGAAAGGGCAAACTGATCTCACCCTAGTCCTTTCTGAGTTTGAATACTGTGTGAAATTGTTCACTATGCTGCTAAATTCCACTGGCAACCTTGTTAGGTCTGACAGAGTACAGGTTCTTTTTGGAATTAAGAACATGGTGAGAGCACCGGACATAGATATAAAATAGAGTGAGCTGGGTTTCAAGCATATTTCTACTATGGCAACATTTTTAAGTAGTTCTCATGTTCAGTTTTGTAACTAATAACTATGCGGAAATCAAGAGTTCACGCTTGCTTAGTAGCAATTCCCCTCCCTCCAACCTGGTAGAGTGACACGGTTTTATGGCTAAACTGGGAGAAGAGCCAATACACCCAGGACGTCTTCCTAGAACAGGAATTGTATTCGGAGAAATGGTTTCAATAAAGCATTTCTTTTAAATTATAGCTATACTTTGATCACAAAATGAAAACTAACAGAAAGGTAGAACAGTAAAAAAGCGAGTAATACTGGGCCAATAAGTGATACGAGGCTTCTGTGACAGCTTTTATGTATGTATAAAGATACACAAATAGCATTGCTTATTTCTATCTGAATACCTTCTCAGGACTTAGGTGGAGGAAGGACTTGTCACTCTGGATAATTAGGGAGTACTCTTTAGGTAGAAAACCAGACCTTTTATTACAAAGGCATATTAAGAGAAGTAAGACCTCTCGTGAGCTTGACCTCTTGTGATTTTTAGGCCTTTGTTTTGGAGCTGCACCTTATCACACACCTATTTTTGTATATACACAGCTATGTCAGTGATCAAGCCAGTGTGATTTATTTACATCCTCGACCATTTTTATGTCAAACCCAGATAGGTAGGTGTACATCATATGCCTCCAAAATCTATGTTATATACCTCCAAAATACTTTGAGAATGGGCTGAGCCCTCTGAATGTATTTCCCTTTACATAAAATACATACTGCTTGTGAACAGATTATAAGGAATGAAACTCTGCTCAGTGGGGTTTAAAATCAGGGATCAGGTCAGTTTCTGACCTAAATTCACAATATTATTGAACAAGAAAAATATTTCCCCATTGATGTTTGCTTTAGGAGATTTATCATTGTAAAACTAAATGTAGAAGCCCTTGCTATTTCATTTACGTAATGCACTAGAAACCTATAAAAAGCGAAAATTAGTCTGACATAAATATGTCACAAAAGTATTTACTTCAATAGCATATCCTAGGCATTCTTAAAATCTTAAAACTTCAATGTGTCTGCATGTCGTGATTTCACAACACCTGCTCTTCTTATGTTCAAGTTTCTCAAATTACTGATGACTTGAGAACCTCCTCTTACTTTTTTCCTTAGCCTTCATGTACAAAAGCTTGAAAATGTCACCTAGTTGTGTACTAAAAGTTCAAACTCGATACTAAAGCCTCCTAAGTCTTGTGATGTTAAAGTTAATTCTTTTGGGATGAGAAGTGGCATTACTACTGTAATAGAGTAATAGTGCAAAACAGAAAATTTCTGGACATGCCTGGGAGTATGGCTCACATCAGATGCAGCAGCAACAGAAGCCAACTTGAAGAATGGGAAAACAGAATTTAAATTCCATTATAAAGCAATTAGAGAATAAATATATTACTTTCTCTTCATTGCCTCTTTGGCGTGATATACTGCTAGGATGTTCTAAAAAACCCCAAAATTACTTTGTTACATTGAATTAAAAATAAAGCTTTCGGCTCAGTCCTTTATATTCTTCCACTTTCGTTTGTGGAAAGCCTTTGGGTTTGGAGCTTTTGGATTCAACATTTTGGACCTTCGTATTGAATCATGTTTGTCATAGCTGTCAAAAGAATGACTTGCACTTTGACTTTGGCTATTAATTTGTGGCTTTGTAGCTTTGGAGGTCTGTGATATTTTTGTGTGAGTGGAGCAGGATGACACAGAATGGTTTGGGGAGGTTTTTTATTTAACACAATTTTTCCATATTTCATCTATTCAGTAATGGTGAACTGATTGTAAAGCACACGGGCTCGTGTGAATGGTGCTTGTGGTCTTGATCCTGTTTCTTGCTGCGAAATGTTGGGGAACAGCATTATGTAGACAGTAAGCTGATACTATTCCTCATGGTCTTCATAAAATGTGATTTCTTCTTAGTCTTTGCTTTTAGATATATATGTGTGTGAGAATGTGTGAATGAGTGTGTTTTTGGGACCTCTTTTGGAGAGTCAAAGATGTGTAAATGCCGTTGAACTTGATGTATTGCAGCATCTTATTAAAAAAATGCTCTGGGACAAGCTTGAGATAGTTAGAGAAATCTAAGGATGCTTATACTAATTTATATTGAAATAGCTGCCTGGAGTCTGAAGGGTTTTGGTTTTCATGGTTTCACAACTGCTATATGCACTTTAAGTCTTTTTTTTTTAAAGAAGAAAATCACTTTTAAACACATTCCTTTCCCAGCTTCATCATGACTTTTATAGCTTAATTATAAGCTCCTGCACATAGGATTTTACTGGGCAAATGCTGACACAGCCTTACCTCTAGTGACCCGAATGGCCTCCTATGTTAATTACTGTAGATCAGTAATCGTGTTAGAAAAATATGCATCTGGCTTCTGTCTCAGAACCTGGACCACAGTGTTGTCTGTCATTCTGCACAGCGTTACATGTATGCATCGCTTTGTACAAAGGCCAAAATCTCAGTTGTGACCTGGAAAAATAGCCCGCTTCTTTGCAAGGACCACTTTGACTCCCCTTTCCTTTAGACTGCCTCCCCAGCTCTGGGTCTCGCTTAGCTGATGTAGAAATAAATCAACCTGGAAGATCTTTAGGAGACTTGAAGAACATACCTTATGGCAGATGAAATTAAATCAGATTTAGCAAAACTTTTTATTGATCTGCTTTTAGACTGCAAAGGATATCCATAATGTAGGGAATGGCCTGCTGCTTTGGCAAGGAAACCAATGTTAACAGGGAAACAGAGGTTTACTTGTTAGCTTGTTTTTCCTGGCAGGTCTGCTCATTTTGATTGTTATGCACACAGGTTTGGATGGGCATGGTTTTTTGAAGGTGTGCTGGGAAGCGACGAATATGAGAACTTCTCTGTCTCGGCTGTCATGGTAGGCAGCATCGTGCTCGTGCCTTTAATAATACAAGTACTGTAGGGGCTCAGCTGTCCTTGCTTGGAGAGCCAGATTTAGGCTTCAACAGCCATTTGTGTAGCTTGTTGGGGTTTTGGCGTGGCTGAATGTAACCACCAAGTTGCAGAGGCAGGTAGACCAGGAGAAGCTAAATGTGTAGCAGGCTTGAATGATAAAATTGGGTGAAGAAGCGGGTCAGGCTCCTGTTAAATTAACTGTATCCAGAAAGAGACAGTAATCAGGTGTCTGTTTATAACTTGCATGTAGAAGGGGACGACTGGGCGATTTTAGTAGAGAACGGGGCAAACCTCTCTTTGGAAAGGATCACTGTTTTTCAGCACTCTTCTGATCGTATGGGATCAAAATGCGTTTTGGCCCAAGACTGTGCTGAAGCAACAGTCTCGGGGGGACTGTGGCCGAAGTCTGGCGTGAAGCGGTAACTCCCGAACCGAGTCTTGGCGTTGGCAATAGCGGCACTCGGGGATCTGCGTTTGGGGTCCGGTCCCTCCGCTCCCCGCTCCTGCCTCTTCGGACACGGAGCCCGCTCCCTTTCGGCCGCGGGGACCGGGCAGAACCGACCGGATGAAAGGTGCCGTGTGGAGGAACCGATGGCACCGGCGTGCTCGGGCGCCGGTTTGCAGGCGCAGCCGTGCAGGGCCGAGGTCTGCCCGCCTGTACCGCCCCGCCGGGCGCTGGCGGCGGCAGCAGGACCCG
>VWZZ01006915.1:1455603-1471493 GCA_013399095.1 Psophia crepitans | reverse complement strand
TGGAGCGGTGTGTGTCGTGTGTTTGTGGATACGCGTATCCCGCCAGGGCAAGCATCCTGCTCTCTGGCTCCCACCCTGTCCCCTCGGTACCCCCTCTCTCCACGTCCTCCTGCCTCCGACATCTGCTTTCTTACGCTCCCACTCGTCCCCCTGTGCCTCGGTGGTGGGGCAGCGCTGGGGAGCGAGCACCTGTGGGCTGCTCCGGCGGGATCCCGCTCCGGCGCCGGAGCTGGCTCTGCAGGTCCCTGGCCCCCCGCTGCTCGCGGACCGCAGGAATCTGCCGAGGTCTGGCACTTGCGCGGCTGGGTCTGTCTCCCGCCGGATCCCGGTCCCTGCTTCGTGCCGCGGTGTCGCAGTTTCTTGTGTTCAGATGTGGAGCTGGTAATCTGTGGGGTTATTACGGTCTGCGGGGGTACGCGGTGCACCCCTGCCTGTGAGCACGGGGTGATCTCACGGCTGCGGCTGGGCAGTGTTTCCCAGTGTTTCACACTTGCTGTGTGAAAGGGGTCAGGTTAGGGTTAGGAGACTTTTTACACGGTTAGATCATGGGGACCCTCTCCCCCAAACACAGGGTTTGCAAACTCACACAGGGTTTAAGTGTGGGTATCCATCTTCATCTCATACTGAGATTCTGTTTATGAATGGTGGTTCCTGCGTTGCCCTGGAAATCAGTCTGTCTGGGGCAGGGAGAAGTCTACTGTGCATACCCAAGTGTCTGACTGTGCGTGCACATCCCTGTGAACACACCGCATAGGTCTGCAGAGGCTTCGCTGGTTCCTGAGATGGCTCTGTGTTAGCACGATGAGCTGCACAACGTTGACAGAGCTTGAAAGGGACAAGTCTCAGCTGCCGCAGGTTGATGAGATGCACTTGTGGCCAGCCTGTTTTTCATAGAGCCTGTTCCCATCATCTGTTGACATGGTCCATTTTGCAATCAGGTGACAGGTTGCTACACAGTGTGAGGTTATCTCTGGCATCTCCTTTCTCCTTGTGGCAGGGACAGTTTTTCCTGTTGCTCTCTGGATACCTTTATGAATCCTAATTCCTATTACTTGCTGCTCTTGCAGTTTCTGACGCTGAGTAGAAGAAGGTCCTGTCTTTTTTCACTGACAGACTGGCTGCCTGGTTCCTTGCCTTAGAGAGATGATTTAGTGTGAATCCTGTTTCCATTTGTAGTTCACAGTCACCAATTCTGTGGAAGACTGTCCTCAGTGTTTCATACCAGTGCGGTAGTCTGCAGTCAGTAGCAGTCTTGCTCATACCTTGCTAGCTTGTGTGCTGGTCTTGCTTTGTCAATGTGCGTCGTCTCTGGTTGTGCGACAGCTGTGCAGGGAGTCAGAGGAGTCAGTGATGTACAGGGTTGCCTTGTGCTGTCTGGCTTTAAGTTTTCTTCCTCCAGGGCTGTGCACAGAAAAAACGGCTGTTGCTGTGGTTGAGCAGATGAAAGAAGATGATATTTCTTGTGTGCTGATGAGCGGAGAATTGTCCCTGGTTCCCTCTGCGTCCCTGACTGGCAGAGCCCTACCTACACTGGTGCAGTACCTGCCTGCAGAGCTGCAGATCCCTGTCAGTGCTGGTGCTCATTAAATTTGTGGCCTGGTTTTCACCTCCATTTACTATAGCTAACTAGTTCAGCAGCTCTTGTGTTTGCTTCAAGTAGAGAAGGGAGACTTCTGTATGTAATATTTATTCTGGTGCATCCGCTTCCTCAGTCCTCTTTTACTCTCGCTGTTTCTGAGAGGGCAAGTCAATGGCAACGTGGCTTTCCTGCCACAACAGTGGTAAAGGCACAGCTTCTTCAGGCTTCATGATTTCTCTCTCCTAGTGGCATTTTCGCTGTGCATCAAACATTAAGCGTGTAAATGTGCTCAGGCAGTCACAGCTTGTCTGACGTCTAGAACCCTGCACATGGTAAGGCAGAAATGGCTTTTGCATGGTGGGAATCTTGGACCAGGAGTCATGGCAGAGTTTAAGGAGCAGGAATTGGTGCTAAGTTCAGTGCTGTTATCCTGGGAGGTAACACTGTGACATGCCTGGTGGATGAGGGAAAGGCTGTTGATGTAGTCTACCTAGACTTCAGCAAAGCCTTTGNTCAATGGGCAACGTGGCTTTCCTGCCACAACAGTGGTAAAGGCACAGCTTCTTCAGGCTTCATGATTTCTCTCTCCTAGTGGCATTTTCGCTGTGCATCAAACATTAAGCGTGTAAATGTGCTCAGGCAGTCACAGCTTGTCTGACGTATAGAACCCTGCACATGGTAAGGCAGAAATGGCTTTTGCATGGTGGGAATCTTGGACCGGGAGTCATGGCAGAGTTTAAGGAGCAGGAATTGGTGCTAAGTTCAGTGCTGTTATCCTGGGAGGTAACGCTGTGACATGGCAGTACCTTTAGAGTACTTCTGTTTAGGGATCAATCCTCATCTCCACTAGAAACAATGGAACCGGAATGCAAGCTGTAGATCGGATGAGGTTCCATTCCCAAGCATCGTTTCAGTTCGGTGGTCTCTGGGTATGAAGGAAAAGGCTCCTAGCTGAAAGAGCTTGTTTCCTTCAAGGGCTTAGTCTAACGGTTTTGGTATATTCAACAGAGTTGATATTTTTTTGTGAAACTGTAACATGTGGTATGTTTTAATTGTTATTTATAGTAAAAAGATAGCAAATGTAGCCCTTGATTAATTTTATCTTCTAATGGTGCTCAGGTTGTGAAGCCTCAATAATAATTTCCCACAAAAATCCCACAGTCTGTACAAAGTGGAATCTATTTTTATTGTAGTGTTAGTCATGTGCTGTTATTGATTTATTACACACACTTTTAATTAAAAACCCCAATCCCTAGCAATTTGCAAAATGATAAAATACATTGTCGCCTGTGGTTTTGAGGAGTTAATTTCCTTATCAGTCTCTCTTCACAAACTCCTTTTGGAAGCGATTCTTAAACAGCGACAGCACTTTTGTTAGCAGTTAGGTTACTCCTGCTCAATTTTATTGCAGTGTGGGCAAATTTCTGTGGAAATTATTAGAAATCTATTGCAAATTGTCTGTAAGTGCAATATTGTAGAAATAGGTGAAAAAGGAAATTGTTCACCGGGAAACAATTTCTTCAAATTGTTCTCGAAAACACAAATATAGTCTCATTTTTATTGTTCAGTACATATACTATTATGGTAACAAAATGCAGACTTGTGTGCTTTCTGTATCATCTAATGTTTTATTTATCAGCCATCAAGTATCTTTTTTCACTATGATTATTCAGAGTGCTTTAAAATAGTTGCGAGTAATTGAAAGATTGCCGAGGAGTCGTCATTTGTTTACAGAATGGCAGAAACAATCTGCAGGTCTTCTCTGCAAAGATCTTTTATTGGTTTCTAATCAAAGGACCAGATCTTGTTAGTTTGTCTGTATATATGTATACATTGCACTGCATGTAAATTATTTTGCAAATTGTCACTTAAGGCAATGTATTCATAACAAAAGTAATTTGTAGAGTGTTTGTTTCTGTGTCTTGTTTGTTGGGTCTTCCTTGAATGCAAGTCAAAATTGGCTTTCCAAACAAGGTTATTACCTGTCAGAGGTTTGATGCTTCAGATATAAGGACCATGTATAGTGCAGATATTTTTGTTAGCTATGTTTATGCTTGGCATGTTGTTTTCCTGTGTTTTCTGAAGGTAACAGTCAACCCCATGTATATGAAGATAAATTGACTCTTCCTTTCTAAGTTCATATTCTCTTGCCTTCCTCATGCACTCTTAAAATTTAAAAGCTGTTTTGTTTTATTTATTTGTAAAATCTGGTAGATACAAGACCTTAAAACATGACATTGCCGATGAGATATGTCCACAGATAGATACAATGCAGATGCATGCACTGTGGTATGGTATGTATGTGCTAGGTAGATGCTGTTTGTATTGGTACTCTGGTTGCTGCTGCAAGTGGCACGCAGTTACTACTACTTAGGCCTCCGTATGTGGGAGAACAGTATAGCAAGATCTTGGGTAGTAACTATTTTTAATGTAGCAGGTGAGTGTGGGAAGCTGCTTGCAGTAACAGGCCAAATTTTTTTGCTTTTGTTAGTGCTGAGTGGGACCTCCAGCGAGACTTGCAGATGAAATGTGTTGCTCATTATTATGAAATGGTTTGCCTGAAGAAAAGAAGGCTCTGGGGAGACCTTAGAGCAGCCTTGCAGTACCTAAAGGGTACAAGAAAGCTGGAGAGCGACTGTCTACAAGGGCAGGGAATAATAGTACAAGGGGGAATGGGTTTAATCTAAAAGAGGGGAGATTTAGATTAGATATTAGGAAGAAATTCTTCACTGTGAGAGTGGTGAGGCGCTGGGGCAGGTTGCCCAGAGAAGCTGTGGATGCCCCCTCCCTGGAAGTGTTCAAAGCCAGGTTGGATGGGGCTTTGGGCAACCTGGTCTAGCGGAGGGTGTCCCTGCCCATGGCAGGAGGGTTGGAGCTAGATGAACTTTGAGGTCCCTTCCAACTGAAACTGTTCTGTGATTATGAGAGTGGATGGCAGAGCCTGACCCCACACTTTGTGCAACAATGTTAATTCCCAGTTCACTTCACTAAAATTTAGCTTTAAAGCAGCAGTTAAGGCAAGTCTATAGAGACTGCAGGAATGTTGTGGGGTTTTTTGAAAAATACAGAGGCAGTATTACATTTTCAAGAGGACTGAGATAATGGCACCATTGAAAATGAAACCCTAAAACTTAATTATAAATTTAGGATTGAGTTGCTGCTTTGGGTATTTTCTACTACCCGATTCCAAGGTGTGAGTGGAAAAAAAATAAATCTTTTTTCTATGAAAATGCTAGAACGAAATGAAGTATCAATCAGGGATACATATTCCTTTTTAGAAAAACAGTGCCCTCCCCTTTATATTTGCCAATGTCATGATTCAAAAAGATTTCTCTGGATCATGTGGTAAGCTGTGGTGTTACTGTTCAAGAATAATTGGCAGCCTGATACGCATTTGTGCACAAATAAGAAAAAGGATGAATGCTGTGTGGATATCATCCTACTCCAATGCATCTATGTCTGGTTTGAGTTCTTCCTACTATTTCTACTTGTTCAATACACACTTTCAATTTCCTCTGCTAATTATTGCATCTTTCTTTTCTACTTTTTCCTTTGGAAAAAAAACCAGAATCAATTCTAAAATAAAAAACTTCCACTAACATCTTTTAATGCTTCTTAAATAACTAATGTTTACAGCCTCTGTGGATGAGAGGATTTAAGCAGGTGAGGGAAAACTTAATCCACTGTTAATCGTCTTGAGCAATTAATTGTGTATCTGATATAAGAAGAGAAAGCCATGGGCATAGCATGTTCTTTTCTTTTCTTTTCTTTTCTTTAAAACACTATAACATGTATGTTCAGGTCTGCATTGTAAAACATCCTCAGACTTTTGAAGAATCAAGCCATTGTGACTCCCTTTGCAATAATAATGCCATTTTTATGTCATCCAAATTAATGGAGGACTGAATGTGTTCAACACAATTTTCAGCATTTGCAAAGTTTAAGGTTATTCTCATGAAATGAAAAATAAGCTTTGCATATTTGAAGACGATTAAAATCCATCCTGCTTCTACAGGGGTGTTGATTAGGATAGGCAACGTGAAAGTTGGACTAGACGATAGAGGCAATTGCTAAAAATAGAAGGATGAAGGTCTCTGGGGGGCAGGAAGAAGTTACAGGGTGAAATGAGGGTAAAATGGAGGATGTTGAGAACTTGGGGATTGAGGACGTTATGGCTGACTGTAGTATGGAAGGAAAGAGGGAGCTGATCAAGTTGCGCAGGTAAGAATTGGTTTGGTTGTGGCACATGGAAAGAAATGGAGGAACAGAAGCAGGAAAGCAAGCTCATGCCCTTGCAAAGCTGAGGCAAAACAGGATCTTGAATCCTGATTCTTCCGTATCTTTGCTGATTTCCCTAGCCACCTCCTGCGCTTTTTCACTTTGCTTAATTAGCTATTCACATTGTGAAGTTGATTATAAATAGGTTTTGGAGTTTAGTGGAGATGTGAAAGATCTGTCAAGGTTTGCAAGTTCACAATTTTAATCGAATGGAGCAGGAATTTGCTGCAGAGAACCAAGCACATTAGTATATTTAGGAGAAATGAAGTTTTCAAGCTACGTAAGGTAATATTTGGCATTTGTAAGCCATTAGCTGATTGGTACAGTACTACGTGCTGTGTTTCAAGAAAAGAATAGCCATTGTAGAGCAATTCAAGAACAACAACAAAAATCAACATGGGCCTAAAAAATAGGAAAGAAGATTTGAGGAAACTGGGATTCCTTAGCCTGACCATGGAGACATGAGCTTTTGCCATGTAAAATCTGCTGCTGCAAAAAGACCACTTTCTTATAACCTCACTGACTAGCAAAAGAAGAGAAGGTTATGGGACAATGTTAAAAGTTTGTTAAGAAAAACTGTCTAATGCTGAGATTAATGAAACAGTGGGACAAATTGTCTCATATGTTTGTGGAATCTCCATTTCCATCCGTAAGAACAAGTAGGTGAGTATCTGGCAGGAAAGGTGCACATAGGGTTGTTGCTGCTTTAGGGTTGAGAGGTGGACTATACCACCTTATGAGACCTCCTCCAATCCTGTCATTCTTGTCTTTTGGAAAGACTATGTTATAGATGTGCAAACTGAGGAGAAAGGAGCAGTTTACCTGAATTATAAATGTTGATAACTTCAGTTAACTCCACCTGAATCTTGAATTTACTATAAATATTTATATTTCCTATAAACTCATTAAAAGAGTGTATTAAAAAGATAGATGCCTACCATTCATCCAATTTTGCGATTGCAAGCAGGATTTAAAACCATACGAAAACATAAAATCTAACGTTATTTATGGATTTCTATCTGCAAGATGCTAATCTTAAATGTAGATTTTTTTTTTTTTTGTAAGCCTTTGTGGAATCCTGTTGACTTTTTAAAGAGGAATCTGTCCACATCAGTGAGGCTGCAAGAAGTTTCAGGACAAGTTTCACTGGGAGCAATCACTTCGTAGCTGTCACACTCAAAAATGCTGGAAAGTGCTGCATGTTTGTGTTGCTTGTTGGAGAGAGATTGGGATAGTTTTGCACCTTTTTCTCAAAACTTGTATTCAAAGTAGTCAAAATGCTATAAATTAAGAACACCTGATCTGAAGCCACTGCTCTGAGGAATTATCAGTCACTAACAATTGTGCTAGGCTCTCTCTAGAGGCATTCATAGTCACTGAAACTATCTAAGGATGGAGAAAAACCCAAACCCTGCTATTAGATTCTGACAAAAATAGAAAATAGATACTTAAACTGTAATTAGTCTGGCAAACTATGTCATTAAATTCAATAGCAAAATGCCATGTCATTTCTGGAGAGGAAGACGATATGCACATGTAAACTTCCTTTTCAACATATGAATGTGTACAAGGATTTTATTGTACAAGCAGCCATCAACAAGAATGTCATTTCATGTCAAATCTTTTCCAGTGAAACGCTGAGAGCTCTGTGGTGGTTGTGGTGTGTTACGGATCTTTATAGTGTTGAAAATATTAATAGAAAATAAAGGTACAGTCAGGAGGTTGGAGGTTGTGCATCCAATAACCGCTTTAGGTTTTTTTTTTTATTGGTACTGACTAGCAGTTTTCCAATTTTTTTCTTTTTAGAATCAAAGAATAGAATCCACAGGGGAATAAAAATAACTTCAGGATTGTTCTTTCTTTTCAAGCATTTTAATTTTGGGTTTCAGGAAAATGCTACTGGTAGATTTAAATAATTTGATTTATGATTGTAGAATACAGATTAGAAATAAAAAAGGGCTGCATTGCATCAATGTGCTCTGTATTTGTAAGATTCAGTAAAATTTTAAGTTTTGTGTTTTGTTAGTGGACTGAAACATCAAGCTTCTGAATACTAAGATGGAACTATTTTGTTCTGTAAAACTATATTTCTCTTGTAAAAAGAAACAAGAAAAAACCCTGAATTCCCGGATGAGGTCCTGCAGCTCTCCTAGATCTGGTTGGACCAAAGATGCAATTGATAATTTTGTGCTAGACTGTATTTCTAGAAAGAGCTTTTTGCTTTCAGCATCCATCCATCCCTCTATCTATCTGTATCTTTGGCAGTTTCCCAAGAGCCAAACAGGAACCCTATCGGTCATATTGTTCAAATTCAGCTGAGAAAAATATAAATGTGTTTCCTCCCAAAGTAAGATGTTGGGGTTTTTTGGTTGTTTTTTTGGTGGTTGTTGGGCTTTTGTTTGTTTGGGTTTTGTTTTTTTTTTTGAAACATACTGAAACATACAGAAGAGTATGAAGGCTTTCTGTTTGGAATTAAGCTGCATAATGATGTCTAAAATCAGCTTGAGGAAGTTGCCAAAATTCCCATGTGACAATCAACAAAGTCTAACTGCAGCTCTGGAAGTGTGCATCTTTTTCAAGGCCAAACTTGGTAGAGTTGAGGACGTCACTTTCATTCTTGTTTAATTATGTAATCTGCTTATCTCGTATGACACAGCCTATTACAACAGCTGTAAACAAAAAGTGAATCTTGAGCTTTTAGCTAAATCCATAGATTATATGCTCTGCTAAATGTAGGAAGTTGATATTTTTCATTCGAACTGTAGCTAAGTGATGATAACAATATGATGAGAATTTGAATGGCAAGTATTAGCCATTAATTTGCTCTGGAGATTTGTTCTTTACCTTGGGATTCAAGGTTGGGCTTATAGATACACTGTTCCCAAGCACTGCTAGAGAGCCATGCAGAAGTGGTTGAACCGCTGTTGTCTCTATTAACAATAAAATTCTCACCTATTCTGCTCAAGTGGAAAATGGATAAAGTTTGATATGATCTACTGAGAGTGCAGAACAATTTTTGATCAGACTGCACTACTGGCATCTCAAGTATATTGATGCAAAATTGAAAAGATTGGAAGTTTATGATCTGAAAATTCGTGAGGAAGAGGATATATTCCCCTGATATGCATGATAGAATGTAATGAAGAATGTAACAAATTATAATTTCATACTGCCTGTGGAAGAGGGAGCATTATTCTGTCTTTGATTTCATGAAAATGTGGATAGCCTGAGTCTTTTTTCAGAAAAAAAAATCTTACTTTAAGAATTTCTTTTAATCATTTTTGTGACCTATTAAGGTTAAATACCAGACTAGAACCAGACCATCCCAGAACAGTACATTAGTGTGCCGACAGAAGGGATATTACATGCACTGGTGTTTTAAATGAATGTATAGAATAAAAGTAGTATTCCCTTCCACTCTCTCACCCCCAAATCTACGCAGCAGTTGCTGCCAACCATCTTAATGCTGCCCTCAGAAACAACTTAATTTCCAGTTCTTTTAAGGCTACTGCTACCGTGTTTGAGACTGATATAGGTTCCAAAAGTATCATCACCAATAGAAACGTTCATGCAATTTCTTCAAGTCTGCTGTGTTCTGGGACTTGAACATCACTTTTTTTCAGAAAATTCCATGACTTAGATGCATAATACAAGCTACCGTCTTCTTCAATTCCTGTCATGTCCTTTCCCGTTATTTGAAGAGAACATAGAAATGCTCAAACATAAAACTTGTCTGACTGTATAGTTATCTTTTAGAAAGCTTCCACTTTATTCTGTTTTTCCTCTTAATAATTGTGTTATGGTACAATACTTAACTATGTCCACTTGTTTTTATTGCAACATTGTAATAGCTTTTGAAATTAAATGTGGCAGTGAGCTGTAAAAGCACTCCTAAAGCTGTGTTTCCTGCTCATCCGAGAATCTTCTCATGTGAAAATTCTAATAACAAGTGAATTCTGTATCTTTTTTTGAGAGAAGTATCTGAATGAATCCAAAATAGGTGAGTGTGCTCCCCAAAATAGTATGAAGCACCGCAGAAGCCTTCATCCCTAGAAAGGAGTTGTTTTCTGTAGCCATCCAGCTGGCTTTCTCCATTAACAACAAATGTGCTTTTGGAATAAACTCGACAGTCCTCACCTTGTAGAGGAGTGGTTTGAAAAAAACCCTGCTATGGCATACTTGCCGAAACCTCACGGAACTCACAGGACTTTGTTCTAAAACGACATTGGAAGAAAAGGTTAAAGACTTTAAAAGATACTTTTAAAGAAAAAGCCACATTCAGTTTTAGAGAGGATGAAATGTTTTTCAGCGATGTACAGTTTGGGTAGTTTGGTTGTGTTTATTTCACTTCATCTTGCCTAAAAGTTTAGGACTCTGTGTCCTTTGTATCTGAATCGATTCACTTTGGCCAGCAATTACATGACAATTTTTTTTTCTATTTGCTCAGCCATAACTAAAAGTAAGTGAGAGGTTTCTAAATGTGAAGCCAGTTACCTCTGAGGTGGGGAAGACCCACTGAAGAGTAACTTAAATAAATGTGCAAAACCTAGTAAGTCTCCACAGAATATTTATGAACTATGCTTTTTTCCCCACTCTGTCTGGTGCTCCTACATTGGCCAGATTTGGGCAAAAAATAACAGAAGCAGCAAAAACTTTTTTGCTTTGCAAGATATTAAGTCACTGAAGACTGCGCGTGCGTTAACGAGGTGTGCAGGTTAATGTGGAGGAAAAGAGTTGGTCTTACGAACTGGATGTCTCCACTGTACCCGTGGTGAGAGATTTGCTGTCATGGTTTTACTCCAGCTGTTGGCTGGGCACCACATAAACATGCGCTCAGTCCCCCTCATTGGAAAAGGGGGAGAGAATCGGAAAAGCGAAAGTGAGAAAACTCGTGGGATCAGATACAAGAGTTTAATCAGTGAAGCAAAAGCCGCATGCACAAGCAAAGCAAAACAAGGGATTCATTCCCCACTGCCCACGGCAGGCAGGGGTTCAGCCACCCCCAGGACAGCAGGGCTTCGTCACGCGTAACGGTTTCTTGGGCAGACAAACGCCATCACTCCGAACGCCGCTGCTCCCCCTTCTTCTTCCTCCCAAGCCCCTTATAAACCGAGCATGACGTCATATGATATGGAATACCCCTTTGGTCAGTTTGGGTCAGGTGTTCTGTCTGTCCCCTCCCAACTCCCCGCACACCCCCAGCCATCCCGCTGGCGGGGCCATGCGAGAAGCAGCAAAGGCCTTGGCTCTGTGTAAGCATGGCCCAACAACAGCAAAAACATCTCTGCACTATCAGCGCTGCTTCCAGCACAAACCCAAAACACAGCCCCGTACTGACTTTCTTGAAGAAAATTAACTCTCTCTTAACTGAAACCAGGACATTTGCCTTGGGCTAGCTTCTGCTGCGGGAACCATTCCCGTCGGCAGTTACAATGAGATATGTACATAGCAACAGGATTACAGCTCGCAAGCCCCTATGCATTGCAGCCAAAACCCCCCAAATCCCAAAGCTACCTTACGCCCCAATTTTGTCTGTAAATATGAAACTTGTTAGCATGTGCATGTCTATGAAAAAAATTAGGCTAGGGAAAACATATAGAACTTCCTAAAAGGGTCTTTCAAAGGAAAATACGGAAATATTAAAGGGAAGGCATCCAGTGGAAGTTATTACCAAAGCATGTAAATGTGGAAAACCTGACTAATTTTTTTTTTGTTTGAATTTTCTTTATTCTTGTGTATATGACTCAGACCTGTACAATGCAGTCTTGTGCACGTTCATACCATGTGTGTGTCGTGGGTAGTTCAACGCAAAGTATGTAGGTTTTGATGAAAGATCTAATGTAGGAGCTGAGAAAGTCTGGTGGGAAAGTAATGTTCGTGTGCTGAAACCGTTTTTTTAATCTTAAACTCTAGAAATTATGATTCCAGAAGCAGTCTGGTATTTAGAGCAACTTGTCATATGAAAATTCTGAGTAGTGTTTCAATGACAATATTAGAAAAAGGTAGTCTCTACAAAACCGGTTCTTGGTGATTCTTAGTCTGCTAAAATTGCTAACTATGGCACTTATCAGAAGTTATTCGTTATTTCATGTTTGTTTGTTTGTTTGTATCTATCTGTTCTCCCCTGACTTGCAGGGATGGCTGTACAAAAAAACCTGCTGTGAGGTAGGTAATACCAGTCTTCTCTTCCAATTCATTTCTTGCACATGTTGACCTGATATAAATGCAAGGTAGGTTTACCCTTGAATAAAGTTGGGGTAATCTGCTTTGCGGTTGGCATGACGTAAGAACAAACACAGTACCTTATTGCAGCATGGGTAAGAAGCTGTAAATGACCCACCAAGTTTAGGTGGTTGTATTTTTTGTTTATTTGTTTAGGCAGAAAATTGTGTGAATCTTTGGGGCTGACGACCGCATTTTTGTTGTTTTGTTTTTGATGTGGGTGGATGTCGCGACGGGGTCCTAGTCCGTGACTGGCTGGCTCAGGATCTGGGACAGTATATGTGTGAATAACAAACTTGTTTGTTGGCTTGATTGCAAACAAATACAGTTCTGGCAATGAAAAATAATAGAATCTACTTCTCTCTAGTTGTTACTCTCCTGATTGCTCACAGAAATTACAGAACTATTGCAGCATAACCGTTATGACTGTAATCACATAAAGTGCTTGCTGTGAGAGTGCAAATAATAATTGTTATAAATTGTGAATGGACAGAATTAAAAATACCTCTTAGTTTGTGCTTTTATTTCTAAATTTTTTTTTACATTAAGAAACCTTTTAATTTTCTTGACACAACAAATAGCAAATGTTGTGGATTAGTGGAAGTGCTGTTTTATGGATATGAAATTAAAAAATTCTAGGGGATTATGATTAATCTCAAATACTGTAACCCAGAGATTGTTATTCTGTTATCTACTATACTTTAATCTTTGAGTCTCAAATTTTTTATTTCACAGTTAACTGTTTATATAGTACTTCCATTATGAATATTCATTTAAAAGTATAAAATGTCATTAAAATAAGTCTGGCAAGATTATCTTCAGCAAAAATAAAAGAATTGATAAATGGTCTGTGCAAACTGTAATATAGCATTGTTAATGCCTTACAGTTACAGTGCAGGTGTGAATAACTCATTACTGAGAGTGGGTTTATTTCTGCTACTGATACATTTCATATAGGAATATAATATTGATTTATAATTAGTATGAGTGATCTAGATTTTTTCCTTCTTTCTTTCTTTTTTTTTCCCAGTCCATAATGTAACTGATTAATTTTCTGCTAATATTCAGTATTTTTCCAGCAGATTTTTCTTGTGTGTTAGGAAAGGGTGTTTGTTTTGTGTCTATATATATATGCAGATATATAAATATATTTCATTCTAATAGGAATCTTTTAAAAAAAATTTTGCTGGGTGGCAAATATTCAGTTCAATTGAATGTTTTCAGCTTTCAAGAAATACAAGGCTCAGTAATTTTTCCTTTGGTTCTGTTCTGAATACTGTGTTTTAGTACTGGCCATACTCCATTTGAATTATCTAAACCAAGGCTTGGTTTTATCTTCAAGATAAAAAAGAGGAATACTAAATGTTATCTGACCTGTCCACAGCTTTCATGTGGTAGTGACAGTCACCATCTGGAATGGGCTCAGATAATGCCTTTGGTGATAGCCCTGAGTGCTGGCAACCTGAGACGGGGCTTTCCCAGAGCTTTCAATGTCAGGACTGTAAACCCTGAATCATATTTTGAGGTTGTGTCATTCAGCATTTCTTGACTAGTGGGGAAATAGTTTCTGTTCAAATCGAAGCTATGTAAATGAGAATTTGTTCTGGGAATGAGGCAGTTCAGGAGACAGAGAATGTGATACTATGAAAAATGAAGAAAAAGTGAATACAGAATATATCCAAACCATGTCATTATAGCAGAAGTAGGGAGTTTGAATAAAGGTATCAATCACTAGGTTAAAAACAGGAGCGAAACACTTGTTTCACAAAGTATAGAGTTCAAGTGCAAAACTTAAATTGATGTGGGATATTGTGAAGGCCATAAGTTTAAATAGGTTACAAAGGAATTAGGTAATTAAGCACAATGATCCTAATTCAACAGATGCAATCACCAGCTTAGGAAAGCGTTAAACTACTAATTACCAAAAACTGGGACTGAATACCAGAGGAAAGACCATTTGCTGCTTCCCTTTTTTTGTTGTACTGTACGAACCAAGTAGTGGGGCCGCCTGAGACAAGGTACCGGATTCGAAAGATTTCTGTGGTTCTGCTTTTGCTTTCCTTGCCTGGGGTCCATGAAACAGGGTTTGCCATTCTTAGCTTCACAGTGATGGGTTATGTCTTGGATGGTTTTGTGGAAAGAGAAATAATTCACTTTGATCTTACCAGTGACTTGTTCATCTGTAGATGAGATCATTTAAAAATAGCAGCTGATCCAAAATGAGCAAGGGTGGCCCATGCACTGTCTTTACTATTTTGTGCCAAAGAGTTTATTTTCTTTCTGATCAGTTACATTATTTGTTGGGGTGGATGTTTTGGGAGAAAGATGCTCCTGATCGAGGAGTCTCAAATGTAGGAAAATGTCGCATTTGTCCCATGTTTACCGTTTTAGTAGTGGGCAACAGTGACCTGGGAGAGGGCTGTCCGACTGTGTTCTTGCTGAATTCGGTAGCAAAGGAAGAGGAACCTTATTCTGAGCCACCTACGTGTGGACATCTTCATAGGCTTGTGAACTGCTGTCCTTCTTCCCCAAAGCACCTCCCTTTGCTGAATTTTTGGAGTTTTGTTAATGTTGTTGCTCTGGCTGTCATCACAGATGTGATTTTTTTAATCCAGATTGCTTTCGAGTATTTTCAGCAATCATTGGAAGTATGCTGCCCAGCAATTTATAGGCTACAGCTTGGCAGGATGTGCCAAATGGTTGCTTTTTACAATGGACAAATGTATATTCTTTTACAGATTCAGTTATGAACTTCAAAGGAGGGCACAAGGCTGCCACTGGGCTAGGCAGAGTCAGGAGCTGAGGGTGGATGCCAAGTGCTTTCACTTTAAATGACAGACTATTGTATGGGATTTTTTTTGGTTACCAGCTGTGTGTAATCCAACTGATGGGCCCTAGATGGCATCTAGTCTGTCTCTCTGCTGCTGCTCAGCACACTTTCTTTGGATCCTCATTGTGTGCTTTACTTTGGCAGGCAGAGAGCTCATTGTCTGGATGATGATGACAGTGGCTGTTGTAATGGGAAAACATTGTAGCATTTCTGGGAGCTACAGCATTGGTTGGTTTCAAAGGTCCCCACTAGGTTTGGTGCTTCAGTCTTTGGATACTGAAACTGATTGGTCTCCATTTAGTCTGCAATTTCACATGAGAGAGTCCTGATCTCTAAAATCACGCTATGCAGTCATGCACACTCTTCGTAAGATCTGTTTTTCAGGTGCATAAACACTCAATATGTTGGAAAATCAGCAATTTTTTTTTTTCTGATTGTTTTGACAGTACCACTGCATGCAAAATTCGTGGTCACTGTTCCACGTATGTATTCAGATGGGTCAGGAGAGAGACAAACCCAGGTTTCTAATTTACACGACTGCAAATTAGGGAGCAGTTAGCCAAGCTAGACATCCATAAGTCCATGGGGCCTGATGGGATGCACCCGCGAGTGCTGAGGGAGCTCGTGGAGGTCATTGCCAGGCCACTCTCCATCATCTTTGGCAAGTCATGGGCGATGGGAGAGGTGCCTGAGGACTGGAGGAAGGCAAATGTCACTCCAGTCTACAAAAAGGGCAAAAAGGAGGACCTGGGTAACTACAGACCGGTCAGCCTCACCTCCATCCTGGGAAAGGTGATGGAACAACTTGTCCTTGGCACTGTCTCCAGGCACATCAAGGACAAGAAGGTTATTGGGAACAGTCAGCATGGTTTTACCAAGGGAAAGTCATGCTTGACCAACCTGATAGCCTTCTATGAGGATATAACCAGGTGGATGGATGATGGAAGGGCAGTGGATGTGGTCTATCTTGACCTCAGCAAG
>VWZZ01006915.1:1428616-1455215 GCA_013399095.1 Psophia crepitans | reverse complement strand
GAGAGAGTCCAGCGCAGAGCCACTAAGATGATCAAGGGAGTGGAACATCTCCCTTATGAGGAAAGGCTGAGAGAGCTGGGTCTCTTCAGCTTGGAGAAGAGGAGGCTGAGGGGTGACCTTATCAACGTTTATAAACATGTTAAGGGTGAGTGTCAGGAAGATGGAGCCAGGCTCTTCTCGGTGTCATTAAGTGATAGCACAAGGGGCAACGGGTGCAAGCTGGAGCATAGGAGGTTCTGGGTTAACATGAGGAAAAACTTTTTCACCGTGAGGGTGACAGAGCACTGGAACAGGCTGCCCAGAGAGGTTGTGGAGTCTCCTTCTCTGGAGACATTCAAAACCCGACTGGACACGTTCCTGAGTGATGTGCTCTAGGTGACCCTGCCTTGGCAGGGGGGGTTGGACTAGATGATCTTTTGAGGTCCCTTCCAACCTCTACGATTCTGTGAAAAGTGACATTAAAAACAGTGTGCAGGGATGCTAGAATAAAAATTGAATGGAAAGATCTGTAGAAATGAGATGTTTATGAAGCATTTTCCTTGCAGGACAGGGTAAGATTTCATGCTGTGTTGAAACATTTGTAAGAAGGAAAATCTAAGAAAGTATTCTCTGTGTCAGGATTAAGGAATTAAGTTTGCAGTTTTGGATTGTGTTTTGCTGAGAAATGAAGCTCGAATTCTATTTTAAAGGTTAATGCTTAGATTTAGAAGTTTGAGCTTAAAAAGCATCTCAGAAATTTTATCAATATTTCAGTCTCAGTCTCTAGGTTTGGCTCTTATCTATAATAAAGAAATCTCTAGATACAGAAGTTTTTCCATAATATTTTTTGTTTGTTTGGGTTGTAAGACTTGGCCAAATTTTATTCAGGAAGGTGCAGTGTAGCTTGATAGAAGCTAACAGAGTTGCCCAAGAATTAATATTAAAAGCTGAAAATGGGATTTCTCTCTCTCAGGGTATTTCTATAGTAGTTTTACAGTTTACACAAACATGTAATATCGTCCTGTTTTCCTATGCTAACATCTTCATCCTTTTCATTTTGTTTTGTTTTTCTCCTCTTCTTTCGTTCTCTCTTTATCCATTGTGCCCCACCATGAGGAGCAGATTATTGCTCGGTGTGATTGTGCATATGGTTCTGTACAACATTGGTTTGCTAATCCTGACAGCTGAGAGCTACAATGGCAGCAGTCTGAAATTAACTTAGAAACTCAGGATCCTAATCACTGGGTTTTGTGCTGCTTCAGCTGTCTGCACTTTCAGCCAGCTAAACCAAGACAGTATTACTTGCAGATGTGTTAAATGTGATAGAGCTGATTGATGGGTCAATTCAGGATTCATTCAAAGTTGAGAACCCAGCTGGGAGTTGAAAAAGCAAGAAAGCCTTTCTTCCACATGTATACATGGAACATACTGGAGAAGATGAGATCTAACTCTTGGAATTTAAAGGATATGGACAGAAATTTTCAGCCATTTAGACACCAAAAATACATGGAAGTCGCCGCTGAGATTTAAAAAAGAAGTGTACTAGGTTTGGTGTAGTATTTTCACTGAACTAAACCCCTGGGCAACTTACTGGGTTAAAAAAACCCCAACAACCAATGAACCAAAAAACCCAACCCCCCCGACCCCCAAAAAAACCCAAACCCCAAACCCCACAAAAACCAAAACCAAACCAACAACAAACCCCCACCGCCCCAAAACAACTAGCGGTTAATTAGTTGTGATCTTCTGACAAAATACTGCAAAATTACCACTGAACAAATGATATGTTAATAAATATATCGTCACCTAAGGTATTATGTAAACTTGGACTGAATCCTCCTGGCTTTTAAAATCTGACTCGATCTAATATATCTTGGTGTCCACTTCAGTATACTTGCAATGTGAATGGGAATAGATTTTCTTTTTGGAGAATATCTAAAAATCTAACTGCAAAACAAGATTAAAATAAAGTATTTAACTAAATTACCTACAAGCTCATTTAAGTAATGTTTGTATAATTTTTTTTAATTGATCTGCTTTGCCTAGGGCATAGTACAAAAGGGCAGGACCTGGAGAGTGAGTTATGCAGGCAAGGTGCCTGTGGCAAAGTCTGCTGTACATTTGGTTAGTCAAATGCTTAAAGATGCTTGTTTCTCTAGGTACCTTTTAGCTTTCATCCCCTTCAGCAATGATGAGTCTGTTCTCAAACTGTATTTTCTTTGTGATCTCTCTAATGGGATACTTTCTGCTGACTGGTTTTCTTTTGGGGAAAAAAAATTACAGTTCCCTCATTTACTTCTTTGTATGTTAAGAGGTATAAGTCAGAGGTAGCAAAGATGGGCATAGACTAAAATAGGAGCAAACTCTTGAGTGTCCGTTCATTGCTTGAGAACATCTTCTGGATCGCTATATCCAGAATAGATCAATGTGACAGACTTTACAGAAAACTAGCATCTGTATTTCATAATTCTTATTCTTTACAGAGTGTAGGGAAATTTCAGGTCATATTGATGAAATATAATATCTGAATCGCTGCTATAATTTTACTGGTGTTTCTGGAGTTTTTTATTTTGGGAACTTGTAAAACAAACAGGAAGAAGAGTAGAGGGACTCAGTTTTTTACCTCATAGTGTTCCCCTAAAGCATGGGTCATCATGCAGTTTCCATCCAGCAGCTGTGGGAACACTTGAACACATATCTCCCACTTCCAAGGTGAATAACTGATCCACCGTAGCTGGACCTGCTAGTGGACCTTTACGATACCATGCAGAAGATGAAGATTACAGGTGCACTGCAGAGGTTTTCATGTTGTTGCATAATGCATCAAAAAAGTTGCATAATGGATTACATGAGACTTGAGGGTGTTTTTTTCTGTGTTAATTTGCCTAATTAGTTTCTTTTTAATTCACAGAACTTCATCTAGTTACTACAGTAATTGATGGAATCTTACTTCACTGAAGTCTTACAGCGTAATTGAGTGCTTTCTCTACATATCAACCTGTAAGGTTGTGGTTTGTTTTTTTGTGTGTGTGTTGTTTTAAAGATAATGTTTAGTATGTTTCTTTTTGGCAAGGTTTTATTACATAAGGGGGGTATAGCATTCTAACTATCAGTTTAGTTAATAAAGAGAGGTTTTAGTTAAATAAGACCACTTTGCAGAATTTCCTGACATTGTATGATTTGGCTGATCTACTGTGGGAGTTCATTCTAGCACCAGATTCTCTCCAGCCACAATTATTTTTCCACCTCTTCCTCAAATCTTAAGTCATCTGTGTTTGGAGAGCATGGTGGAACCTTTGCACTGTTCATAGTTCAGTCATTGATCTATGCATACTTGATTAGGATCATGGTCTTCAGCTATTTGACTGTAACTATTTTGAAGAACTTGATCATGAGCAAGGGATGCTCTGGATGACCTAAATGAGGATAATCAGAGACAGTTGGCAAAAAAAAAGGGGATCGCACGCATGCATCATCAGTTGCATTAAATTACTGTAACCTATCTAGATGGGGAAAATATAATACTTTGACTGTAGTCAGATTTTGAAATGAAAGGAAGGGACAGCATTTCCAAGTTGCTAGTATATACTGTTTACATGCTTATCATGTTCGTAGGGTTTTTTAAACGATAGAAGTTTTTTGCAGTTTAAAATTTGACACCAGTTTATTGACTGTTTTTTTCAAAATAGGAAGGAAACATTGGCTTAATTATTATTTACCCTGGGAAAATACGGTCATTTTCCTAGCGTAAATACCAAGGGTTTAAAAGAAAAAAAATCTTCACATGCTGAAGAATTATATTCACTTAAGGAGCCAGAATTTTCTCCAACTACTTATGATTGGAAAATGGATTTAATAGTCTTTCTCCCTCTGGAAAAGACTTGTTAAGGCTGAATGATATGAAGTTTCTGAAAATAGGGCAACTGTTATTAGAATAAATGACAAAAAATATAGTGAAAGACATTTATCATCTGAATAATGTATTTTGCTTGGAGGCTTACTTATATTTAGACTGTGTTATAAATATCACAGTTGTAATTTTTTGGTAGAAGAATCACAGCAGTAATTGTTCTGATATGCTAGGAAGAGACATTTTGGCATATTCCCCAGCACCCCGTTAAAAAATTTAGATGATATACAAAGATGATGGTGATCTCTTTTTTTTATGTTGCCTATTGATGCTTATTGATTTTTAATGACATTCTGAAGATCTCCTGAATATGTAACCTTATCCCCTTATTTTTACATTTTATTTATGATCATTCAAAAATACTTCCCAGTTTAATTTTTTTACTGAAGTTTTAGAGCCTCATATAAATCCTTGCAGCAATTTTGGGTTTGGGTTTTTATTTATTTCCATTTTCTTGTCTTGTTGACAAGATTAGGTTGGTTTTCGAAATCATGTCACCTATCAAGGAAGTTTTTTTTCTCTCCCTATGTGGTTATCTCCTGATAAGGAATGAACGAACAAGCATCTGCTTGATTATTATTTGATTGAGTCTCTTCACCTGATTCCTTTAGGCCAGAAATGTTCTTACCCTTTACAATTAAAAGCTAATTTAGCTGTGAGCCATTATCTGGGAAATGGCTAAGGTTAGTGAGGAAATATACTTTCTGACAATGCAGAGGATTTCATTACTGTTTCTAGCAATTGTACTAGGAAAGAGTCAGCTGTTCCCTTGTATTTTGTTCAGTCTAGCACTTCTAAAGTTGGGGTTTTGGTTTCGGTTAGTTTGTTGAGTTCCACAGTCTTTAATGATCTCATTGTTTGAAAGTTCTTCCTACAGTTTCACTTGAATTTTACAGTGGAAAACTTATTAATGTTGTTTTGAATTATGCCTGTTTAAACCATCCTAAGCCATCTACTGAACCCTCAGTTTAAATAGTACTTTGTTGTCATCTCTTTTTAAACCATTTAAGCTTTATGTCTTCTCTCTATATTTTTTTTTTAATGGACACATTTGTTGGCCACTTTACTCCCCAAAAGTTTCGTGAAATCCAGACGGTGTTTGAATACACTTCTCTTTACCTGCTTAGGCTTTTAAAGCCAAATTCAAAAGATGGATTTTAAGAAATTAAATCCTGGCCCAAGGCCTAAATTACTCAGATTTGTAAAATGCTTTCAGGACATTTAATAACAGTTAGCTGCCAAAGCCCAGACATTGGTAAAAGATGGACAGAAATGGACGTGGAAATGACCCATCCTTTCCCTAAAAAATTATTTGCAACTTTCTGAGTTTTTTAAGAAGCATTGTAATGCTTATCATCTCAGTGCCTGTCCTCACAAGCATGATGTTATGTCATTGTGTCTCAAAAACAGAACCATCATTGTTCTTTCATCTGTGTAACGTATTTCAGAAAGTATGCTATGTAATGATGATGAGAAACTCCTTATTGGATTTCCGGGATTCTTGATGTTAAGGTTATTTTGAAAATTAAAACTAAAATCTCATGGAGTTATTTTGCACAGCTGAGCAGTAAAATGTTCACTCACTGTGTTTTAGTTTATATAGCATGGAAGATGTAAAAGGAAGTTAGTAATTACTGCGAAAAATGAGTAATACATTCCATGGAATTGGTTTAAGTTCTGCTTTTTGTGTACCTGCAGGGCTAACGACACCCCTAATCACCACCCTTGTTTGAAAATAAATATATGCATAATTGGACTCACTTGTAATAAATCCGTTGCAGGTAACTCTATTCTGGAGTAAACTGAAATGCAGGAAGGACTGGGAAGGGTGCATGTGCCGAGGGAAATAGCCAGTAGAGATACGTGAACTCTTGGTAGAGCGTCAATTGCGTTTGAAGCTCTTCATGTGTTATAGAAATGGATTACAGGAAATGTTGCAAGTTTGTCCTGACAAAAGCTCTGCAGTTCCAATACCATGAATGCTGTTGGATGACAAACCATAACCAAACAGCTGTTTCTTTAGACACCTCAGTTTTTAGGATAAGAAACTCTACACAACAGTTGTGGTTGTTGTGAATTTGAGTGTAGCTCATGTTAGTATGGTCTGCCCTGCATACTCAGTGTGTTATCCTCTCTAAGTAGGTGTTTGTTAGTGCTGGGCAGTGGCACGGTATGTTTGTGAAGGAAGTTTACTTGAGACCAAATTTTCTCAGAAAGGTCATAACTAGGGAGAAGTGAAAGACCTTGCAACTGAGTGCTCAGAAGTTGGCGTTAATAAGCTTACATTTAAGCGGCGAGCATTAGGGATAATAATATTTGCGAACCTTGCGGCCTGTTGTGAGTTTGAGCCTATTCCAGCAGTTTTCTTCAGGCTTTGCCTGAAGGACGGCTGCCATCTTGATGTGGAAGAACATGCTAGGGCAAAATCTGTCAATGTGATACATGTGTTTTTGACCATGTGTGGGTAAAATAAAGCCAGAACTTGAGATAGTTTTGCACAGCAGCACGACACTGTGCCTCTGGTAACTACGTCTGCTGGGGAGTATCCTGTTAGCTGTACGCTGGGACACATGTACAGCTGCACAGCTCCTGGGCTGGCAGCTGACAGTGTTGTACCAGTGCACCAACCTACCTGAAACCACCCAGGTATTTGACATTTGACAGGACTAAAGCTTCTAAGTTTCCTGAGCGTTTCTGGAGCTTTTGGACTTCATTTTCACATGCAGACACCTGAACTCAGTCAAGTGTTGGTGCTCAATGCGAGGGCCTGGGTTAGGTGCCTCAGCAGGGTGCCCAAGCGTCAGCCTCCTCCCTCACCTGCGCTCACAGCTTTCCTTGTATCAGTGGTTCAGTGGTTAATATAATTATGCAGGACATGGAAAGACCTGGCTTCAATTTCTTTCCCTTTTCTAAAAGGATAAAACCCTGTGTCTGTCATCCCTGAAGAGTGTTGCAACTGCGAAGTAGCTCTTATCCCCCATCTCCCATTAGGGCCATTTTCTAGAGGTGTGGGAAGAAAGTGCCGAAACTGTTTCAGACAGAGAAGAGAAGCAGACCTGCATCTGCCCTATTAAAGTGGAACAAACAAAAGTGGATGGAGTTTCTGTATTGCTAGAAAGCAAAGCAGTAGCCAACAGTATTTTAGGTGACATTGGACCTGTGTTTTTCAGCGAACAGCAGAGAAAGTTGGGCAGACGCATGTGAGGTGAAAGCCCAGGCCATGCCTGGCTTTAGTCTCTGGTTAGGCATCGAGTTTCTTTGCCTTGTTGAGACTGAGATGTCTTGGAGCAGAATTTTAGCCACAAATTTTGCAGACAACACCAAGCTGGGGGGAAGTGTCGATCTGCTGGAGGGTAGGATGGCTCTGCAGAGGGACCTGGACGGGTTGGATCGATGGTCAGAGGCCAATGGGATGAGGTTCAATGTGGCAATGTGCTGGGTCCTGCACTTTGACCACAACCCCAGGCACCGCTACAGGCTGGGGGCGGGGTGGCTGGAAAGCTGTGTGAAGGAAAAGAACCTGGAGGTGTTGGTTGGTGCTCACCTGGACATGAGCCGGCAGTGTGCCCAGGTGGCCAAGAAGGCCAACAGCATCCTGGCTTGTATCAGGAATAGTGTGGCCAGCAGGAGCAGGGAGGTGATCGTCCCCCTGTACTCAGCCCTGGTGAGGCCGCACCTTGAGTGCTGTGTCCAGTTTTGGGCCCCTCACCACAAGAAAGACATCGAGGCCCTGGAGCATGNAGTTGCGCCAGGGGAGATTTAGGTTGGAGATGAGGAGAAATTTCTTCTTTGAAAGGGTGGTCGGGCATTGGAATGGGTTGCCCAGGGAGGTGGTTGAGTCACGGTCCCTGGGTGTGTTTAAAGAAAGGTTGGATGTGGTACTAGGGACATGGTTTAGTGGGTAATAGGTGGTGGGGGGACGGTTGAACTAGATGATCCTTGAGGTCTCTTCCAACCTTAATGATTCCATGATTCTATGACTCTATGAAATGAAACTTTAATATAAAAAAAACCAGAGGGACCTCAAGGCCTGGGTAGCTGCTGAACTGTCTTGTTCCTGTTCACATGTCTGTGGGGGGGATTTTTTTTTTTTTTTGTTAAGCTTGAATTTATCTAAATTCTATGCAAATTTCACTTGCTTTGATTTTATCAAAATTCTATCCAAATTTCATTGTGAGTACAGCGTTCTGTTTCTGAATCTGCCTTTCTTAGTCTTTTATACTAGAAGTCACTTTTTAATGACTGAGTAATAATATCCAAAATGTATACTGCTGAGCTTAAGAAAGAAATGAAGTAGTTTGCTTTGGTCTTGAGTGGTTTACTATCACCAATATCTGTTGTCTTTGTTACTGTAATTATTCCAGTTGTCTTCTGAAGAAAGTACGGACCTTTGTTTTATCAAGAGTGTTAGCTGGATTTTTTTTCTTTCTAATAACATGTACATCAAAATGCTTTCTAGGTTTGGTCATCCCCTTTCAAATCAAGGGAAAAGCAAGGGGATAAGATATGGAATGAAAAAAGTACTGTTTTAACATAAGCCTGGAGTATGTTTTAATTGCATATAGAGCATTACATGGGTTTTATTCCCAGTGTCAGGCATGTGTATGTATATTTCCCACTAACATTTGCCCTGTGTGAGTTGGAGTTTGTTTAATAATTTCTTGCTTCTCAGTTGTTTTTCTGACCAAAGCATTTGATATGAAAGCCTTAATCTCAGATGTAAATCTAAAAAAAAACTGGGAAAAATGTTTTCTTAGTCCAGAGAGAACAGATAACTTGTGCAAATAAAATTGGATTTTTGCCATTTTATTAACATCAACAATTATGTATTGCTTCCTAGAATCTGAATATGTAAAATTCCCAGTGACAGCACATTGTTTATGGCCTTTGAAATGATACTTTCTTTGTTAGAGTGCCAGTTTCTTTGGTATGTATTTCCTCTGTCACCTGAGGCTATTTTTCCAACATGAAACACATGTGATATTTTTTTTCTGCTTTCTGAATAATCAGCTTTTCCTTTTGCTCATTAAGCATAAAAATACAGCCAAGGTATTAACACAATACAAGGTATTAACAGTGACCAGTCTCTACTAAATCCTAAGTTCTTTTTGTCTGTTACCTAATTAACATACTTTAATTAGTTCACTACATTTAATGAACATGTTATGTAAAACTCAACATTTTCTACCTTCAGGATAACCATGACATTCAATCTAATGTGTCAGACTGGACTGTATGAATAATGAATACAGTCTGTATTTATTAATTTAGTATACAGACTAGCTTGACAGACTGGGTCGAGGGGTGGTCCTCAGTGTGGGGGGTCAGGCAGCAGCCTACTGGGGAAGGAGCAGGAGCAGCACCCTTGGAGGGCTCTGCCTAGGGGGAAAAGAAAGGATGAACCTGAACAGAAATCGGGACCTTGCTGATGCTAGGTGTCCCTGAGTCTGTCTGGGGACCCCAGAGCTGGGAGGCTCTGTTCTGCTTTTTGTGCATCTCACCCCCTTTTGTTGCTTTTCTGGTAGCACTGTTTCAACACAGAAGTGCTTGATAATTATAATTCATATAAAATGCAATACATGTATTTCTTTAAAAAGACCCTGCACTTGGACTATTAAAATCAGGAGGATAACTGTTGAATACTAATTTTTTAAGCTGCTGGAGAAATAAATTTTAAGAAGAACTTGCTATTTTAATACCTCTAATAGCTGCCTGAACTTCAGTATGTCGTGGTTTATGTGAAATGAAATTATGTACAAGAAAAACTACGAAACTGCAAAAAAGGTTGAGCTGAGTGGAAATGGGCCTTTCTCTTCTTATGTGGCAATGTGTTTTCTCTCTTCTCTGGCTAGAGTGGCCTGCTGTGCTTGGTAGCATATGAGAATTTTTGACATCCCAAACATCTGAGAGGCTAGTGGTCAGCCTTTGACATTGCTTTGTGCACCATCTGGGTGGAGTGCCAGCACTCTAAAATATCCTGCATGGTGAAGACGTGAAGATGTCTCTGAAAGGCTTGAAGTTGCCTAGAACTTCTTTTTAGAAGACTCAAAGGCTTTTCTTACCTTTACCTTGCTGGTAGCAAAAGTGATAGTATGTTTCCGTGTGGGCATAATGCCACCTAGCTATAAACACCAGTGGCTGTAGGGCTTTGCACAAAGGTCGTACTCATGACCTGGAAAATAGGCTTAGACTTAAGAATGTCAAGTTGGTAGAGGAGCTTGAGAGCATGAGCAAGGGAAAGCAATGCATTTTTCTTGAAATAGATTATGATGATGCTAGGAATGAAAGGTTCAGATTTTTTACTTACAATGCATTTTTAGGCATTGTATTTTTGGGAGAGGTAATAAGGTGAGTACATGAAGTGTCTGTTTGAATTGAGAGATCATTTCTTCTAGTCAGACTAATTCTGTTTTTCTGGATGGTGAAATATGTTTGTTTTTTTGTTTTGTTTTGTTTTTGAGGCAGGAAAGAAGCAACAGGCCCAGATATAATGCTGCCTTAAATTCAAGCTCTGATTTGGTTTCCCTAGCCACCTTTTTCTCTTCCTTGTAAAGTGAACGAGTGGTTTCTGATGAGTTAGAATAGACTAAGTGTAAGCCTATGGTCTGTCGACTGCTGGAGACTAAGTGAAGTAAGAAAGTGATTTAAAAAAAAGAGAAACAT
Source organism: Psophia crepitans (assembly GCA_013399095.1). NCBI lineage: Eukaryota > Metazoa > Chordata > Aves > Gruiformes > Psophiidae > Psophia > Psophia crepitans. Next base: position 1,444,663 of record VWZZ01006915.1, on the reverse strand, counting down.
TTATGACAATTTTCTTTTTATGATATGGTCTGAATGGCTTTTCTTGGCTCAGTGCAAAGTACAGTCTTTTACATTAGCATGAGTTATTTCTATTGTGTTTATTCTAAATATTTCTGCTGTCATAGAGTGAATTTTATAATCCTTTGTTGCTAATTACTTTCTTGAATGAGCTATAGGGATTCATGTTATAGCAGTGGTATTTAAAATGATTTACGGTAACTGGCTTTTGGATGAGTTGTGTAAGAACTTTAATAATGAGCAAGAATTTATGAAGTAATAGCTAGAGGTCCTCATCACCTTGCTACCAAGAGGGTGCTGTCTATTGTGTATTTGTTTGCAAAATAAGTTGTTTTTCTTTGTAGGGTAGGGAGCAGGCTGCAACTGAGATTCACATTGTCTCTGGCCAGCAGTTGTAAAGTGCTGTAGGTAGTTCAAATGTTCAAGACTTTTACTAGTAGTGTGGGTCAGGTACCATATTTCATAGAATCACTAAGGTTGGAAAGGACCTCCGAGATCGTCAAGTCCAACCGTCAACCTAACACCACCATGCCTACTAGATCATGTCCCAGAGTGCCACTTCTACATGGTTTTTGAATGATTCTTTTCACGATTCTCTTTTTATGTAATATTCTCCTTTGAGTTTACACACAATACTGAGCATGGTAAACTGTAGAACTTATCCTTAAACACAGAAATTGAGTTGGTGACTTGGTGAAGAATCATTACGTAGAAGTACTATGTACAGATATGGAAATAATCAGACTACTGAAATAACACAGGTGTTCTTGGATTATATTTGAGGTCGAATTTGTGGTGTCATATTATCTCAAAAGACAGTCCACAACTTCTTGAAAAATAGATTTGGGAGGTTCTAATAAAAATAGTATTCCTTACCTGTACTTAAAAAAGTTAGAATTCCAGTTATTGAAAACTCAGATCTTCATGTGTTTTTTTGTATCGTCTGCTTCACGTCTGAAAACCCTAACTTTTAGGAATTTATCTGAAAACTCTTCAGATTAATGAATGTGTCCTTTAAGATTTCATTACCTTTTGTTTTTAAGCAGTAAATGTAGAAATAAATCCCAAACTTGGAGGTCATCTGTTAGAATTCAAATAATTTATATAAAAAAAACTTGATAATTACAGTCTTCAATGCTACTGTGACTAATGTCTTCATGATGTGATTATCTTATTAGAAAATCAGAAAGAGCAGGCAGTTATAATTTGCATTAGTTTCCTAATTTTTTAATAGTAAACTGCATTTATTATTTTTACTAACATACTTTTTACCTTCACCCAATTCAAGAAGCAAAATAATTTAGAGAGTTAAGCTGGGTTGGTGGTGTTCCAGTGATGTGGTCCCATATTCATGTAAGATACTCAAGTTACCTGGTAGGTGAGACGTCAGTGCATGGCACAATATGGCTAAACAAGTCATAAGGCGTGACACTAGGTACAATTTTTTTAGTGCATTGATAACAAAAGATTGATTTGTGCAGCTGAAATACAGCATTTCATCCAGCTGGCTTTTGAAAGTCCCAGATAGTAAAGCTAGCACCATTTCCTATGTGAGACTGTTCCACAGGTAATGTAGTTCAAAGTTAGTTTTTAACCATGCACTTTTGTGAATTTCACAATATTAAATGTCAACATTTCTTCTAACAAAGAGAAAATAGCATAAATTTTTTTGTATCAGATTTGAAAACAGTTTTTGGAATAATGAGAGCATTTGTGCCTCAGTGCTGTCTGTTTTTAAAGATACTGGAGAATGAGGGAAGGAATGGAAATCCTATCACTGAATATTTTTTTGATGGAATGATGTCAAATCTTTGTATTGATACAAATTTAGTGTTGCTACATGCCTTTGTTTAGTTCCTCAGTCTGATCTGAGAACTCAGTGATCAGTTTTTAGTCCAAGTTTGTATGGTGATGTCTTTCGAAACATTGGAGATACCACTGGCTGAAGCCATGTACCCTCTGAGGAGGCTGCTAGACAACCGTCTTGTGGTGAGAATGCCCTTGCTTTATAGTTACCCTTTTCTCTGAACTTTGTATGGAAGTGGACCCAGCTGTAACCTAAGAGGAAGTTCTTAAAATGGGTTTGAGCAGGGGGAGGTTATAAGGGATTGTAATGACTGCTTGCTTGCAGAAGCAGACTGACATTTTTTCTTTCTTACTTAGCCTTGGATTTCCTTGCAAACTCATCTGCTTTTTTACTCTTTTTCTAAGCTGGTGAGAAAGTCATTAAGAGAGGAGGAGGGCCTGAAACAGGGCTGTGCTGGTGGTGGATGTATGGTGGTCCCACTGATGGTCACTGGAGGGACATGAAAGTAGGAAAGAAATTGTCTAATTCAGGAATCTTGTGTCTGCTGTTGTCACACTCTGGGGACATGGTCCCACCGCTATTTTTCTCCCTCTCTGAGGGAGAGGCAAAAGAAAAGGTGAAATTGGCTGCTGCTGAATTTCTCTTTCAGGACAAAAGGGGAGGTTTATTATCCTGGGTGTATTTAGCTGTGATAGATCTGATCATTAAGGTTTTAGACTGTCAAACAATAGCTGCGTTTTGTATGTAATGCACAAAAAAATCTGTCAGGCAGTCCAAGTTCATACAGTAGTTTAGAATGAGAAATGATACGCTTTCCTCATGTATATGGTACCTAAGAGAGAATCACTATGAAGACTCATGGAAATAAGTACGGTTTGTTTGTTTGGTTTTTTTTTTTTAACCTGTTGCTTATCATTATAAGACAAGCATATATAAAAACCTCCCTTCAAACCTAGGGAAGTCCTCATGATGGAAATGTGTCCAAGTATTACATTTTCTTCATTTAGATGTTCTTTTTCTTTGTCCTTTAGACTTCTACTTTTTCACGAGTGTCTTGTACTGAAGTAGTTAGCTGAAAGGCACTTAAATATAAAAGCTGGCAGTGTCTGACTTTCGAAGCTCCTGCAGGAGACTGGACATGATTTAGTGGGTAATAGGTGGTGGGGAGACGGTTGGACTAGATGATCCTTGAGGTCTCTTCCAACTTTAATGATTTTTGAAGCTCCTGCAGGAGACTCTGTATATTTCAATGGGAATTTTGTCCCAGTTTTCTATCTTTGAAGCAATCACTGGCTATTGTTTTTTCTTGAGATTTTAACATTTTTATCTATATCCTTGCATTATTTGGTTTAAAATTGTGTTTTAAATATTTTAAAAAATATGTAGGCAATTAAGTTTTTAAAGGATTTTGAATTGTTCTAGGAAATAATAATCTTCTTCCCCATTTTTATCCATAAACATCTATGAATGTGTCTATTTTATACAGTTCGTATCTCTAATTTTATAATTTAATTTTATAATTTAATTCAGAGCATGCCAACATCAGCTTTGGGGCCTGCTTCTGGTTTGAGGGGGGACTTTTCTTTCTTCTTCCCTTTCTGTGTTCTTCCTACGTCAACCAGAGGGGGACTGCTCCCAGCCCAGTGCCTCCTCAGTCTGTGGATGTCTGGCCTCACACCATCATAAATAAGATGTTTAGCTTTTAGTGAAGTGTGTGCTGCTTGAATAGTTTGTCTGTGTCCCCTCCCAGAGCAGGGATGGCAGGACCAAGCCAATGCGGTTAATCTTAGCCTGTTTGCTTTCCGTGGGCTCAGTTTTGTTAGCTTCGCGAGAAAGATGTTTGTTTCAGAGCTCACATTTCAGAATTGATTTTAAAATACTCTAGCATTTTATTTATTATTTATTTTTTTAGCTATAGGGGTGATAAAATTAGGTAGTAATCTGTCTGATATATTAGATATTTATGTGACAAATTGCATTTATAAAGCACTTTTTACTGTCTTACTTTCCATCCTGTGGTTTTTGTCAAGACTACCAACCTAATCCTGAAGTTCTACACTCAGAAGAGGTTTTCCCCCCCATTGCCTCCCTTCAGAGCAGTGGCTTTCTCTCCCAACCTTTGAAATTCTCATCCCACAGTGCAATTTTTTAAGACTCCTAAGAGTATTTTGCATAGGACCAGTGTTAGGTTAGTGCTCTGATATTTAAGCATACAAACCCACTTGTTTTATGTGACTGAAATAAGCATTTAAAACAGTCTGCAAAATTTTGGGGTAACTGATGTGGGCTTTGACCGAGTAATATTGGCTAAATGTATCTTGATTTATTGTCATTCTCATTTAGAATCAGCATATTTTATGGCAAATGAGAAACTTTTAAGTGTGTGTAGATGGATTTTTAAAATACCTCTATTTATATCTGTATTATTGATAAAAGCAAAACTTTCAAAGGACTATGGTGCACAAATGATGTGCAGATAGCTGGTGTTGGGAATCGCAAAGGTTCAGACATTCTGACTGCTTAGAAGTATAGATAAGCTAATGAGGAGTGCACAGCTGAGTTTGTGTTCAAGGTATGCCAATATTTTTATATACAGTGAAGAAACTTGCCTGAACCTGTCTTTTACCTTTTTCCCCTTGTTTGAACTGAAGCAGAGTTTAGCTGGATCTAGAGCTAGTGATGAATGTGTTGTAATTGGTCGGAATCTTCCTTTGAGTTCCTCCTTTAAGAAAAATGACTGGGTTCTCTGCTCCCAACGGGTGTATCGGTGTCGAAGGTCAGCAGTGTGTCAGGGTAATTCTCTAAAGCTTTACGCAGATCAAAAAGATTATTGACGAATGCACAGAGATGTTTTTGTGCTAGGTCTGAAGTAGAAGGAGCTAAATCCCCGATGGGTAGAAGTCATAATTTGGTGATGCTTTGCTGATTTGTGCCTCTTGAGAGTTTATCTGCAGCAGAAGCTGGAGGTGATGAGATTGGATGAGAGAAAGACCATCCAGGAAAAATTCATCAAATTTGTCATTCTTGAAAGGACCATCATGACATATGATAAGGCGTATCATTTACCTGAGGCTTGGAGGAAGATGATTTCTGCTAGGAGAATATTAATTTTATTTCTTACAGGATCAGCTGACAGGGTAGGCTTTCTCCTGGCTGGTCTTCCCCTTCTGTTTTCTCTGAAGGGAAGGATGGAAGCTTGGAAATGTCTTATCTGTAGCAGACAAGCAAGTTGGCATTTTGCCATAATTTTCTGCTAGCAGAGAGGATAATGGTAATTATATGTCAAAATTTAACATTTCTCTTCTTTGAAAGAGAACTTTTTTATGCAAAATATTTAGAAAAGTCAGATTTATTCTGAGGCAGATAAGAAGCTAGGATTAGTGAACTGACAAATTTTTCTTATGAAAAAGGAGTTTTTCTTCCTCTTCAGAGACAAGGGATAGATGAAAACGATCAAAAGAAAACTAGGTATGAGGTGTGCAATGTAATGAGGCTGCAACTTCAGTATTGTGTAATATTTGGGAGACACCCAGAGTAGCATTGCCTGTCCTGCTGTTCTTTCTGTGGAAAGGCTGATAGCACTTGCTTTGCTAATGGGTTCCAGCATTTTTGATTAAGTTGTTATTTCTTCGTTTATCAGGAAAATAAATTTCTGTTGTGCTGTACAACATGAAGTGCAATTCCATCATCACCTTTTTAAGGAAGGGAAAATGTTTTCCTATCATCAATTCTAGCAGCCCCAGTGGTTGAAAGTTAAGCCCTTAGTCAGCCATGTCCTTAGTCAGTTAATAAAAGGAAAAAAAGGCTTTCTCAGGCTGTGGCACAAGTTACAGTACTGTTGAGGTGCTTAAAAAGATGGAAGGCTTTGCTTTCTTTGAAGTCAGCAAAGGAAGGCATGGTCATTTTAAATATAACCTATTCACCTTCTAGACACATAGTTAAAATTAGTAACTTCAATCTGATTTTACAAATAATTTTCTAGACTACATGTTTTACATAAAAATGATTTTGGAAGAAAATAAATGTACAATTGCAAACTTTGAGGAGATTTTGTACTTGTTATTTTTTGTATTTCTCCAAGAGCAAATATAAGCAACCGTCTCTTACATACGCTGGAAGTATACGATTGTTCCTCAGCAGTCTGAGAGAAAGGAGGTGTCTGCCTTCTCCTACATTGTCTTCTGGGAAATGGGATGCCAGACATTTTAAAGTTGTTTTTGAAGATAAAATAGTGGCTAGATTTTTCCTTTCTCTTCATTGTTTTAAAACTGTTTATTATACATTTATTCTAATTTGTTGGTAACACACAGTACAGTGATCTGGATTGTCAGGGACCAGCCTGAGATACAAACTTCAGTTTTAGTGCTAGGATACAGCGACACTGACAGCAGGGTATTTGGAAAAGCAGGTTTTGATACACCTTCATTAATTGTTAGGCAGAATTGAAATCAAGTAGTTCATTAGTGAATTTTCACCATGCAGTCATGGTTCAGGTCTGCCTCTGCTCGTTTCGTATTTTGTTTTATAAATGTTTCAAGTTTCCTTTCACAACAGTCATGGTTATCCACAGATGAGCTGATTAGACTTATGTAACGCCTGTTGAAATAATCACAAAAGGAGAGTCTTTGAACAGTATCTCATTTGAGAGAACAAAGTAAATATGTCCGTAAACGATAAGTTTTTACTAAGTTAATACATTTAAACATATTTTTAAAATTATTTTCCTTTTTGGCCTAGAGAAGGGTATTTTCACTTTCTAACAGAAACCCCTAATAATTTAATGGGAGAATTAAATAAGAGATAATATGTAGACTAGGGAAAGGTAATAGAAACAGTCCTGCCATTAGGATTAGAGGGGAATGGACTATCATTAATTACTTTTGAGCTTATTCCATTCAAGTACAAAGATATTTTTTAATCTGTGTTGATCTGAGCAATCAGCTCAAACTTAAGATCTGATGAATTATTTTGGTTCAGAGAAATTGCTGGGCTATTTATATTGTTAATACCATTCTACATATTGAGACAAAAGCTCGGTGTTTTCAGTACCAGAGAAGCCAACTGTTACCAAGTTGTTTTTGCTTGTTTCTGTTTTTGTTTGTTTGTTTCAGGATTCTAAATTTATTTCCTATCAGTGTTGAGCCCCAGGGAATCTCCTGATTTTTCCTTAAGTCCTGCTCTTGGTACCAATTAAGTTCTGCTTTTTTTTTTCTTCACTTGTCTGCATTTTCATGATTGTCTCTTGTAGAAATATAGGAGTGAAAGGCACACTCTTGGTCTTTTAGTTTGATTTCCTGCTCTTGCAGACCTTCAACCTCTCATAGGTTAAAAAAACCCCAAACATAAATGACAGTTTTCTATGTATTTGTGCTTGTTCCAAAATTGTTCTTAACTTGAATATTTTTTCTTTGTCCTTGGCACATGTATCTTGACACCTACACAGATCTCCCTCTTAGTCTTTTGTTTGTTAAGCTTAGCAAAGCAAATGTTTTCAGTTTCTTCTCAAAATTTCCCTGGCCATTGTAGAAGCTTTTCTGTCTTGCAGGTTGAATTCCTTTTCTAGACACAGATGATCAGAATCAAGAACAGTAAGATTTTAATAGACCTTCCATGTTACTGTGTTAATGTTGAAGTCTGTGTACTAGAAATATCTTCCCTGATAATTTTAAAATTTCCTTTAAAATTTCCTTTTCTGTAGGGACATTATGTTGGTAGCTTTTAATTTCATCACAAGAAAGACATCGAAGCCCTGGAGCGTGTCCAAAGAAGGGCAACGAAACTGATGAAGGGTCTGGAGCACAGGGCTTATGAGGAGCGGCTGAAGGAACTGGGACTGTTTAGTCTGGAGAAGAGGAGGCTCAGGGGAGACCTTATTGCCCTCTACAACTACCTGAAAGGGAGTTGTGGTGAGCTGGGGGTTGGCCTCTTCTCGCAGATAACTAGTGACATGACTAGGGCGAACAGCTGCAAGTTGCGCCAGGGGAGGTTCAGGTTGGAGATGAGGAGAAATTTCTTCTCTGAAAGGGTGGTCGGGCATTGGAACAGGTTGCCCAGGGAGGTGGTGGAGTCACCATCCCTGTGGGTATCTAAGGAAAGGTTAGACGTGGTACTGAAGGACATGGTTTAGTGGTTAATAGGTGGCGGGGGGACGGTTGGGCTGGATGATCCTTGAGGTCTCTTCCAACCTTAATGATTCTATTCTATTCTATTCTATTCTATTCTATTCTATTCTATTCTATTCTATTCTAATTACTCTGTGATCAGCTTTGTCCCCACGGTTTCATCCACTGTAATTTTCAACTGCTGAGCTTTCAATTCTTAGCAGAAACTTCATAATCTATAAGATCACATCTTTGTGTTTTGCATTATTAAATTTTACCCCAGTTTTATTCTCGTGGTCCTAAAGGTAATCTGTGTCTTTCATGTGCCAGTCCATTCCTCAATTATTAGCAGTGCTTTCCAATATCAGAATTTTTTTGAACAATTCAAACTGTGATTTTTTGGTATCATTCATACTACTTATGCTCTGGTCATTAGTTAAAATATATAGTAAAATTGATCCCCCAAAATGCTGCTGAGGAATATGTTTTAGTATTGTTCTTCCACTCTTTTGGTACAGCACTACATCATCTCACCTTACTTGTATAATCTGCAAGTACCTTTCACTGATCTCAGATGTTCTCTATCACGATCATTAGTACTAGCAAACATGACTTTAATTTAAAAACTTGAGTGACGAAGCTTCTGTTCTTTGCTCACTAACTGCTTAGGTCATGTCTTTTTGATATTAAATTGATTTGTGATGGATTCAACGTGAACCATTATTTCACCTAGCATAAGCCACAGGAGCTTTGAATTTTCTTATTTTCTTTTTTTCTTCTTTCTTTTTTCCTGTGAAGAAAAATGAAATAAAAGCAAACTATATAGATGCAGCGCTCCAGGACATGGTCTAGTAGGCATGGTGGTGTTAGGTTGATGGTTGGACTTGATGATCTCAGAGGTCCTTTCCAACCTTAGTGATTCTATGATTCTATATTTGAGAGTAATGCTTTTGTATGATGTAAAGTGATACCTGTTGATGTTCTAAAGGGAATGGGTTACCAAATCTTTGCTTTACCATCTCTCAGAATAAATATCTATACTTTGTAAAATAATACTGTATGTATACCCTCTCTCTGTTTCAGTATTGCTACTGAAATGTTAAAATTTTCACTTCTGCAAAATAGCAATTGTATTGCCATGAGGAAAAAAGTGTGGAGTAACTTCTGGGAAAAGATTCTGCTAGCAGGGGTAGTATGCATGAAGAAATAACTGTATTTCTGAGTGCATTTATAATTTGTACTGAGGTCTTAACCTAACTCAGGAAAATAGTCTTCTATCTTGTCTTTTGCTAGCTCTTGAATTCTTCAAATGTCCAGCTGGGGGAGAGATGATGTACTCTTTGTGAGCAGAAACTCTAAGTGATGTTTCTGACAGCTGATGTTATAGCTTCTACCTTTATGTTTTTCACTCTGAGTGGAGATCATTAGGAGGATTTGCACAGAGAGTGCCTCCACCATTGTGGAGATTTGCACAGAGAGAGCCTACTTTCATGATGTTTATGAAGGGCGGCTTGGCAACATATATTTTTCATTTGGTCACTTCTTACTGCCTTGTCGGCCTTAGTATTCTAGCTGGGTGGCTTGTGGGGACCTGGAAATGGTTGCCAGCAACTCACAAATGCAAGGTACTTAGTCCCTTACATAGTTGTGAGTAGCTACTGATCAGAATATAGTATTGCAGAACTGAGTGTTTGTATAGGAGTAAATAACTTAATGTTTAGTAATGTTGTATTGCTATTATTAACTTTAAATTACCTTTGGAAATAAAAATACTACCTTGGGAGATATTCCCATTTCATACTGATGTGAGGAAAGCTATTTCCCCCTTCTTTTACTGCTGAATCATTCTGGAGGAGCCTGTTGTCTCCATGTGTGTATGCATTTATATCCTGTGTACATAGATTTAGTAATATTTTCTTGAAAGTTGAAAATGAATTCATGAGTTACTCTGGAAAAACTTTAAAAGTGACCACTTTCAAGAACATTTGCGAATGTTCAAAGTTGTACCCTGACACTATCATCAGCAGTAAAAAGACACTGTCAGGTTGTTGGGCCTTAAGATTAACTCTCTTGGAGAATATAAAAAGCAGTGTCAAGTCTGGCCTGATCCGGTTCCCTACTGTGCTTTAAAGCCCCCTAGGGCTTCACTCACGAGCGTTTCCTAGGCTATGGACACGTCACCGGAGACCCTATGTGGATGAGTGGCTAGCTGAGTTCCCTTTCCCTGTAGATGAAGCCTCCTTATGTTGAGGCAGTTGGACACTGTATAAGGTGAACAAGTTAAAAATTGATAGCAGACAGTTTCTCTCTCTAAAGGGAAATATGTGGTATTGATGGATGAGACCAGTTTGCTATTATGAGTGTCATAAGGTGAATGACTGTAAGCCAAACTTGATTAACTCTAAGTTACTCAAAAGAGCAATTACTACAACTGTATAATAATAATGTTAAACTAACAGAATAGGATCTGGGTGAATTAATTTAGAACCACTTACTTCTATTTTCAGCTTCTGCTTATATTTCAAAGGAAAGAAGGACATCCAAATTAATTTGAATAACTTGCAAGATGTAGTTAAATTAGGGAAGATTTTTTCCTCCAAGTTTTATTTGTCTGTAGAATTCGACCGGTAACAATATGTGTCAGTATGTGTTGAGGGGGTGTTCCTGTGTGTTTAAGGTTAGGAACCAAGTGTCTCAGTAGGACTTTCTTACTGTGTGAACATGAACAATTTTTCTGTGGGTCTAGAATTCAGAGGAATTATTAAATGATAACTTTTTCCAGTTTTTTGGTGACACTGCTTCATCTTAGTTCTGCAAAGTGATATTTTTGTTTGCAGAAGTCTGTTGTCATAATGATAGCAATAGTGAATGTAAATAGTGGTTTATAATATTCAGTTTCACATGCATCAAGTATGTGTTTAAATAAAAAGTCCAGTTACTACTTTTCAGTCTTAATAATTTAAAAATTACTAAGGAGGATACTGTACATTTGTTAGCTTGAGAGGTCTCTCGTATCAGAAAAAACCCCATGCATGATTGTTTTGTTTGATACCAAAACACATTTTTGCTGTCATAATACTGGCACATTTTCAAGGCATGCTGTTTTCTGGCTGCTAGCGGGGAGTAATGGAAACAATGCAGTGATCGTGCAATTCATTGAAAATAAACACTAAAAATACTTAGACAAGCAATGTTTTTAATTTAATAGGGATTCATAAGGCTGCGTAAGCTGCATAAAAGAGCTGTTCCAGGACCACAGGGATATTTAAATGCCTTGCTACCTATGAATTGTTTATAATTTCTTTCTGGTAATTTTCCTTTGGATCAGATTGTGATGCTGCTTCTGAATAGCGATAGTGCTTGTTGAGGAGTGGTCATGCAAGCAAAATTTGATAACCTCGATATGTCACTTCATCTGCCGTTTTTCTTTTGTTAATGCAAAGCTGGTTGCATAATATCTAATTTCTCCTTTAGCTGACCACAGATGAAAACAAAATCTATAATGGCAGCACTGGGTTTTATAAAAAACGCAAGCGAGGAGTTGAAGGATGTGGCTTGTTCTGTTTGGATGATGCAGGATTGCTTTAAGCAGTAAGCTTACTGTTTTCAGATGGCATTAGCAGCATCAGTGATATAGCTGTGTCAGCCTCCTTGACTACTGGATGTCTGTAAGCGCACGGAGGAAACTATATTTAAGATCTGATATCTTGAGGGTAATGACTCCAGCACTGACTGATGGACAGAATGGCTGCTAATGCTTTTTTCACTAGCCCAGAAGATTTTGAAAGATAGATGGGTCTGTGATGTACTTTTGTAAGGCAGGAAATGCAATTTTTGGGGGTCTCTGGAAATAGAAAGGTCATGCAGCTTGGAACCGGTGAGACATTACAGTCTCTAAGTCATCAGGTATGACTTCACAGCTTATACTAATATTTCTAACACAAAGGTTTGTTTTACAATTTTAGGTCATTTACAGTCTCTTTGTCTGTGTAATTGCTTCATGTTGGATTTGCTACAGGATTTATAGGGTAGACTGTTTACATAAGCAGAGCAATGTATGTCTTGGAAATCTAATGTGTTGTTAGTTGCTATTTGAACAATGTAAGATTATTCAATATATATATTTTCAACCTGGTTTTATTGTGAATATGATTTCTTTTAACTAATTCATGGTAGATTATGCCTTTGCTGTAAAGTAAAATGACAAGATTGTATTGCATTTTTATTTTGCTTTATCTTTACAGGGCATACAAAGCTATTGTGTGAATGTGTGTGTTTGTCATATGAAATGCAGTAAAAGACAACTGTTTACCTACAGTGGCAGGTTATTTAAAACAACGTATCACATTGTGTAACAGCACTGAGCTTTTCTGCAGGCACAGATCTTGCTTCATTTTGCAGTAGTAGATTTTTTTTTCGCTTCATTTCAAATCAGTTTTAAAAATAGCTCACTGAACGTAACAGTGAAAGTTTGGCAAGATGACTCTCCCCTGTTTAATTATTGCACTCAGTGACATGTATTAATACTAATGGATTGTAAAAGAGAAGATTAATAACTTAAATATGTAGGATGTTGTTTAGAACCAAATTAATTTTACTGAAGCATGTCTCATCCTTTTTGTTTTTAACTGTTGCCAACTTTATTGCAAGGCTGATACTTTTGTATCTGCTAATGTATTGTGATGGATAGAGAAGTCGGAGTACATGAAAGAAAAGAAGTATATGGGTATTTTACATAGGAAGATAGTGGCCTAATTTCATGTATGGAGCACAAAACGGAATTTTGTGTTACCACTTCAAGTGTTAGAAATGCTAGAAAATATCCATTGTTTCCCTTGAATACAGCATACAGCAGTTATATTTGAAACTGTAGAAGAAGTTTATTTTATGAAATGTTATTCAGCTCCATCTTAAGAAATTCTAGATGTATTTGCAGAACATTTCCATGGCAACGTGTTTGGCCATGTGTTTTAAAAGCTCAGCTGAAGCCTGAAAGTAGTGTGCAATTTTTCTGTTGCTTGTTATATCCTTGTGAAACAACAATTTTCACATATAACTGGACTGCAGATTGGCAAGAAGAAGCGGTATTTCCTGACCCCAAAGCACAGGATTAAGTGATCAAGATTTAAAAGTATTTTCATATTTCCACCTAGAAATGTAAACATGTAAAACACAGATTTGATTTTGCGTTTAGAGCTGTATTCTGGTTTCACCCCCGTTTAATAATATTTTGTTGGACATGCATGTGGGAGACCACAGAAGACCAAACTTAAGAAAGTGCAGCAAATCGCTTCAGTAGAAATGGCTGTCTTTTCATTTGTAATTAGAAACATGTTTGTAAAAAATGTCGTATTACTTTTACTGGCCATAATTTATAGTTTCCCGGTCTACTTATCCAGCTTACATTCTTATTAATAATGGGGAAAGATTGCCCTACTCTTAAGCTTGATTAGGTTTGGAATGATTTAACTATACCTTTCGCTTGCTACAAGATCTTTTTAATCTGTTAGACTTTATTTTCAGTATTTTAATGTATTAGTCACAATGAGTACATTCTGTTTCTTGGCACTGGAATGAAATTCCTGAAAGTATTGGTTTCATGGTATTTTGGTGCTTTGCAGGGTATTTATGGACTTTTAAATAGGACCAACTCTCCTAGCTTCTTTGTTTTCCGTGTTCAAGTATGATTTAAAATCTTGACTTACCTGTATTTTGAAGTTGTTCCTGAAGTCTCCTTTGCTCATTTAAAATATTTAGATTTCCATGGAATTTTGTGTAACTGGGAGCTATAGCAGTATGCCATATGCTTATCCTGTACTCTGTGTCATCATTTATATTAATTCTGCAAACTGCATTTTGTGAATGTTGCTGAAATGCAGCATTGATAATAATCTCCAAAGTAGTGCAATAGACATCCATTGTGGCCTGTTCAGGGTAGAAACTGTATCTACAAAGGAAAATAAAGTGGTGAAGAATGCTTGCCGTGTGGAAGTGTGTGTTTAGGACGTTCCGTTTGGAAAGAATGGTATTACTGTTGCAAGTGAGTTTGAATGTTTTTTCATTCAAAGGACAGAGTCCCATTTTAGGTCCTTCTTCATTTGGAGGGACTAGAGAATGATAGCCCAGAGGATTGTATTAAAGAGGTGAAGTTCTTCTGTGAGATAAGGAGTTGCAGCAAGGTAGAGATACACACATGAGAGGAGGGAATCGGAGTGAAATGATCTGAAAACCTAAAACCTATTTTGCTTGTTTAAGACTTCCCNCAAAAAAAAAAAAAAAAGAAAGGAAAGGTTTAGAATATTCTTGCTGATATTTGAACATATTGCACAAATTTGGAGTCAGTGAATCCAGTGGCAGTGTATTATCAACTTAACAAGAAGGTATTTTATGCCTTCTTTAAAACTATACTATCCCTCTTCAAACCAAGTTGATTTCAAGTGTCAGGATTTGAAAAATACTGTGTAAAGAAGGATCTCTCTAACTAAAGAATTCTTTCCTCTTGACTGTGCATAGCAAATACACATCCTTGAGTATGTGTTTCCCTATCTTGAAACATTCCTGTTCACAGAACTTGATAAAGATCTTATAAAGAAACAAAGCTTTGTACAGGTGTTTTAGGAGCAGTGTTAACTAGCAAGTTGGTCAGGAAGCCCAAATTCATACCACTTACCAGTTCTAAACACAAAGACTCACATTCATGCACACAGTTATGCAGTGTTTTTAGTTTTTACTGGTTGCCATTCTGATTCCACACAAGTGACTTTTTTGGTAAGTTATAGTACTAGTTTTTAAGGAAATGGCAACACTAGGACAAATAAGAGATTGTGGCCAAATATTCAACAATGGCAAAACAACATTAGAAGCAAATAGTGCTCTTTCAAAGTGAGTTGAAGGTATTCAAGTCCTTTTGTCCATTCAAGTCCTTTTGTCCTGCCTTAATCTCTGTCCCAAGAGATGATAATGTTCTCTGGTGAGATTCACTTCTTTTAGTATATTAATTCATACACCAAGTGATTGGGCCTAAAGACCTGATGTAGGGAAGGCTTAGTATACGCGTATCAGAACGGTCTAAAACATAAAGTAACGTAGCATAAATATGGACTAGCTAACTGCAGGGTCACAAAATATATAGCTAAATGACTAGCATTCCAAGACTGCGCCGTTCCATGTGGTATTCCAAGAATATCACAACATGATCATTCTGAATAAAGAATATTTGAAGGAGTTTTGCAAGGATGCAATATGCAAATGTGAATGAAGTATAAGTAGAAGCTGATCCATAATTCTGGTGAATTCTAATAGATTGGTTAATTAGTAAAAACAATACAAACTACAGAGTAAGCTCATAATGCTTTCCATTGTACCATATTGATTTCAGTGTGACCCTAAAAGGGAGAGCATCACTTTCCTGAATCTTTTAAAAAGTGTATATGTCACCAAGAGATCACAAGATGTGACTGATGATAAGGTGGGGAAATACTGCTATTCCCATTTCATCAAGGGGATCAAGGGGTTTTTTTTTATATTTAAGTGATACTTCTCCTATTTTAATTTATGCCCGTTTCCTCTTGCCCTGTCACTGGGTGCCACTGAGAAGAGTCTGGCTAAGCCTTTGCTAACTTCCCCCCCGTCAGGTACTTGTACTCTCTGATAAGACGCTTCTGAGCCTTCCCTTTTCCAGGCTCAAACAGTCCCAATGTGCTCAGCCCCTCCTTCTGTGACCTTTGTTGCCCTTTACTGGGCTTACTCCGGTATGTCCATGGCTCTCTTGTAAGAAGGGAGCCCAGAACTGGACAGAAGGCTGCAGCTATGTCTTAATAGGTCTGAGTAGAGAGGCAGAATCACATTATCTGGGTTCATCAAGGGCAGGTCCTGCTTGACCAACCTGATCTCCTTCTATGATCAGGTAACCTGCCTAGTAGATGAGGGGGAGGCTGTGGATGTCATCTACCTGGACCTTAGCAAAGCTTTTGACACGATATCGCACAGCATTTTCCTAGAGAAGCTGGCAGCTCATGGTTTGGACTGGTACACCCTTTGCTGGATAGAAAACTGGTTGGAAGGATGGACCCAGAGAGTTTTCGTGAATGGTGTTAAATCTAGTTGGCGGCTGGTCACTAG
>VWZZ01006915.1:1296876-1428373 GCA_013399095.1 Psophia crepitans | reverse complement strand
TGAGCCAGCAGTGTGCCCAGGTGGCCAAGAAAGCCAACAGCATCCTGGCCTGCATCAGGAATGGCGTGGCCAGCAGGAGTAGGGAAGTGCTTATGCCCCTGTACTTGGCTCTGGTGAGGCTGCACCTTGAGTACTGTGTCCAGTTTTGGGCCCCTCAATACAAGAAGGACATTGAGCTGCTGGAGCGTGTCCAGAGAAGGGCAACAAAACTGGTGAAGGGACTGGAAAACAAATCTTGTAAGGAGTGGCTGAGGGAACTGGGGTTGTTTAGTCTGGAGAGGAGGAGGCTGAGGGGAGACCTGATCGCTCTCTACAACTACCTGAAAGGAGGTTGTAGTGAGGAGGGTGTCGGTCTCTTCTCCCAAGTAACAAGCAACAGGACAAGAGGGAATGGCCTCAAGTTGCGTCGGGGAGGTTTAGGTTGGATTTTAGGAGAAACTTCTTCACAGAAAGAGTAGTGAGGTATTGGAATGGACTGCCCAGAGAGGTGGTTGAATCGCCGTCCCTGGAGACAATCAAAAACCATGTAGATGTGACACTCCAGGATAGTAGGCATGGTGGTGTTAGGTTGACAGTTGGACCTGATGATCTCGGAGGTCCTTTCCAACCTTAGTGATTCTATGATTCTATCTGGGAAGGAAATTTGGATTCTCTGTTAACTAATCAGTCAAATATGGGAAACTTTGGACAGGAATCTTTGAAAAATGAGGACTGAACGCACTGAAAATTATAAATAGTAATGTTGGGTAATCTTACAGAGAAGAAAAGCTTTGAAAATAGCTTTCCTTAAGTCATACAGTTGTTTTATTGATGAAACCTCCTTTTCTTTTGGAATGTGTTACATGGAATGTATGCCCCCCAAGGCTAGTTGATATAAGCAGAGAATAACCCCTAAAGGAAAAGGTTAAGGTTTAATATTTTGAGCTAAGCAAATTTTAAAGTATCTTAATAAAAAGATACCATCTAGAATGATATCTCTAAGAATAAAATTAAAAGAAGAGGTAAACTATGGGGAACATGAACTCCAGGCATTCATAAGTTGTGTTTTTAGTTAAGTTGCCAAAAATGATTTGTTAATTTCTGGTGGAAACTGGAGCTTGCACAGAGCTCTCAAATGTTCTCAACTGATACAGCAACTGTCAACTGATACAAAATATTCAGCTTGAATGAAAATGTAAAACAGGCATTAAGTGACATGAGGGAATGTTGAGGTATTGTAAAAATTTACTCATTTTTTTATAATGGTTTCCCCCGTTTCCTGCAGGCTGCTTAAATAAAACAAAAATGTATATAGCAGCCTTCAGTGATTCAAGATTCATCCGTTTCTCTTCTGATAACATGATGATTTAACTTGTATAAATTCTCTTTATTAAAGATTTTATGCAGGCACACAGTCATTAAAATACGTGCAAGAAATCATACCCATATGGTTTGTATCTACATTTAATGCCATTAAAACTATTCTAACAGAAGCAATATCAGTTTTATGTCCCAATCCTGCGATAAAAATTTTCCAGGAAAAGCAGTGTCACTTTTCTGCCTGAATCCTGCGTGTGGAACAGCAGAGAAATACCTTGTCCTTGCATTAGTAAGGGGAGTTGCAGTTGGGCAATTCCATTTGGGTGTGGAGTCTGTTTGGAGATAGGAATTTGCATGATGGAGACCTGATGTCAGGCTTATTAGATGAGGGAGTTAACTATGCTTTAGGGGATTCCTGTCTGAGAGTTAGCCATGCAGGTCAGTTGTACCAGCTGATGTCACTCTTCAGTTCAATTTTTAAAGGTATTAATGTGTTTGTTTTCTGTTTTTCTGCTAAGGTTATCTGAAATACTTTAAACTTGGGAAAAAAAATAAAAATCAAACTTCTTTTTCCCCGTTTCTTCATCACATTGTTTGTCTAATTTTCTAGTCCTGTTCCAGGAGTAAATTTTGGTTAATATAAAATTTTAGCCTTTGTGTGTGTATGTGTGTCTTAAAACAGCAGGTTTGCTTATCAGGACTTAAATTTAGGCAACTGTTAGTACATAAGAAAGTGGAGGTTGGTTGGTGTTACCTCCATGTTGACTGCCACGTAGCGTTTTTAATAGAGTATACTGAATGATCATTAGAAAAATCTAATACGTGTGGAAAATACAAAACAATAGTTTTGTAATAGTGACTAATATAGTGATTTCTTAGGGCATTTATATTCTGCTGAAGATTGTTCCTGTGTGCTTAGATTGGCAAGCGTTGGCCTAGTTCTGTGAGTGCTACTAGGGATGAAGCTCGGTGTCTGGTAACTGTGACTGGATCTTATCTTTAGAATATCAGTTGTGGTAATTGTGCTAATATGTGTCAAAAATACAACTTCTTAGATCACCAGGGCACAGAATTTAATGGAGGTGGCTGGATATTGCCAGTAAAGTTCACCTAACATATGAAATGTGAAACATATGAAAATGGAAAGCTGTCTTGGCATGCTGCTTCTGTTCTGAAAGGAAGTGATGACCTCTTTCTCAAAGAACTTGATTGCCTCACTGCCTTATCCAGACTTGTCCCCTCTCCTAGATCTCAGTGTACTGTCACTAGTCCTTCTGTGCGTAGTCATGAGTGAATTCCTCATTACTGCTAGTGAGCGTCTTGCAGTGACTCACTGGACTTGGTTATTGCCCAGTCTGCCTTCTGCTCTCCTCCTCCTCCTCCTCCTCTGCTTTCCTGAGTGGTTTTCTATATTGTAGGGTGCACATGTGCTGAAATTTCTCAGCCATCTAACTTCTAATGCAAAGATGCTATTTGCTCTGGTTGTCAGAGAGAGATGTAATCTGTGCTGTCAAAAGTAGTTACCAGCATTGCTTTTAGTCCTGAACATCTACAGCAGCAGCATCCTCAGCACAGATCTGAGACAACTCTGGGTCCTTTTCTTGCCTGCTTCTACAGATAAGAAGTGTTAAATTGTTTCCTTTTTTGTATCCTCTGCAATTGCTGAGACAGGGATTAAATTTGCATTTTTAGCAATGTCTGTATCGGCAGCTGTAAACACATTTCCCTGGTAATCGCTTAGACTCTATTTCCCTCGTGGGCCTCTTTTTATGTCCATAAAAATGTCATTATCAATTTCTAGTTTAATTTCCTTTTAATTTTCCTGTTTTTGTTTGGCTACACTGTACACACCTGTAGATCTCTAATTTAATATGGGAACATAAAGAATAGTACCTTTATCTTCCACTATGTGCAGCACAGAATTTCTTCAGGTGGTCTGAAGAATCTCTTATGCTGTTTATTCAGTCATAGCAAACAAGATTCAGGCTCTTTGGCTTTGGACACTTCTGGCACCTGTTTTTATACAGAGCTGGGCAGCAGGGATCCTATAACGTAAATTGATTAAGTCCTGGAGCTGATGCTGTTCCCATAATGGATGCTGCTGCCTTCCCAGCACGTTCATCACCATAGATCTTCCTCTCCTGGTTTACAGTTTTCTTATTTGGGATAGGCATAGTGATGTATGCTGACATAGTGGACAATTATGGAACAGCACTGCTCTTCTCAGAAAACAGCAGGGAGTTACATCATCTCCAAGACAAGAAGCATGCCGTGCTCAGTAACCCTCACTTCGGGAGATTGCCTGTGTTAATGAAGGCAGGGTTTTCTTTGCTTCGTCAGGTTCCCAGTGCAATTCTGCTCAGTTTCAACTTACATCTATTTATAACTTCCTAGTGTCTTGTTAGAGGACCTCTTGATCAGTCTCAGCATGGGACTGCAGATCTCCTTCAGGTATCTCAGTTGCTATGTCTTTCCCTGGAACAAAGGAATATAAAAATGGTTGTGCTGGGCTAGACTAAAGATACTAGCTCTGTATCTTGTCTCTCTGGTACTGGTCAAAAGCTTAGGGACATGTGTGATAGTGAGGCAGGTGCGCAATGATAGATCCCCTCAGTACTCTCCCAGAACCTCACAGTTCATGGTTCCAGGACTTTCTGTTTCAGAAATGGTGTTTTTTGAATTTGTTACCTTTGATAGTTTTCTCTTCCCTGAACGTGTCCACACATTTCTTGAACTCAAATAAACTCTTAGTTTCCACTGGAGTTTTATGCCAATGTGCTGTGTGAAGAACTACATCTTTTTGGTTTGCTTTGAACCTGGCTCCCACTGTCTTCATTTGATACCACTGTCCTCAGTGGTATGTTGGGAAAGATAGTGAACAGTGATTTCCCTATTTAGGCTCGGAATACCTCTCATGTTTTTATAGACTTACAGTGCATCTGCCTCATACAGTGGATATTCTTGTTCTCCACCTTTGAATCTTTTCCATTTCAGCTATGTTCTTTTTGGCAAGTGGGAACCAGTTACACTTGATGTGCAAGCTGCAGGTACTTAAGCTATGTACAGCGGGCATGAGATGTTCTTGTTTTGGTCTGTGTGCATTTTCAAATTCATAGCACTCTGTTTGCTTTTTTCCCTGCGGCTACTGAACTTTTAACCAAAACTCCAAGACCCCACTGCTAAGTGGTGGTACTCGAAAGCTATAAGTGAAACTAGGCTTGTTTTTCCCTCTTATGCATCAGTTTGCAACTTTTCCACTGAATTCCATCCAACATTTTATTATCCTTCACACCCTTAGTGTGCTGAGGGCTATCTGCAGCTCTTCATATTCAGGATTTCATAGAATCATAGAATGGTTTGGGTTGGAAAGGACAACATGGATCATCTAGTTCCAACCTCCCTGCCATGAGCAGGGAGACCCTACACTAGACCAGATTGCCCAAAGCCCCATCCAACCTGGCCTTGAACTCTTCCANAAACAGCCCTTCGCCAGCTTTCCTGTAGGTCCCCTTTAGGTACTGGAAGGCAGCGATTAGGTCTCCCCAGAGCCTTCTCTTCTCCAGGCTGAACAAGCCCAAATCTCTCAGTCTGTCTTTATAGGAGAGGTGCTCCAGCCCACTGATCAGCTTTGTGGCCTCCTCTGGACTTGCTCCAACATCTCCACATCTTTCCTGTTCTGAGGACCCCAGAGCTGGATGCAGAGTAGAGGGGCAGAATCACCTCCCTGGACCTGCTGGCCACACTGTTTTTGATGCAGCCCAGGACATGGTTGGCTTTCTGGGCTGTCACCGCACACTGCCGGCTCATGTTGAGCTTTTTGTCAATCAGGACCCCCAAGTCCTTCTTGTCGGGGCTGCTCTCAATCCATTCTCTGCCCAGCCTGTAGTTGTGCTTGGGATTGTGCCAACCCACATGTAGGACCTTGCACTTGGCCTTGCTGAACTTCATGTGATTTGCATGAGCCCAACTCTCAAGCCTGTCAAGGTCCCTCTGGATGGCATCCCCTCCCTCCAGCGTGTTGACCGCGCCACACAGCTTGGAGTCGTTGGCAAATTTGCTGAGTGTGCACTCAATCTTTATGAATCATGTCACCTTGCTGCATGTCCAAAATCATCTATAAATTTGTACTAGTGCAAATCTCACCAGAATTCCAGCCATGACTTCTGCCTTCGTGACCCCCCCTCAGCCAAAAGAAACTGTAATTTCCCTATGGCTTCCGTTTTCCACATTTTATCATTTCTTAGCCCAGCAAAGATCTTTTCTCTTATCCCATTGTTGCTTAGGTTCTTTCAGTTGCCTTTGGTGAGAACGAATGCTCAAAATCTTTTGGCAGTCAAAGCAGATGTTATTAACCACTTTGTTTTATTCACAGGCTTCTTTACTCCTTGAAGGAATTACAGCAGGTTTGTGAGGCACGATTCCATGGCATCAGTTGTTTTCCAGTATGTCATCGCCACCTGGTTCTGGCCAGGCCGGGGTTAATGCTCAGGCCCGGGCCAGGTGAGCCGGGCCGGGCCGGCCGCTATTCCACACCACGTGACGTCACGCCCCTATAAAGGGACTGGCCGGGAGGGGCCCGGGGCTGCTCCGGGACGGGCTCGCTGCGGGCTGCGCCTCTGGTCCGTCTGGTCTGTCGGGTCGTCGGTCGGTAAAGTACTGCGTTTGTTATCGCGGTTGTTTACATCCCGGGATAACTACTGCAGCCCTGTTGTCATTTCCCCTCTCCCTTTGTCGGCCCATTAAACGGCCGTTATCTCAACTCGAAGCCATTTGCCCTTTTGTTGCCTCCCTCTGCCCCGTGTTTTGCTGCCGGGGCGGTGAGCGAGCGGCTGCGTGGGGCTCGGCTGCCGGCTGGGGCCGAACCACGACACATACTTACTCATGTGCCCTGTAATTTTATTCTTTATAATAATTTCTCTAAATCTGCCTATTGCCATCAAGAGGCTGGTTGATTGTTTAGAAACAGTTTGGAAATCATTTTAGATGTTGACGTCATATGTGTAGCCTTCTAGTTCAAAGGTACCAGAAGTGATTTCAAGTAAGGATGTTGCACGCCATATCCAGTGTCTCACATCTAGAACTTCAGATTGTAAACTGGGTTTTGTTGACTAAAGTATCTTGAGAGTAATTCTGTTGGAAGGACATGCAAATTTAATATCTCTTTACTTCTAGGCTGGCTGGATCTACACAGAAATGTAATGCAGCTTAACAGTAACAAGAAAACTGAGGAAGTAGGAACATTTAGAAAGTGTTTAAACCACAAGACAGACAAATACAATGTATCGATCTTATCAATACCAGCATTGATCTTCTCAACAGTTACAAATATCTAAAGGGCAGGTGTCAAGAGGATGGGGCCGGACTCCTTTCAGTGGTGCCCAGTGAAAGGACAAGGGACAATGGGCACAAACTGGGACACAGAAATTCCACCTGAATATGAGGAAAAATTCTTTACTCTGAGGGTGACAGCTCTGGAACAGGCTGCCCAGAGAGGTTGTGGAGTTTTCTTCTCTGGAGATGTTCAAAACCCACCTGGATGCAATCCTGTGCAACATGCTTTAGGTGATCCTGCTCTAGCAGGGAGGCTGGACTAGATCATCTCCAGAGGTCCCTTCCAACCCCTACCAATCTGTGATTCCATGATGGTAATGTCACAGAGAGTTTCCATTTATTGTGAACAGATTAAAAAAGTCATCACAGCTTTGCTAATCTCTTATCATTCTTTAGAATGAGCATTACTTTTGTGATTCAGGGTGGTAAAAAATGAACAAGAGTAATCATGAGTAAAATTTTCAAGGAAATAATAATAGTATCTATTAATTGAACTGTGCGCAGGATTTATTGACTTGATCTTTATGCTGCTGAAAAGGAGACATTTCTTATCTTTTACTTATAATTAAATATGTCACTTGCTACTCTCCCTCCCCCCGCCTTATTTTTTTAGCAGATGAATAATAAATGGGCATAGACAGAGTGCTAGTTAAGCTAAACTGGCTGTTGCAGTGATTGTGAGGTGAATGGGCAGGCTTCCTGACTGCCCTGTGCAAGTCAGATTCACTGCTAAAGGGAGAGGTGGGGACACTTGCTTTTTCTGGTTCTCCTTTTTTACCTGTATGAAAAATTCCTCAGTTTAAATGTAAGCTGTACAGGGAGACTCAGTTGCAGTCTTTAGTAGTCTTATGAAAGCTTTGGGCCTTTTTTGTTTGAAAGACAGACAAAGGTTCAAGGGAGATTTCAGTTCTGTTGTTCTGACGTCCTATTAAGTGTTTCTAGTCTCTCATTGACTTTTTCTTTGCTTTGTCCCAGTTTAAAATATGCTCATTCTGTTTCTAAGCAGAGGAAAAAGCTCTTATGATAGGCACTTTCTAAAGTGTTCTCTTCTAGTCCATGACAATGCTATAGTTTAAAATAAAAATTATCTGGAGTCTTACCTAGCTCCCATCCTGCTGGGTTTCTGTTGACTACACAGGAGTTGTGCAAGGTGCAAGTTAATGCAGGATTTCACATTTGTTTTGGAAAGTCACATCTTTGTCATGATCTAGTCTACTGAGAATTCCACCACTTGGAAATGAATTTGTAATCCTGATGGATTACAAACCTGCTTCCTTGAGTTTTGAATTCTGCCATGTTTACATCAGGAGCTGAAATTATACTAGAAGATAAATGTTTCAAAGAAAGTGATGTTATCACACATAACTCTTAATAATTTTTTAAGTGTTGGTGCCCCTTTGATTTTTAAGTGTGCATATTTGTGACCTTAATCATGTATCGGAGTGACAGGGAAGGAGTGAATATCAATTAACTTTTTTTTCTTCCTTTTTTTTCCTCAGGCAGATTAATTCCTATAGCTTTAATGTGTTAGCCGAAATCTGGAATTCCTATATATAGCAGACCTGTTTGCACCCTTATTTGGGGTCCAAAAGCCCTGTGTAACTTCCTGGGCTATATATATATGGTTTAAAGTATATTAGCTTGCCGCCGCCTGTTTACAGTCCTTTGCCTTCAGAGATCTGCTGCTTGTAAACAATCATTGGTGAAGTTAAGTATCAGACATATTAGCTGTGATGTTGGGCTTGGAAAAGAATAAGGAGGCTTCAAATAACAAAACAAACTCCTTAATAAAACCCCCAAACACTCCCTCCCCAAGAACCCAGATATCTGTACGTCCAAGGGTGCAGAAGAGCACTTAACCAGTGATGTCATTTACTCTCTTGTGTACTTTATCTTGAGAAGAATTAAAAAATCAGTATGTTGTCCTGGCAAACGATCCATAAATGCAATTAAAATTCCTGGGAGAATAGGGCTCAGATTAGACTAGTTCTACATTACAAAAGATTTATTAGCGTGTGTTGGCATGAACTTCTAATAGAGTTAGAGTGTGTACAAATATAAAATGCCTCGACCAATACTGCTTATATGGACTTGGCATGCAATATAGGCTTCAGTGGATTAAATTTTTTCCTGCTGTAACTACGTCATAGCAAATCATCCTTAACAACTAACATTTTAAATCACTATCTAATTTGTTAAAACAACTAATGTTTGTCAGAGTGTATGTAACAGCTTCAGGTAACAGAAGTTTTGGGATATATTAAAGAGCAACAATCAGGATGGTACTGTTTCCTTTCTCTCGTTCTTTTTGATTGCTTTATTGGTCCTTGTTTATCTCTGTGCTTTCTGATGCTTTTCACGCTTTTAAATCAACCCATGTCTGGATTACACTTCTTTTGATACTCTCTGTCCTTTCTGTCTTCTCTTAAATAACATCTGCCTCCTGTTCAGCCTCCTCTCTGTGCCATTCCTGTAACTTCCTTTTTTCCTTCACATGCAGAACTCCTCATCTCCTCCGTTATCTGGTCTTTCTTTTATTTTCTTGATGTTTCTGAAATGTTACTGGTCTCAAAGAATCTGGAGGTTTCTTTTTATCTCCTGCTGTTCCCTCCATCCCACAGAACTTCGTTCCCTTTGTATTAACACTGCCTCATCTATGGTCCTTTCTGTGGAGACTGTTACCTCCAACAATATCCGCCCTGAATTTGGGTCGAAGTAGTTGATACTTCTGTGCTCTTGTTCTTAAGGTCTGCCTGCTCCAGCTCTTTTATTTATTTATTATTATTTTTTTTCTTAACCAATAATAGAATTTCCTTCTGCTTTCCTTTCGGACACTGGTATGGTCTGTATGCACACTGCTGTACCTATTCCCATCTTTCTGTCTGACTTTGACTTGCAACTTTCTTGCATCCATAATTTCTCACCCTTCAGTTCCCATGTGGATAACCATCCAGCTCTGCGGCTGCTCTGGTGCTGTTGTTTCTTACTTGAATTGTATTGTACCAACTCAGCTGCACACTTGAGTTGGTCTTCTCTAGGCACTGTGTTCTCTGAGTTCCTTTTTTGTGTTAACTGTTTGAACTTTTTCAACATTTTTGTTCTCTCTCTTTCCAAGAATGGGAATTTGTGAAACCTCCGTTTTGTTGATCTTAATGACTACTTGCCTCTGTAATTTCCTTTATCAGTTCCCTTTAGGCTCTAATTTTTTGTTCTTCTCATACACTTCCAAACCCTTCTGACAATTCATGGTCCTGGCTGACTCCCAGTATCCACTTTCTCAGTTCGTAATGCCATCTGCCATGCTTCAGAGATACTGCTGACTGTCTCTGGTGAAAATCTTTTGATTCTGCTGACTTTCTATATTTCTTAATGCTTGGGATTTTTTTTTGTCATCTGAGTATCTTTGCTTGAAATTTTGCATGTTCTGTATTTTTTATTAGTCTCTCAGACCTCCTTTCAGTTTATCTAATGTTAACTTCTTAAAACTAATGTAAAAATTCAGGCTTCCTCCTTGTTTACTGAAACAGTAAGATTTTGTTTTGTAGTCTTTGAACCTGTTTCAATGAACTTATCCCTGTCCCTATCCACCTTCTGACCTTCTGTTGTAGTTTTTTTGTTTTAGTTTGTTTCTCTCCTTGAGTTCCTTCCCATACACAAGAAATATATTCAAGTCTCTTCATATTAAAAAAACCCAACATAAAACAATGCTCAACTTCAGAAGTTTCTGTTCACCAGATTAATGTCCTGTCCCTAGACCTCCTTCATCTCCCCAACCTCTTAGTGTGCTTTGTGCAGTTGTCTTCAGTTCTTCTCTTCTAATGCCTTTCTGGAGCTGCTCGCTTCTGGTTTCTGTCTTTTGCACTGAAATTTCTCTCAGTAATGTTCCACTTGACTTCTTCCTGGAGGAATTCCAGGTTAGTCCTTTATTCTCCTCCACTCCATCTGTCCTCTCTCTTCGATGCTATGTTATAGTTTTCACAAAATTTTGTTGTTCTTAGACATTTGTCATTTTGTCCTTGTTGATTCTCTGTCTTTTCAGACTCAGTTTCTTATTGGGTGGGTCTTCCTCTCCCCGTCCTCTTTCTCTGTTTAGGTGTGTATTTAGACATCTCAGGAATCCATCTTCAGCCTTTGCATCCTCCTCCACGCCTTACTTCAGGTAATGTAGCCATAAGCATAATGTTTATGACAGTATCACCTATTTTTTAGTGGTCTTCCCCCACCCTGCTTAAGCTCTCCCTGTCTCAGAAAATTTTCTTGGTCTTCAGTGGTCCCCTGAATATAATCATGTCAGAAACAACTCCTGGGTTTTCCTGTCTTTCCTGATGTGCTGCTCTTGTTCTATGCAGCTCTGAGGTCTGACACTTCCTGTTTGTCCATGTAGCTGTAAATCAGATTGAAAACCTGCTCGTTGCAACACTGACTGTTATGATCCCTGGGCAGCCTGTTCCAGTGCTGGCTAACACTTTGGGTGAAGAAATTTTTCCCAGCATCCAATCTAAACCTCCCCTGGCACAACTTGAGTCCATTTCCGCTTGTCATATTATATATTATTTGGGAGAAGAGACCAACCCCCACTTGGCTACAGCCTCCTTTCAGGTAGTTGTAGAGAGTGATAAGGTAGTTGTAGAGAGCAATATAACCTGTTAATGACTGGGTAGGTGTGTTAGTTGTGCACATCTTATTATACTTAGGTTGCCAAGTATTGTGAATCCAAGACTATCTATTGTTGGTATGCTTACAAGTTGTAACTTTTAAATCATACGACTATTGAAATAGTTGTAAATAATTTATTTGAATTATTGACTGTCACATCATGCATGTGTTTGCAGTGTCTATTTCAGTGGAGCCCCACAGACACTATTTTTCTTTTTCCACATATGCATACACATACATATTTAATAACAATGCTAGTTAAAGAAAAGGTAGACAGAATTTGCAGGTATAACAAGGATGCTTGTAAGACCAAACACAGGCTAGCAGATAATTATTATCTATTTAGTACCTATACTGATACCGTGCCAGAGGAGGAGGAGCCTATGAAAGACAGATCCATGTACCTTGCGGCATAATGTTTAAATGATAAGAATTTTCTTTCTTGTTTTCACCACAAAAAATGCATTCTTTAATAAAAGATCATGGTGGTGTCTTGGCAAGGAAGGATATGAAGAGCATCTGCTGGATATCATTTTTCATCATCGTGCTTGTAGTGTTTTCCTTGCTACAGGAAAGCTGGCAAGGGGCTGTTTCTTAGGGAGTATAGTGATAGGACAAGGGGTAATGGGTTTAAACTAAAAGAGGGGGGATTTAGATTGAACATTAGAAAGAAATTCTTGACTGTGAGGGTGGTGAAACACTGGAACAGGTTGCCCAGAGAAGTCGTGGAGGCCCCATCCCTGGCAGAGTTCAAGACCAGGTTAGATGGGGCTTTGGGCAGCCTGGTCTAGTGGAGGGTGTCCCTGCCCATGGCAGGGGAGGTGGAACTAGATGATCCTTGTGGTCCTTTCCCACCCAAACCATTCTATGATTTTCATGTATGTAATTCAAAAATTTCATTGTATTGTGCCAGTAAAACTTGATATCTAGTAATTTCTGCCATTTTCTCAAAATACGCTGAACGCTGGGGACATTTAGATCAAGGAGATGGAATTTTAAAGGTGAAATTTAATGTAGTACTAGTTATTTAGTAAATACATAAATAAACAGGTAAATACTATGCCTATGAGAAGGGTTGTAAAAAATTTGCTTTGGGAAAGTTTCCCTACCAAAACAGGAATGCAATCCTGACAGCCTTTCTATTTCAAATATCGTAACTACCACCACCAAGACTCCCAAATTCCTAAAGCAGACAATGGCTAAAGGTTAGCTAATATCCTTCAAAGCTCTGATGGAGATCGTTGTATCCTTCCTTGCTGTTTTCTTTGGCTGCATACGGGTCTAAAAGTTTAGTGGCATTATGAGAAAATCGACAATGAAAATAGGAATGTTTTTTTCTAGCAGTAAAATCCTTTCCCATACAGGCACTGATAAAATGTATATAAATTGGTAATGCCATGTTCACATTTACTTTCTATTCTCTAGTAATACTTGTCCCTTATCTGTTCCAAAAATTGTGTTCTGTAATTTCAGTATAAAGCACACTGTTAAAAAGTCGTAGCAGTTGTTTCTAACTTTTAGCTTGTTTTTATTGTCAAATGTCTTGACTAGTCTAGAACAACAAAGTCATGGTCATGGAAGTGGTGATGTTTAAAGCTTCCAGATTGCATCAGACAAGCTATTTATTCAAGTCTAATTCATAGATCTCTGCGAGGTAGGAAGACCAGTTGCTGCTTTGGCAGCATATTTGAAATTCCTGAATGTATATCTTGTGCGCTTGTTCTGTCTAGACTTTTAAACTATACAAATCCTTCGTTATCTAGTCCACTGTTATGATCACTTTCCCAATATATCTTGAGCGAGTCTGGTATGAACATTCTGTTTACAGTGTAGTATTTAATTCCCTGGGCAGAAGTGATGCACAAATAACTTCAGACTTCGTATCTGAAATCTGTTTGTTTGCCCTGTCATTTCTCAGAACACATTATCAATTTAATTATCTTACTTTTATTTCTTTTCTCTCCCTCCCCCTCTCCCCACTGCACTGTTCACTACTTTTCTTAATCCTTGTGTGAATTAATTAGACTACCATAAGCGTGGAGTGGCTTCTGTTTTCTCTGGCATTGCTGTTCCCGGTCACCATGGCTTACTGATGAACTGAGACTGATGAAGAATGAGAGCAAAGATAATCAGAATGTCATTGTCTAATTGTGAGGTGGAGAGTTTTTCTTGTCTCATGCTGTGACTGTATAGACAATGCAATAGGTCTCTTCATTGCCATTAGGGTAACTGTTCATTTGCATGCAGCTGAACATTTCTTGGTGATACAAATCTCTGTTTTTCAATCACATCAATTACAGTTGCCTTGATAACATGACAACAAAATCATATAGATCAACCTAAATCTTTGGAGATGAGAAGTGCTGGGTCAGTCGTTCTGGATTTTCTGCTGAAGTTACTCCCTGAAGATATATAGATGATTTGGGAACTTTCCAGACTAAACACTACATTTGAATTCATATGTTTTGGCCAAGAAGGACTTGTCAGTTTTCTTCAAGGAAGTTATTTACAAGTTTCAGTTTAAAAAAAACCCAACCAACAACCTAAACACAATCTTCTCCTTTTCTCTTCTAGAGGATAATAGATCACATAGAAGATAACTCTGAAGGACAGCAAGGAATCCAATTTAATCTTTGGGCATACAACAGAAAATTGTGTGGTGTTCTAAGTTAGTTTTTCCCTGACAATGGGTGACAAAAGGGCCATACTATTTTTTTAACACTTCAGTTAGATTTGGTTCAGTCTGCACTGCTAGTAGAGCAACAATATTACTAGTGTTGGCAGATAAATCTGGAAGTTTAGCAATGAGTTTGGCTACATAGAATGGTCACACTCAGTCAAACTAGCAGTTTACTATCCTGTCTCTCCAGATAGTCCTAATCAGACTCTCCTAAGTCTCAACAATTTTCAGCCCAACTTCAATGACAATCATTCTACCTAAGATCTTGCTTACCCTGTGACAGTGCCCATCTCTTCTCATTGACTATTAGAAGAGTTGATGATGGTGTCATCTCTAGTTACAGCAACTTCAGTTAGGTGCCAGAAGTTTTATGGCATTAATCTGAGTTTAGAATATCTTTGTCCTGGAACATCTTCCATGCTGCCTTGATTAATCCTTGGGTTGTGCTTGTAGAGAGTGTTTGTAAAACACAATTGAAAATTGTGGGCAGGTCTGACAAACAGAAGAATTGCTGAGCATTATGTCAGTGTTTCTGAGAGGAGGAGTTAATTTAGTGTTGATCATGCTGGCTTGTGATGTCAAAAAGAAAAAAAGTGATGCTTTGAACTACAGTTGGCATACGTTTGTATGTAAAAGATGCAAACTCCAGAGTACATAATTTTTGTGGCTGTAAAGGAGGGGAAAAAGTCCTCTCTCTTGTATTGTAGCTGCTGTTAAGGACAGGTTCTAATAAGTTGGTCATGACCTCTTTTCTTCTTTGCGCTTGCTACTTCCACATGAATAGTTTCTGCAAGAAGATTGCCTTCTATGATTCTTCTCCCTGACCCTACTTCTAGGTAAATGTCATCTAGATATCTAGAAAACATGTCATCTTTTCTGAGGCAGATCCTTTGAGATGGGAAGTGTATCCAACTTAAAATGCAATATATCTTAACTGCTGATTAAAAAACGAGCAAGTAACATAATTCGTTTTTCCCATTTGATGCCCAGCAGCTAATATCCTGTTGCGAAGTGGGCTAAACGGAAGACGTTTAATTTCTAACTACATCTAAATAATGTTGTTATCCTGGATCTATCCTGGCCTGGCATTGGGCCAAGAGAGGGCCTAGGCAAGCTAAAAGTAATCTCATTTGGGTGTTGAATAAAGTCTTCACATCCGTCTTCATGCTGTTGGACTTCTCTGTCGTAGTTGACATAGCCATTGCTATGAAGTGAGAAAAGAGGATTTCAGCTAATGGGACTGCACGAGGATGACATAAGACATTAGAATAATAACCACAGAGGAAAAAATAACTATGCCTTGTCTTGAAATCTGAGCTGTTCTTGCTTCCATAACTTTTAGGCATTTGACAATGTAGTAAAGAAAAATATGAAGCAAAGGAAATAATCTCAGTTATACAGATGTGACCCAACTTTTGCATCCCTTAACTAGAAGCAAGGACCATTGGCTTTTTTGTTTTCAGAGGTCTGGCTGAGACTAGCAATTCAGTAAAGATTAGTTTACAAGTCCAGCAGATGTGATATGATAGGAAGGAAGGGGAGAAGTTATGAGAATCTTAATACGACTGAAAATATTCGAAGGAACACAATAACCTAGTGCCTTGTTCAGGTTTTGTAAGGCACCCAAGTCATTTAGGCATTCCTGATAATTTTACTCTGAGGCATACAAAACATGGCAAGTGCAGCTGCAATTAAGTGCAGGTGCTTAAAACAGGTACCAGAATCCAGAAAGAATTTGACAGTTCATTATTTCATTATTATATCCAGTTCTTCAACAGGTTTATCAAGCCTCAAGTGGGAGTGTTCCCCCCCATTTTGTTGCTGCAGCTATACAGAGTCCTTTTCTGGTGTGAGAAAGAGTCTAGCAGACAAAGTGGGGCATGTAGTTACTACAACAAATTAAGTTACTGTTTTGCCTTGATTTTCTGTTTTATCTTCTTTAAATAGAAATCTTGTCTCAGCTGGGTAGGTATATGAAGAATAAAGTAATATATTTGCCTTGCAAATGTACGAAATTTATTGTTTCTACCTAAAATGGATATTCAAAGAAAGACGATTCCTTATCAATTGATAAGGAAATATTTTAGTGATGATGCATGCATTCATTTATGCATGAGTTCATAGTGGCCGTACTGTGTGTAGTGGTATATAACCAGCACAGGATGCTTCAATGTAGATCAATGCAGGACTTACATGTATTAGTGAGCATTTACTTTTCTGTAAAACTGCTTTGGTTTATTTGTGTGTGTATTTTCTGCTGTTTTGTCTCATTACATTTATAACAATAATATGTACTTAGATTTAATGTCTGCAGAGATTATATATGTTTATATGTTACAGGAATTGCGTTATTACATTAAACGTGTGCTCAGTCTCAGGTCAGTAGCAAATCAGTTCTTTGGAGCCAGTGCTGATTAGTGCAGTTTTTAGCAGTGTTGCAGAAGATGTTTTTCTTTATTGAGTCATGCTAAACAGTATGTTGGCTTTTGCTATAAAAAGAGAGAAGAGGGAAAAAGAGACAGAGAAGGATGCTTTTATGCATATGACATGCAGCCCTGGGGAAGACGCAAATCTGGAATGAAAACTAATTGCTTTGTACTTTGTTGCATAGCCTGAACTGTGTGGAGTAGAGCTGACCAAACAGAATGTGCTCTATGTTAACTAGTAGTGATTACTGCAGAAAGCTGCCACAAAAGCAGAACAATTAAAAGGACACTAAAAAACCCTCCTCAGACCTTACAGGACAGACCTTATTGCATTATAAATGTGTTTTGATGGGTCTTCCTTGATAGGTGAGAAGAGGATGATATTGTGTAGCTAAAGGAATGGAAAAGCAATTATATTTTATCAGAAAGGTAAAGTTCACTGTACTTTCCACCTCAAAAGATTGCTAAATATAATATTATGTAATATAAGCAATCAAACACAATAATATAACAAAAAATTGCCCCTTTGCTTGTCTTTGCGAAGAGAGAATTGTAGCTTCTGAATTGTGGGCATAGACTGCATTAAATCAGTTTTGTGTGACTGTGTTTGCTCAAGGACAGTTAAAGGACGAGGCTGAACATGGCAGTCACCAGTGATTTGCCTCCTGCAACAGGGAGGCATCCATCTATATATAACAATTTTTAGCCATTTAGGTTAATTATCTTTACAAGATATTTCCAATATGCTCATAGCAGCTCCTGAGTTCAAATAACTCACTCTTCTGTATTTTTAGTAGTGCCATCTTTATGAAATGTCAAGCTGAATTTAACCAAAATGATCTTAAAAATACAAATGTCGTGTAACGGTTCTGTGAAATAAACACAACACAAAGTGATAATGGTGGAATATCCTCAGACTGCGAAGGCATTCATGGTGTGTATGTGATTTCTGGATAAAGGTTTACAATTTCATTGCAGACCATTTGAAAGGTGAATACACAAGGTTTATACCACTAACTTTATGATAAAATATATAAACTGAAATGAATGTATTACAGAGTTCTATCTTTTAAGTATATGTAATTACTGATAATATAAAATAACTAAAATGATGTTATATTACTGCTTTCTATTTTTCATAAGGATGCAGTATTTAATGTTTTATGCTGACAGGCATTCCTTAGTTCCAGATTGCATTTGGGAATTATGTAGGTTGTCTAATCAATAAGTGGCTTATATGAAGAAGTAATTAATACCATGCTTATTTTCCTTATGAGTCAGCAGGTGTGTCATACGCAGAATTTCTAGTGCAGAGAAAATCAAAATGGCTTCTGCTCTGCTATATATTTTGCAGAAAGGAAGATGCTGGAAAAGGATTCTTTTTGGTTATGTTGTGATTTGTGCTGTGGGTGTATTAAGAATGTAATGAAAAAGGGAAAGGATTCTACCTGAAGGTTTAAAAACCCTGAAAATTTTTCTGGACTATTAATACTCCTTGTAGCTGATTTTTGTGTTGTATTTCAAAGAAAAGCAATCATCCAGGTTATTGAAATATTGACCAAATTTCAGAGACAGAAAATAAAAGTATCCAAATATGAAGAAAATCAGATAGAAAGAAGGATTAAGAAAAGAAATAGTTTCTAGTTTTCCATGTACAATGAACACTTCAGCATTAGCCATTTTGGTTTGTATGTTTGAAATCTATTAACACCAAATATCGTACCAATGGAGCAGAGTACCTATCAAGGGAAGGACAGCAAGGCATACTTATTGCAACTATTTAATAATTCCTTAGTGTCCTAATGATTTCCTATTTCCTAATGTGTATTTATTGTTACACTGTTATTTCATTTACTGTAGTGATCAGCACAGATGATCTTCGGTAAATAATAAATATATAGATAACTTCAAGTCTGTGTATTGTCATCTAGACTTTAATCTACCTACTTGATATCTAGAATATGAGGAGTATGTCCTAATTCCATCATCCAGAAATATACTGAAGTTTTACCACTGTATATGTCTATGTTAGCACGTCTGTATTTAAAAATGTGTGTCATCTGCCTTTGTAGAGATCCACCTTTGAAAGGAGTTACTTTCCTCTTCTTTCCACTCAGTCATCTACCACATGATGAAAGCATAGGCAGTTTATAAGAGCTATAACTAAAAAGACTCAAAAACATCTGTCATAAAATGATGTTTCTCAGCTTTTCTAAACGTGTAGTTTCTCGGTTAATTAAATTTCTCTCAGATGTGGAAGGACAGGGCACAGTTCTGGGAGGTGGCAGGTTTAAGGATCAACTTGTTTGCAACATGTTAGGAACTGCGATTAGGGCTGCATCAAAGCTAAAGAGGGTCAATTTGGGAAGCTTTCCAGGAGGTCATTTCACAGAATCACAGAATCGTAGAGGTTGGAAGGGACCTCGAATTTTGTCTAGCTTTGGGATATCCCGAGTGAGCTTTATAAATACATGTATGGAAAGGGCACTTTAGACATTTGGTTTTGCTTTCTAAACCATGGGCCTTTATATTCCTTCTAACTGGTACACCTAGAATTCCTGGCAACAGCTGCAGTCTCTTTTTGTATGCTGATAAGCAGGCTGGTAGATCGATCTCAGGGTTGAAAATCAGTACTCCTAACACTCATAGTGACCTTCTTCTTTCATGACTGCATACCAAAAAGTAGAAGCCAAAAGTCTTTGAAGATAGTTTATTCCCTTTTAATTTTGTTATTCAAATACACGTTTCAACGTTACAAGGTGTGGTTGTCCTTCAAAGGATGTAGAGGACACCTCTATTGTCCGCTTTTCTATACTCACTACTGCCTTTAAACTTCTAGTACGAAGAGACAAAAATAGCAACAACTGCATTTATAAGACTCTTTCATTATAACAGATTTTTCCTGTGAAATATGTGCAGTGGATGCTGCTGTGTGGTGAAGGTCATTTCAGCATTCATTTGGAAAATGAAAGAGGTTAAAGCCTGGACTGAGTAGAGTTGCTGAGCCCTGGTCTCTAAGGAGCTTGTGGTTTCCATGTAAAAGCCTCAGCTTTTTCTTACTCTTTTATCCCAGATGCATTATTTCTTCTACTGTGTGTTTACTGATTTTTTTTTTAATAGAGAAATAGTTTTGTGCCTACATTTTAGGTAAACCATTGTGTGATAATTATATAAACGCATAACATACTAACAGAATTAAAAAGAGAGAGAAATGTTAGCTGTTAGGTTGTTTATATACATATGACAAGTTGTTTGTGTTCTGATTACCGCTTCAGAGAAAAGCAATTGCACTGGCTTCTGTAGCATTGCTCTTGAATTAGGCCAACAGAAAGTGAGCCAGGTATTTTTATTTTTGTGTAAACTCTGTCCAGTTAAATTGTCAAAGCTGTGCACTGTAAAATTATTACAAGATACTAAGATCTGTTAGTTTGATATAAAAGAAACATTTTATGCCTAAATGTTGATTTTTATCAATCTATTGTTTCTTACCATCATCTCTTCATATGGGTAAACCGCATACTTTCCTACATCGAATGACTTAGCACTCTGTAGTTCTGAACTGCTGGGTGAATATTAATTATGGCACAGAGCAGCCCGGTGAGGAAGGTAGCTAAGTAAGTATTATTATCCCTATTTTACAGATGGGGAAGCTGAGGCACAGAGATTAAGTGACTTTCCCAAGGCCACACAGCAAGTCAGTGGCAGACCCAGGAGCCCTCTCCCATGCTTTAAGCAGTAGACCACAGTGTTCACTGGACTCAGCAAGCCACTCATTGCAATAATGGACAGTTCCAAGGACTCGTACCTGGTCAGTGTGTCCACACGTTTGTTTGCAAACCGCGGCAGTATGGTTCAAATACCTCACTCCTAGCAGATTTGTGCACTATGTAAAATTTCTGACCTTCATCACCTTCAAATGTGGTGAAAGGAAGATGCGGTAGAATTCTGACATAAACTTGGCATGGCTGTGAAAAACATTTAGCTTTTATGCCTTACTCTGATCCTGCTGAAACTGATGGGCAAAACTGCAGTGGATTCATGGCTTTGAGGATGTTAGTGTTGGAGGTTGGTGGCTGCTTGGTGCGTTAAAAGTCATCCAGAGCATGAATTCTATCTTCCATGACTGTCTTATGGTTAGTCTTTGCCTGTACTTTCCATTTCAAACTCTTATTTATTGCAGCACTTAAAAAATAACAATTTCCTGGTTTTCCTGACATGCTAATAAAAGGCAGAGTGTTACCAACTGAAATTAAGTTTCTAGTCCCTAGTCATCATGGGAGAGTGGAGCATCTGCCAGTATTTTTACTTGTGATAGTGCTTACCTCCAAATGAGATTAAGACCTAATTGCACTAAACTACTAGCCCTTCCCTCCCTTCTCCCCTCCTCCAAGGAGGCAGTACAGGAATCACAGAAATTACTTCTAAACTTAATGTGGTGTAACTCTTGTACTGGTAAATGCAAGGTGGCTTTCATACTGCTCCCTGGGAAGTGAGAGGGTACAGTCCAAGGCCTGTTTAATTGGACTTTTCTCAGTTTGACAAGTGAATTGGCAACAGCACAATACTCCCAATTAAGCTGTTTTCCCCTGTAATATTAATGGAATAAACCCACTTCTGAGAATGAGGCAAGGCTGAGACTTGCTGTGACATTACAGGAAGAGGAGGCAAGGAAGAAAAAGATTGCCAGAAGCTGAAAACTGAACACAGTGTGAAAGGAGAAGTCAAAGTGTGTGAGCGTATTTTGATAAATATTAATGAATTAATTTTTATTTAGTTTGCTTAGATGATCTTTAAAGGCTTTAAACTCTCCAGAAATTTAATGTTTTCCCCATTGTAGAATTTCCCCTAACATTGCTTCCATAAGGCCTTTTCAGGATCAATAAAATACTGATGGCTATGTCTTATCCTAGAATAGCACTACTGCTGATTTGGCGGTAATACTTGGCCTTTGGCATCCTGCCTGACCATTCACCCAGAGGCATGGCATTGTGCCAGCAAGACAGCAGGCCCAGTTGTGTTTAACTGCTTAAAATTTAAATTATTAAAAGACAAACTGGTTTCAATAGAAGACCTTTTCTCTTTGCCAGATTTTAGTTACGCACTGTTATATGCAGGAAACCTCTAATAAAGACACCGTAACACTCAGTTTCTCTTTCTTTAACAGTCCAGATGCTTGGTGCTGACACGTTCCTAGGATTTTTCTGTATAAGATAGCTACAGCATGACAGCTATTTTTAAAAAAAGAGAGAAGCCTGAAACAAAAACTTACATCTAGAATGCATGACATCCAGCTCTACATGTGAATTTTTGCCTGGGGCATCTGCTCTTTAAAAAGAGGTGCTCATGTAGTTTCATTTCTTGTTATATTCGATTGCATTCTATATGTAGATATATATTTAACATGTAACGCTGGTATTCAAATCCCTTTGCTTCAGACTTCCATTCAGATACCAATTTTATATGTTAAAATCACACAGTTCTAGTTCTAATATCACTTACTAAACCTCTTCTACTAATGACAAGTAAATATATATTAATGATTAATATTAAATTGATGGCTTTGTGTAATTCATCCTGTCTTTCATCATCATTTACTGGAAACCACTCTAAACTTATTGTGGAATATAGGCTGTATTTAGCAACCAATTTACAATTGGTGATGTCAAACTCATAGTGAAGCCAGTATTTGTTTTAGCACAGCATCCGGTGCCCTGTTGCTGAACTCCCTAAAGATTTCTCTACTTAGGGAGACATGATCTTTTTTCGTGTTGGAAGTTACCAAAGTCATTGGTTTCTGTGGTTTTTTAGCCTGAGCACAATATACTAATAAATCACATAATACGTTTACAGTGCAGTAGAGAATACAGTTAAAATGCACATATGACTACAGTATAAAATTAAATGTGAAATAGATGTTTCTCAAGAAGAATAGTTTTTCTGTTTTCTGCTATTGGTGTGTGCTATCTGCCTTTATTGTAATTAGAGCTTGGTGTTTCTAAAGAAAAGCAAAAGCTTTGTAATCCACTTCAGTAAGTGAAGCCAGTTGTTTTCATGGTATTAAAGTTTTCTTTCTTACCATGTTGTCACTGAGTATCCTTCTCTAGCTTTGCCAAAGTGTAAGGACTGATAGTGCCCACAATTGGGAATTCTGCTCAGGATCCTGGTTTAAAGACAATACACATGCAGTCCCTTTCTTCAAGAGTGCTAGAATAAAGCTGCCTCAACCAGACATTTCTTCTCTCATCTTTTTTATTGTCCTGTTGACTCATGTTTTTCTTAGTTTCCAGTAACCAGTGTTCACTCATCATCTTGCAGGTTTTAACAGGCTAAGTTCATGTCAAAGTTATGTATAATCATACTTCAATAAAAACTGATGCATAAGAAATAGCTTTTAATAAGGAAAATTAAGTTCTTAAAAACTTTATTGTTCCTGAGTAGGACGAGTAAATAAATAAATAAATACATACTAAAAGCATCTTTGTTTCGTAGTACTATACAGTCTTGCCAATAGTTTCCAAGTGAGAAGCAGCTTACCTGTCCTTTTTTCTGTTTTGCAGAGAAATGATGAAGAGGCTGTTGTGGATAGAGGTGGAACTCGATCCATTCTCAAAACACATTTTGAAAAGGAAGATCTAGAAGGTGAGAGGTTATTTTTCTCTACAGTACATTCTCTCTTTCTGAAATGCAATTTCAGTGTGTAAACTTACCAGTTTGAGCAGGGATGCAAAAGTGAACAAGAGAGTAGAGTCTCATAATTTATTTTAAAAATAGAAATACTACTAATTTCTCACAGCAATGCTCAGATACAGATGATGGTGGAAGGAGTTTGCTGGTTTTCAGTGATCTGTAAGTCCTGTATACATGCATGGATGACTTCTGATGTCTTTCTACCTTTAAGTTTCCAAATATGTAAATGCAAGCAGGACTTATGATTTAGTACTTATAATGGTTTCCAAACATGCTTTATGATCCTCATGTTGCCTAGCCACATCTTCAGCTGAACAAAAACATTCTGGAGTGTCACGTACTGGACAGATACTTGATAATATACACTGCAGAAACCATCTAACTTCACTGTGTAGAAGAAAGTGAGAAATTGCGAGAACTGTCTTTCGATATTACTGTGTTCAGCTCTGGGGCCCCTAACATATGAAGGACGTGGGCCTGTTGGAGCAAGTCCAGAGGAGGCCCATGGAGATGATCAGAGGGCTGGAGCACCGCTCCTATGAAGACAGGCTGGGAGAGTTGGGGTTGTTCAGCCTGGAGAAGAGAAGGCTCTGGGGAGACCTTAGAACAGCCTTCAAGTACCTAAAGGGGCCTTCAGGAAAGCTGGAGAGGACTGTTTACAAGGGCAGGGAGTGACAGGACAAGGGGTAATGGGTTTAAACTAAAAGAAGGGAGATTTAGATTAGATATTAGGAAGAAATTCTTCACTGTGAGAGTGGTGAGGCACTGGAACAGGTTGCCCAGAGAGGTTGTGGATGCCCTGTCCCTGCAAGTGTTTAAGGCCAGGTTGGATGAGGCTTTGGGCAGCCTGGTCTACTGGAGGGTGTCCCTGCCCATGGCAAGGGAGTTGGAACTAGATGAGCTTTGAAGTCCCTTTCAACCCAAACCATTCTATGATTCTATAATAATTCAGATTGTCTCTGAAAGAATTGCATTTCAGTTCTGGTGGATCCCAAACTTATTCTGATTACTACTGTACTTAAACTCCTGTATTGAGGCGTGTGACACACACTTCACACTCACACCCTCACACCCTCACACCACCACCCCCTCCCCCCAAGTCATAATTAGTGGGTGAAACTGAATTTCTGTTGCACATATGATATTCCATCCCTGAGACTGGAACTTGCTGATTTTAATTGTTCGCTTCTTGTGGTGGGACATGGAAGGTTCTTGTCTTTGTCACATGGAGCCACAGAAACTAGCCAAAAAGGAATACTGAGATCTGGAGTGTATTTCAGTATCCTACATCTGAAAAATTACCTGTCTCAGGTCTCAAGAGAGGTATCTGTATCTGTGCGTGAACCTGAGCTTTCTAAATGTTTACCCTTGATTACTTCACCGTCATTTTTTCCCCTTTTCTTTCTGGCTGTATGAGTCTTGCATTCTCTGCTTTATGATGGCCGTATTGATGATTTCATGTGACTGTCAACATGATACATAGCAACTCCCTGTTACTGCTTCCCTCAGCAGTGCCTCAAAAAGCAAACATGGGTGCATTTCTAAAGGGGCCTGGCTGTGTTAGTGTGTATGAGGTAGTCTCTCACAGAAGGATGTAAAATGTCATGCGATGCCGCATGTGTGAGGTAGGTAGCGCTCTACTCGGTCGGGGGCAAATCCGAGCACATGCAAGGGTAGATCTCAGGTAGAGTTTCCAGGGTGGCATTTAGGGTTTTGGTATCTCCAGGGATAAGTGGGTGCCAGTGGATCAGACTGGCAATGAAAATTTTGGACTTAGGTACACAATCTTCTTTTTTGAGTACTTGACTTAGTGTTCTGTAGTCTTTGGTGCCTTGATCCCATCCTTGAGACAAAGTGAAACTATTGTATCTGGTGTCCTTAGAGAATCACCTGTTAGAAGAATGGGGGTTCCCTGCCTTCTCTTCTCCTTGATAGTGGCTCAGAGTTTTTTGTGGGGTAAGCCTACCCCAAAAATGGTCCTTTTGCTGAGTCATTTTACTGCTGTTTAAAAACGAACAACTTTCTGGAAGATGACATCTTTAAGCTCAGTCACATGGGTAGACTCAAATGTTAAGGCAATCAGGATTGCTATGATGTTCCATGTATAACTACATGGAACCTAAAGCCTTATCTCAAAATTTGAACAAGTATGTAATTTGAAAACTGTACTTAATTACTATTTTTCTCAACTACCCTCTATGTGTAGATTTGCTCCTACGAAATATCAATGAAAATATTCTTTCAAAAATCTACTCCTATGATGTTATTGATAAAAATCAGAGCATGACAGTGACCACCTTCCCATAATGTTTCCATCAATATGAATTGTTTAGAACACTGAAAAATTCCATAGTTAGCCAATGGGTCTGCTTTTCTTTAAAATAAAATCACACTGCTTAATAATGTTCTTACAAAACAATTATTCAATGTAGAATCCTTCACAATACAGTTAGCTTTTTCAGATACATTTCACGTCCACTCTGAGATCAGATCAGTGTGTCTTTGAATATATAGTCACTGCATCCAGAAGTACCAAGGGACCTAAAAAGATTTGCAGAGATTGTAAATTTTAATATCCAGTTGCTGTTAATAGCAGGTCCATTTGTTTTGCAGCACATCTAGGCACTTTTCCATCTGGAAACAGTGGATGTGACTCACAAATGTCACTGTCTCACCGGTACCCAATGGACATTGTGTTGGGTTTTACTGAAAACTTACCTTTTTCCTAATGGCGTAACAACTATAAAACCTATAAAATATGAAATTATATAATCAACTGCTAATTGCATAGCTTAGTAAAAATCATATAATTGCATAATTAATATGTATAATGTAATTAGCTCTTTGATTTGGGTTTATGTTTTAAAAATGTAAATAGCTAGTTACTAAGTATTATAGCAAAGATTAGTTTTGACAGGGTTTGTTTCAATAGCACTGTATCAGCAACATTTCAAAAACTACAATTCATATGAAAAACTAAAGGTTGTTTAAATTTGAAAATCAGTATTCAATTTCTTCTGATTAAATCTTAAAATTTTAAGTATTTTGCTGTTTCCTAATTTTAGACTGTCAGCATTAAAATGTCAGCAATACTGATTGAAATGTGTACTAAAATTTCCATCTGAAATTTCTTGGCCCAGCAAATACCTGTATTTGCATATTTTAGAGCAGCCATTGTGCAAATATGTTGGGAGTACATGTCTTGCTGAAGCATGAAAATACCATGGTGATTAATGGTGCGTGGAAGAACATCCACAAGACCAAGATTTTGCCTGTGTCTCTAGATCAGTGTTTTATTTCCCTGAGCAGTATAGTAAAAATCTGGGGAGATAGGAACTGCGGTACTTACGGGCACAGAAAAGACGTAGTGCTCGTCTTAGTGCCAGTAATGGTATTTGCAATGTGTACTTCAAATTGTATCTTTTTACTTAAGCTTGGTAGTGCTTCAGAGGTGGATTGTTTGCAGACCTTTGGCATTCAGATTTTAAGCATCAATGATTCTTCCGCATAATTCGTTTTTCCTGAGTTGTAAGGTCAAGATCAGTTACTAATACCAAATAGGTCATTTGTCTGACTGTTGCATTAATGAAGGGACAGAGAAAGCATTTCTAAAAGCAACACAAGAAGCCTCTCTCCCTTGGTTATAATCATGTATTTTGCATGTTATCTTTCAATGTGTGTACAGACAAAATTCCTACTCTTATGACAAAAGACATAAGATAGACAAAAGACATTTTGTCTGTAGGCAAAATATGTTACTTTTATCAGTGGTGGAATTCCTAAATGAGAATTGGGCACTGATTCTGGATACTGAAGTATTTAATTGCAAAAGGACAGACTGTACATGTGCCTGTACTGGGAGCAGGTAGGCAAGTTTTCATAAACAAGATGTGCACGTCAACAAGCAGCTGCACTCAGCTTATTCCCTGTTGTCTCTGGCTGTCTGCCATTGATTCAGCGTGTGTTCAGTAGTAACAATTTTCTGACAAAATGGATATACCTACTTCTTCTGTCATAGGTTAAAAATATTTGGACTGATCTGTAGATGTCTGGAGATCTCAATTCTCTCAGATCACGTGCTGAGACCTTTGGACTATACATACTGCAAAAGGATTGGCACGAAGTGCACTCTGGTGAAGGTCTTTTGTTCAAGTATCAGCTGAGAGTGAAAAAGCCTGTTCCATGGCTGTCCGTGCTAGAGGTGGTCAGCTGCAAATACTGGATTTTTGTGGTAGGTTCAGAACTGCTGTGGGTATTACTGTGGCCTAGTTTGAGAAGCAGCTTCGATAGGGAGAAGACTGGAGATAGGATTGCTAGGTGGAGGTCTCGGCATGAATCAGGGATGAATCCTAGCTCTGGAGGAAGTCGCAAAATGATCCTTGATTAAAAGAAGTCAAGATTTTCCTTAAGCTTTTTATATTTCATATGTTTTATCTGCCTAAGTGGTATGGGAAAAATTTGTCTCATGGGAAATCAAGTTTGCAGCCTTTCACGTCTCTCAGGACACATAAACCACCATATTCAGTATATAAATCATTGTACGTCAGAATATGCACTCTGATGCTTTTAACAAAATTTAGATTACGTGGACTGCTGAAAGTCTCAAAAGACTTCAAGCTAAGTTAGGAAATAAACATCACTAGTACAACACTGAATATGATGCAGAAGCTAAGGATTTAAACTTAATAAACCAAAAATTAATTTGAAATGTCGGTGTACTTGTAGAGATGTTTTGCATTTGAACAGCCTGCATGGAGATTAATTTTAATAGTAGATGACCAAAAAAAGAAATCTCAAAGTATTTAATTATTCTCTTTTAAAAATAATTATTTCAGTGATTGTTTCTTTTTAGATTTGTTCTAGCTTGTGACAGTAATTAAAACATTATTTTAATGAAAT
Source organism: Psophia crepitans (assembly GCA_013399095.1). Taxonomy (NCBI): domain Eukaryota; kingdom Metazoa; phylum Chordata; class Aves; order Gruiformes; family Psophiidae; genus Psophia; species Psophia crepitans. The sequence continues at coordinate 1,400,395 of VWZZ01006915.1, read as the reverse complement.
TTTGATTCTATGCAGTTAGGGTTAATATATGAAAAAACTCACTGTGATTGGACTCTGATCTTCACATATTATTTAGTAAAAATCTGAGTGGCTTCAGATATTAAAGTTGGCTTTTATTCTCAGAAACTGGATGTTTTTTGTAGAAATAACATAATAGTGGTCCTGTCTGCCACTGACATTATTTACCTGAAAATTAATAGTACCTAGCAGCTCACAGGACTGAAAGAACATAAATCATATTAACCTACTGGCCTTGATTCAGCCTTGCCCTCACATAGAAGCAAGTCAGCTACTAATTCTGCTTGGCCAGACAGGAACATTGACCAAGGTCTCCCCTCCTTTTGGCTGCCAGGACACTACAGCTTATTGCAAATAATTTGTTACTCTGTCAGTACAGATCCCCTGCTCCACGTTTCCTTGCCTCTGCTTCCCTTGGGTGCCCCTTTCATCCTGATGTTCACTCTGACCTACCTTAGGCTCCTTGCGGCAATGTTCGTTAGAGGGGTAGAATATAAGGTATGGAAGCAAAGAGCTGGAGAGGCATTTGGTTTAGTCTATGCCTGTAATGTTGGGTGTGACTGTATAGCTGTAGGTGTCCACAAAAAGGTCTCTTAAAAAGAACCATTTTGGCTTTACAAGCACAGAATTCTTTCATTTTGTTGCCTTCCAGGTATACATGCTCTACCTTGTTCCATTTGTCATTTCTAAGGCACATCTTTCTGCAGTGCCTCTCATCTGGTTTTGTGTCCTTTCTCCTGTGTCTCAGTATTCCTTGAGATCTCACTTTTCTTCTGAGCTGTGCTTGCACCTTTGCCCTGGCAATTGCCTGGTTTGGTCCCTTTGCGTGGATCTCTTGTCCCTTCCCAGGTGTTCCTGTCTTTGTGGGAAGGTGGTTCACCTTGAAGCTTTATGAATAACTCTGCAAGACATTTTCACAATGAAGGTTAATGAAATTATGTGATAACTTGTTTGCTTTCATTGTGTTGGCTGAATGTCACAATCTTTCGTTGATCCTAAACTTTGGGTTTTGAAGTTTGACTTTGCTCTGAGCTTCACTGACAAGAAACTTTTTTTTCAATATTTGTGGGGATTATGTTTCCAAATATTTCACCTGGTGAAATTCTGATACATGAAATTGGCATTGTTTGTGAAAGCTGCAAAATTGCAGCATCAGAAAACAGAAACACTCGGTTTGTAACATACAGTTGTGCCAGTACTGAGTTTGCGGGTTTTTTTTATTTTTTTACTTGTGGCTAATTTAGAAATATAGGTCAAATCCTTCCCTTCGCTAACCACAACATCACTTTGCATCAGTGGAAAGTGTGTGTGTCTCTGAAAGGGTCCTTCTATGTTCTGTGTCTGCTGACTTTTTTTTCCTATTGTCTGGAAAGCTCTGAGACCTGATCTCGTAACAGGACTGTGTGCACAACGCTTCTGGACTCCTCTGGAGCAATGCAGAGGAGTAAGGAATGATCATCAGTGCAGTTAAAAAGACTGCTTAGCCCAGCCACAACCTGAAAAAATGTTTTGTTGAGCAAAGACATTTGTTGGGAGGGCAGTGGTTGATTGGGGCTCTTTAAAAGGTCCTTCACTTCAATGACTTAAGTGAGATGTTCTTATCCTCCATATTCAATACGTCCTTAATGCTTTCTTGGGCCAGGGATATTGGTTTAATTTTTTTCTGTATAATTTCTTTTGTACTTTAACCTAGAACGTAAGTTATGTGTGTGATCTAAAAAATTTGTGAAGTCTTTCTTTTCAGTTCCTCTAAATTATAGCATGGCAAAAAGGTGAAGAATGTCCTTTGAGAAAACCATAACCACAAACAGCAATGTAAACTGTTGGTTTTAAGAAACATTGCTTTTGTCCTTTCTGCTTTCTCTTTAGCTGTCTCCCTGCTGTGCTACAATAATGAATCATCAGTCATGTACTTTCTACTCCTACACAATTCACCATAATCACTTTTTCTTCTATAAGGAAAAAGGCAATTTTTTTAACTCTACATGGACTGCTGGTTTTCTGTCTCTACCTCACTGTTCCTTTTTGAGAGGATGGAAAATTGCATTTGGTTCAGCTCTAGATGGCAATACATAAAAAGAGGCTTCAAGGTACTGAATGTTTTCCAGAGGAGGGAGAAACCCCTCTGGCCCTGTTGAGGTCAGCAGTTATTTGAGACTTGGCTCGAACTACTGGCAGAATATCCTCTCTGAAGGCATCTTGACCTTGTAATGTGTTTCCTTAGTAGGACACAGAAGCCTGCCTTTGCTCTTTCTGGAGATGTTTCAAGACCCATCTGTTCCCTTATCTGTCCCCGTCCGTCATGCCCGTGAGCAGGGATGTGAAAGCCTTGGCCTCAGCAGGTGCCTAAGGCAGTTTTGGATCATTTTCGGGTGGAAGGCAGCACAGGCAGATGTACTGGCAGCACTAGGTGCTCATGGATGTTCAGATCCAGAACAGTCACTTTTTATGCAATAGGCACCAACTTGGCTGGTTCGCTAAGGAGCTCTCAAAGTACCCGCTTGAGTCCCACATGCCTGGTGTAGCATGGAGACCTGTGGAGCCTCTGCTGATGGCAAAGTGGGCAGGTGAACGTGCTTCGTGTGGGTGTTCTTCCTACCAAATGGGTGACTGTGTTCTCGGTTATAATTGTGTTTGGGAGAAGAATGGGAGGCACTGGGGAAAAAATGTCTGTACTTTTAGCATTCCATTAAAAAGATATTAATTTCTCTAATTTAAGGGGAACATTTACAATTCCTTTGTTTTCATCTCCATTTTTTTCTTGCAATGCCACATCCATTCAGAAAATTACAGTGAGGTTTCTAGAAGTTCCTAAGTTAAATCATCAAGCACCATAAATTATGACAGGATATATGTTTTCAGGGTTTGAGAAATCCCACTGCATTTATTTTCCTTTCCATTTATTTAACGAATAAGGTGGGTAGCTAGAACAAGCTTCTGTTTTAAAGACCCAGAATGCCAGGTTCTGAAAACCATTTTTAGATGTTACATCTGTCATTTTCAAGGACTTTGAAGAAAATATTTGCTTTTCTGAGGCTACCTTTTTAGATGTTAATTTGTTACAGGATTCTTAAAATAAAATTTAGGTATAAAGAAGAATTTTTTCTTTGGAATACAGTAACCCCAAGCAACCCTTTTACTTTTATTCTGAGAAGTATCTCTGCAAGATGTATTCACATTAATAATGTATATTTCATATCTGTCTTATCTAGGGCAAAGAATAGATGCCACCACAAAGTGGAGATATTTACAACACAATATACTTTTTCTCAAAAGTTTAGGAGAAATCCTGGTTTATACATATGCTTATATGTACCTTCATCTGTCTGAAAATTAAATACAATTAACAGGATACCTTTAAAATCTTCTATAATATAATTTGGATTTATTAATGTAATCCTGTAAAAATTGAAAAGAACACTTTATAACAAGGGTCATTATTTCTTTAATCCCTAAAATATTTTTACTAAATGTTTCAAAGGTAAACCACAAGGGGCCAAAGCCCCTTATGATATCAGTGCATAGATTTGAACTAACTTTATATTCTGGATTTTGTTCCCCAGCTATGTGCAATTTGGTTAAGAATAGTCTTTTTTAAAAAAAACCCCACAATATTTATGCAATTGAATAGTGGATTTGTAGCTTTGTATAAAGGTGGCATTGCAGAGCAGATCAATTCAGTGTATTGCGTTTCTTTAATAAGCTTTCAGATTGTAAATAATCTTTATATTAATGTATTTTCTCAGAGGTCCAGTGTTTAAAAATGATTTGCTGTTATCCTAATACTCAAAATATTCATGCATGTGCTTATGTTTAGCTTTCCTAGCAGCACATAAGGAATAAATTAACATTTTAGTTTGGAGTCTGGTTTTATGGGAACAAATTCAATATCTTTCCGTGATAAAACTCTTCTGATGTTCATGTAAGGTTAGTTGAAACAGCTCAGGAAGATAAGATAAATCCTATGGTTCATTGATATCTAAATTAATTCTGATTTTAAAAATAATAACATAAAATAAACGTAACGTAAACCCCTCTCAGCATAGAACTTCTTTCATTTATTTTGAAATAAGACTCAGCAGGAAGAATCTTTTTTGATCTATTAGATGTACAATTTTTTTCTGAGAAGGGACACTAGGCTAAACTCTTTAAGTGTGTCCAGAACCACAAAGCTGCATGTGTGTACCTGAGTGCATTTTATCTGTGTATGTTTCCATGGACCTGATTACATGTGGCTGTCTGTGAATGCACTCACAAAATACCTTACAACGTGTCCATCACAGTCCTTGGCCGAGAGAATAAAGCAATGTTTGAAGTATGCTTTTTCCCATTACAGGGTGGTTCCCCAGAGAGAAGGGGGAAGCAACCTAAACTAACTAAATATAGTAATAATAGAAAGTAATTGACCACTTCAGCTGTGAAAGGATTTTTTTCTGAAAGAAAATAAAATCATTGGAAAAAATACAACGGAAAAACCCTGTTCTGTAAACATGGAACAAAACGTAAAATGTTAATCCATTTGTAGATTTTTGACCAACAACTTCAGCCCTTTCTCAGGTGGTGGGACTCTACAACACATGGCGTGCAGTGCAGGTGATAAAACTGTCTAAAGTGATGCCCAGCATGGTATTTTTGAAGACTTAGTTTTATAGAGTTATAAATCCATTGTTTGTTATGCTCACCTCTTAAAATCATGTGTAAATTCTGCATGAGAACAGTTGTTAGGTTGTACATGATGTCGACAGTATATACCCTGATGTAACTTACGGTTGTCACTGTTTCCCGAACTTTAGTGCCTTTGTAGCTTTGTGAAAAGAATGAGGGAATTGTGATCTAATTGAGCAAGGCGCTCTGCAAACATACAGCAGAGCAGAATTATTTTACAGTTTTTAAGCAACATTCAGGCATTTTTAGATGGCATTCTGATGAAGTAAATAATAAAACATACAAGAAAGATCTTAGAGATAAATGAAAGAAATGCCCTTACACAGTCAGTTATGAACTGTAAGGAACAAATCTGAATGCTATTGGATGTCCTGCAATTGACTTCAATCAAATCGAAATTATAGATGATCTTTCTTTAGTCAGTTTAACTGATATCTTATAGTAAGTATAGGTGCTGAACATATAGAAATGTCTGTAATTTTTTGCATTTTTGGGAAGGGAATGTGCTTCAGTTGGTGTCACTTGGAACTTTGCCATTGATGTCAGTGATGTTCGAGTGCTACCTGCAACCTGTATTCATCTTATGCTGGGTCAGAAATCTTCTAATAACTGCTTTGTGCACAACATTAAAATGACAGAGTCTAGCAGATTCTTGGGACTTGCTTATAGCAGTGGGAGTAAACCCAAATCCTCTGTAGATCCTCTTGAAATGCAGGAGTTTTGGAAAACTGCTAGTTTTAAAGTTGTGGCTTAAAGGTTCATTAGAAGTTTTATATTAATGTCATGGTTTTACTGCAGCTGAAAACCAGGACAATTGAGCAGAGTTCTTGTTTATTCTAATCTTCAAATTATTCTCACGTTCAAATAACGTAGAGTCTTTGGGGAAGGGGGGAAAAGACACCATTCTGTTCAAGACCTTCGTTGGACCAGGTGTGGATGCTCCTCTCCAGAGTAAGGCAGCAAGAAATTATCTGTCAGAGAGAGCATGGTGTTTCTGCCCAGCTCTGTACTGCAGGCTGCAGGGTAGTCTCCTGGGTGACATTCTGGTCTTGGGAAATATACTGAGCTCACTGGAAACTCATCGTTAGTAATGACTCAGGTGACTTGTACGGGGAAAAGTACCTTGCATTCTGGGTACGAGTTTATAATCTTTACTATCAAAAGGTGTTTGAAGTAAGGTCATTTTACTCATTGGATTTCTTTTATCTTTCCTCTTTTTTTTTTCCCTGTGCTCCTATTATTCATTGTCATTTTGCCAGCAATTTAGAATTCATTAATTTTTCTTTTGTTCCCAGCTGGTCTTATTTTTTTGCTCCACTGTTGTGCTTTTTTAATAAACCAGAACTTTTAACTCTTTTCAGATTTCTTACTTTTGCTTTTTGCTCTATCATTTTTCTGTAGAGAACTATTCTTTTTTCCCTGACAATTTCTTTTTTTTTTCCCCCTGTTATTTGCCTGAACCTTGTTACAAGGACCTAGATTCCTCATGTTTATTGTCTTTATGCCTTGATAGAACTCTTGACTACCCAGCCTCAGTAGCTTCACACAGAAGGAATGAAATCCATTTTGCTTATCCCTGCTTACCCTGTTTTCTTTTCAGTGTGAACTGATTCGATGTGTGTAGGGAAAATTGTTGTATTTAGACACACATGGATGTTGTGACATTTTTAGGGGCTGTTTCACAGTTCATTGAACAAAGAACAGTCTGGTCTCAAGTCCTGGATTCAGCCCTGAAAAATAATTGAAGTTTGAACCTGAATCTGCATTTCCTGATGCAGCCACAATGTAAGCATTGAAAAGGCACAAAACTAGGATATAAGCATGCCCACTTCTGTCACAAAGCAGTGGGAATATATTAAATTACTACATTAATAAAACTATCTATTAGCACCTCTGGAAATGATTAAGTCTTAGGAAGGGTAACCCAATTCCTTTCAAAATGTTTTGGTTTTTTTGCTTCATCCCCTTGCCCCAGGGGATGAGAATGTGTTGAGTACTACATTACTGCTGTCCTTCAGTATCTTTTTAATGAATTCCTTTTATGGAATTAATTTTTCCTTGTTTCATGCACCACTGATTGCAATACATTTGAAAAACACCAAAGACAGCATTTCATTTTTAAATTACTTCTTGGATTAAATATAAGAAGAAAGAGGTATCTTTAAAAAAATTAAACAAATTTTTCAACTTGTGGCCTTTATTTCAGAAAAATCTCCTGACTCTACAAGAATAGTCTCCCAAAAATTGATGCCTCTGCTTTCTGGTCTCATCTACATGAATCAAAGTTGAAGTAACTAATGTGGTGTCTAAAGCCTTTTCTCCAGGTTTTTAGCTCTGCCTCTGCAGAGAATTCCAGTCAGCCTTGGATTTCTTTGATGTATTGTGACAAATGCTACCTTGCTGTATTTTCTGCCCCCGCTGGAGTTTCCATGGGATTAAAGATCACGTGCTACCTTGGTTTAATGTTCTTGACCTTTTTCAGATGATTGACACTGCTGAATAATTACAGCAAAGCAGCAATTATCCACTAGCTGTGTTCTGCTCATTTCAAGGAGAAAATAAATGTTATTTGAGATGAGTAATCTGGACTGTGTCTTTCTGCTGAGTAAATGTAGGAGACCTGCCTGTAGTGAGTCATGATTCCCTTCCTGTTTGTTCTGTATTGTGGTACTTTCTGCACATTGCCCGTGTGCGCTCCCGCTTCTGAATGCTTTACTGTGCTCTGATCCTGTTAGCCCATAGAGCTGGGGGAGCTAAATCTTCTGGGCTGGATCAGCAACATAAAATTCCTCAGGCTCAAAGATGGTGGCAGGCATGGCAATGTGCACCTTCTTACATATTTTAAAAATAAAATAGAAGAAACGAAAGCACCCGAAGCTACTAGCAACATATTTGTGATGTGAGCACAGAATATTGTACAGGGATTTTACAGCCTAGCTTCCATAGTGTAGTTTTTTTCTCTCTTTTCTTCTTTTCTTTTCCTTTCAGTGAATTTCCTACAAGAATTCCGTCAAGGTCTGGCTCATAAATAGCAATGAGTTTTATAAAGTTCCTGTACACACACAGCAAACAGCAACTTTACCAAACGTTCAATGCAGAGAGATCCATGTGTGTCTTCATGTTGCTGTTTTGGAAGCTTTTTTACAGAGCACCTGTGTGGCTTTAAGGAAAGTTCACATGCAGAGATGCAAATTTGAAGGAAAAAAAGTACACATCTGGCACTGCATCATAAAGACTTAAATACCGGGGTTTTGTCCTGTATTAAGGGGTTGGATATCTGTGACACTGCATCACGATCCTTGTAATCAATGATGTCATGACCGTTAATATTAGAATAATCGATATTACACAAATTACACAGTTATAATAATCATCATGATTCTGTGATTCTGTAATGCTATTATGGTTGTTAATATTGTTATTATGTTGCCACTGCCCCTTTTTAAAAGGTAACTTTTTTTACCTGTAGGCCATAGAACATTGTTCATTGGAGTTCACGTGCCACTGGGTGGAAGAAAAAGTCACCGACGCCATAGGCACCGTGGGCATAAACACAGAAAGAGAGACAGAGAGCGAGATTCAGGATTAGAAGATGGGAGAGAGTCTCCTCCTTTTGGTAAGATAAATTTTATTTTTGCATAGATCTTTTAATAACAAACTTCAGTATGGTTATGCATGCTCTGTCCTGTTCTGGCTTGGACATGATTAGCAGTGGGGTTTTGGAGAACCCACCAGAGCCTCTCCAATCTCTGCTGGAGAGTCAAGATTTGTTCCTCTGATGAAAGGCAGCAGGCAGTGGCAGTGAGAAATGTGAGAAAATCTCAGTAACTTCTACCACTGCAGGAGACTGTCCGTGAATGTTTTCATAAAGGATCAAAGGACTGCCACCACCACTAAGAAGTGGTAAGTGCTTCATGGCACCAGCTGCCCTCAGTTGAAGGCTCTGGAGTATTTGTCCCTAAAATTGAGGAATTCTGATTCTTTACAATTTGTTTTGTAATAGTGTTGATTTTACTGAAGCTGCAGTGTTTTATCAGATATGAACTGAGATCCAGATGGTTTGCCTTTTTCCTTACACGGCACTGTAATGTGCCGTTGTGAGATGAGTCTGCTAACTTAGGACTTGCGAACAAACAGAAAAAAATAGGTTTCAATAAACAACCCTGATACAAAACTCCTAAAATTCTCAAAATTTTAAATTAGAAAAATATTACAGAGAACAGAAGAAGGTAGTCATGAATAAATTAGTCAAGCTTTGTCTTGAAACACATGAGAATATTAGTTGCTGTTCAGAAATAAAAACTGTGTGTGCTGAAATGTCCAAGACTAAAGCAAGTGCTGAAAATATAATGGAAGCATGCATAGAAAAGAATTTGTCAGTGTGCAACATAAGAGTGGTTTTAAATCATTAGGGAAGTGTTCCAATGTAATTTCATGTTACAGAATAGCAATTCTAAGACTTTTTTTAATCTGAAGATTGTATTATGCATCAAAACCAATGTGGCCAGGAGGTCAAGGGAGGTGCTTCTGCCCCTCTACTCTGCTCTTGAGAGACTGTGTCCAGCTCTGGGGTCCCCAGTACAGGAAAGACATGGAGCTGTTGGAGCAAGTCCAAAGGAGGGCCACAAACTTGATCAGAGGGCTGGAGCACCTCTGCTGTGAAGACAGGCTGAGGGAGTTGAGCTTGTTCAGCCTGGAGAAGAGAAGGCTCCGGGGAGACCTAATTGCAGCATTACAGTACCTAAAGGGGCCTACAGGAAAACTGGCGAGGGGCTGTTTATCAGGGATTGAAGTGATAGAACAAGGGGAAATGAGTTTAAACTAAAAGAGGAGAGATTTAGATTAGATCTTGGAAAGAAATTCCATACTGTGAGGGTGATGAGGCACTGGAACAGGTTGCCCAGAGAAGCTGTGGATGCTCCCTCCCTGTTCAAGGCCAGGTTGGATGGGGCTTTAGGCAACCTAGTCTAGTGGAGGGTGTCCCTACCCATGGCAGGGGGGCTGGAACTAGATGATTCTTGTGGTCCCTTTCAATCCAAACCATTCTATGATTCTATGTAGAAAGCTTTGGAGCAAGAAGATTGTAAGAGCTGATGATTAAGTATATTGTGAAGAGCTTGAGATACTCAAATCTTTCACAATGAATTATAGTGAGAATGAAACAAAAAGTCAAGACTTTTTGAAACTTAGTAGATGTGAGTTATGTTTTGAAGACTGAACAGTGAAGAAAAAATTGGCTGTGGTGGTTCTGGTTGGAATGTATTTCAAATGTATGAATACCCAATACTATATGGAAACCGTTTTCTTGGAAAACAACAAAGTTCATACATTATTAAAGTAGTTTTAAAAAAGAATATGCATATATACATATAATGTCAGATTAAAAAGAAACAATTGAAAGTTACATTAGCCAAAATGTGAGATATCTTAAACTCTGAAGCAGTGTCTTCTGTTGAGTCATCTGGTTTTATTTAAGTGCCAGTATGTGACACATTTTGGCTGAGAACTTAGCTCTGTTCTTTCAACTTCTGGAGACCTAGGCTTGTGTCCTTCCTACCGTCAAAAGTTAAAAAAAAATAAAAAATAAAAAAAGAAATTAACTGACTGAATCTGTCCTTAATAGTCTTTGACAGTTATGCATACAGTAAAATGCACTGTTCAACACAATTCTGTGTTAAATGAAAATCAGTCTCTGTTCCAGAGAGCTCCAAGTGAGTTAATAGCAGTAATACAAAAAAGGTAGTTTTGAAGCACATTTATAAGTTGGTGTTCACAGCACTTGTCTACGGTACTTGTTTGAAATAAGTGTAGGACTGCACTTTCGTAAGTTACCTTTTCACTTGTTAAGTATTTAAATACCAATTAAAGGGTGTGTAGGCCATGTCACATAAATTGCTATTTTTATAATGCCCAGGACAGACAAGATATAGGCCAGAAACATGCAAGTCTTCTCTGGATCCAGAGTGCTGGAGATAGTTTTCAAAATGCTTGGGTGGTAACAGTTCAAAAGGAGCCAAAGACAGAACTACCAAATGTTCAGAAAAATCTACAAATACACAGTTTTCCACCCTGAAATAACATCTAAGCTACAAAATTTGATGATTTTTCCCCTTGGCTGTCTGAATCCCAGAAGTTCAGCCAGAGAATCAGACTTGGACTGAGCTTTGATGTCTGTCCGTCCAGGCAGAAATGTGGCATCCCATAGACAACAGTGAAAGGGATTTGCCTTACGAAGGCAAATCTGAAAATTATACAGTGATGGAGGGGTAAGCGCAGTCAGAGCAGGCAGACAAAATTATACAGGGATTAATCATAGTCTATATCCACATCCTTGCTTTCAGTATGGATTTTCCTTACAGAAGTTTCACGTTGTTGTGCTCCCTGGGAAGCAGCATTGTCTTTAGAGAGAATATAAGCGTAATTTTTGTATGCTTTTTTTGCATACAAAAGGAGTATGCAAACTGAGGGAGTAACAGATAATTCCTGTGCTAAATCTGAATCCACTAAACCTCAATAACTGGGCTAGCTGTCATTCCCCATGACCAAAAGGCTATAACAGTACCTGTGGCTGATGGAAGTTGCAAGGAAGACAAATCCACTTCCTCCTCTCGATGCATAACTTAATATGATGGATTGTGCTATCTAAGAGAGCAGATCCAGAATAGTCCCTTAAGTTATGAATCATTCTGATTTAAGTAGACATGGAGAAATGCTTAGCTCCCTCTCACCATATACCCCTTTTAACGCATTTCTGCTGAATAGTAGGAGGCTGTATTCATGGGAACTGTGGGGAGGATGGGAGAGAAAAACATTTCAACCAGCAGGTGCAAGAAGAAAGATGGAGAAAATAAGCACTGTGAGACCAGCTGATAGAAAACAGTGCTTTGAAGTAAGTCAGAAAAATACATTAGGAATTTTATGATACAAGAGAATAAATTAGCAGTGTTTTGAAGCATCAAAGTATGAAAGGAGGTATAATAAAAGCCAAAGATGCAACAACTGAATAGTAGAGATGCTGGAATGAGTAAAGTCCTGAAATATTCAGACATGAAGTGCTCCAGACTGCTCAGTTAACCAAGCATGGGATGGAGCATTATTTTTGTCATAATTTATAATTGTATAATTTATAACTTCATCTGCATCTAACAGTACAGATCTTGTTCTGTCACTGCTTCAGGGAGCTGTATGTTCCTCATAGTGCTGTAGGGCTGTGCAGGCCCCACTCAGAGTGGACAGGTGCCACCCGCTTCCTATCCAGTGAAAAACAATTTCTTCAACAGTTTTCTTTGTATCAACATGGCTAGGAAACACCTGTATTCAGTGCAGTGCCTATGCCTGGAAGCTTTCTGGTAATCCCTTTGAATCCTGGCTGGGAAAGCTGTACCAGCTACTTCCTGAGGGAAAGTTTCTGCAGAAAATAGGTTTTTTAGAATATTCCAACAGCAGCTCATAACCTTTTTTTCCCTTTAATCTCCTACTGTCACTTTTAAAAAACAACCAGAGTGTTCTCAGTGCACAGATTCAGAGCTTGTGGACAGATAGTATGCAGAATATGTATTTGATAGAATAAAAAGGAGTAGAGCCCTGTCATTTGGGAGCACAAATCAGTTACATTTTATTTTTGTCTTAGAATCATAGAACGGTTTGGGTTAGGAGGGACCTCAAAGATCATCTCATTCCAACCCCCCTGCCATCGGCAGGGACACCCTCCACTAGCCCAGGTTGCCCAAAGCCCCATCCAACCTGGCCTTGAACACTTCCAGGGATGAGGCACCCACAGCTTCTCTGGGCAACCTGTTCCAGTGCCTCACCACCCTCACAGTACAGAATTTCTTCCCAATATCTAATCTAAATCTCCCCTTTTTTAGTTTAGATTCATTCCCCCTTGTCCTATCACTACACGCCTTGATAGAGTCCCTCTCCATCTTTCCTGTACGCCCCTGTCTTCCCCACACCTGATTCTTGCTGTCTGTTGTCTCTTGATGAGATGAGATGGTGCAAGACGTTTCCATTTTGCCATAATGATGTGCCTTTGAATTGCATAATTTGCAGATTACATGGCTTGCTCATGGAGAGGCTTTTTTGTGTAGTAAAAATTGTAAGCTAAGTGATTTCAAGATCTAGAGTTCCGCCGTCTTGCCTCACAATTTTTTGGAAGAAAAGGAGAAATCCAGTGAAATTATCCACTCTAGTTAAAAATGCAGGAATGCTCTTTGCTTTATTGAAGAGGTTTACCGTTCCCAGCTGAAATGCTGCTGTTGTAATTACGGCCCCAGATTCATGCCTGTGTTAAGCTCCCCTTCTCCACAGCTTTTCTTGTTGGGCAAATATTACGGCCGCTCTGTGAATTAAATTAGGGAACTGATACAAATTAAAACTAGTTTGGGGAAAAAAGCTGTTTCTAGCCTAGTGCAGCTCCTTGGTGCTGTTTGCTGGGAGGGTGATGAGTGCCAGCATGGGTGGGCTGCAAGGCCACAAGCCAGCCCTTTGACTGGTAGAGTTGCACTGGCTTGCTACACACGCAGATTTTAGTGGCAATTTTGAGGTTTTTTTGATTTCTGGTTTTGTTTGGTGGTGGGTTTTTTTTTTGGGTGGGGTTTTTTTTTTTGCCTGTTATCCGTGAAACAGCTCTTTTGTGCTTGCACTTAGTATTTAAAGGCATTTATGCTTCTGTTTTAAAATGGGGTGGAATAGAAAGACTTCAGCTCTCAGCAGGGGTTTGTTAAGGACAGGTTTTGTGAGGGTGAAGTGAACACAGCTGTGAGGACTTGGGGTTTGATTTCAGCCTCCTGTGCCTATCTTCTACTAGATATTTTTGGGGCGTGTGCAAGGTTTTGTTCTTCTAAGAAATACAGCGTGAATAATCCCTACTTTTAAAGAGGTTTAAGTTTGTAGTTGGTGATACTGGATGTGGCAAGGGGAAGCAGAGGAGCCCTGGAGGTGAGCCTAATGGAGGACTGTATGCACAGTTCAGGAAAGACTCTCTGAAGGTAACACAAGCGAAAAAAGTGAATTGCAAAGGGGGGGGCTTATCTTGGTTAGTAGGGAGGCTTGAAGAAAGTGTAATGAAAGGACTTAGATGATTATATTTCGTAGCTAACCTCAAAGGGCTATTAATGGGGCACACAATTATTTGTAAAGGGTATGGCTGTTATGAGAATTCTCCTATCCTTAACTATAGTCTTTGTCTGCTGAAGAATGAATTGTGAAATTTGAATCTCTGGGCAGCTGTGGAACAGATTGTGGCAAATCTGGATTAAACTAATGTATCCTAGCTACAGTTTTAGGAGTCTAACAAAAAGAACGGAATTGAAGCTTGGGAATTATCCATATCATCAGATCCGAAAGATAAGATTATTTGTCATTGCCCTGAGGTGATGGAAACAATTCATGTGAAGAAAAGGTAGAGCGCGCTTCCTTGAGAGCAAGATGATACGTATAGGGATAAAGAGCCAGAGGAGCAAGCACGGGAATACTTTCTCTCAACCTAACACATGGTTTCTGAGGTCTGTGAAGAGATTTTTCAGAAGTGTGCTGTATGGCTGTTTACTCTTCTATGTGTACTTCAGTAATGTAAATTTTGTTTTACTTTTTGCCATGTTTTCTAATTAAAAAAAAGTAACTTATGATCCCTACCTTTACTGATTGCTGAGCTGAAGAGCAAAGTCCAGTTTGCACAGGAAGGAGGTGAGGGAGAGAGCCCCATTCACCACTTCCTTGGTGAGCGCAAGCAGGAGGATGGGGAATGTTTGTTTGTGTGTGGATGATCCTTTCTTTTTTGTGATCCTTTGAATTTTTCATACCATTTCCTCTTTGTTTGAAACGAGTTGTTATGAATGTCAACTGTGTTATACCAGTTCACTCCCGGTCTGCAGCCCGTCCTGTGCAGTGAGCAATCAAAAAAAAGAAAAAAGAGTTTTTATACTTAGTATTACTTTAATGTGAATGTACAAGAGTGTGAGGCATGGATTAAATCTTGTCTGTACTGTTTACTATCTTAAATGAACTTCTGTAATGTAAATTTTCTTTTAATATTTAGCATGTTTTCTAATGTAGAAAAAGTAATTTTTTGCACCTGCATCTATGGACCCCAATAAGAACTATTAGCTTACTAATATTTCCCTTACATGCAAGTTCTCAACAGGCTTAGAAATACAGAAACCTCTTCTGACAAGAGTGTTACCAGAAATACATTTTTGCACCTTTTTTTTGCACCTGAGAATGATCCTGCTTCCATACCTCAGCCCTAGCCTTAATTTCACCTTGTTCCCTTAGGCAAGAGGGAGCAGTCCTGACCCAGAGTTGTGGTTGCACTTGGGGATGTTTTACATGGGGGAAATGCCAGTTGTGGCTCTCTCCTAAATGTGCCTTGCAAGGCGGCATGGTGATGTAGGCCACTGTTTCCTCCTGCCTGCACTCAGCACAATTCCAGCAAGCAGCTTTTTGTGTTGCCCTCTGGGAATTAGTTTATTAGCAGTTCTGGCTTTCAGTTCTGCTGTTTTGGCATGCCTGTGCCCATAACTTGCCTTTGGTTTAGGGATGTTAATGACTTTACAAAGAGTCATAGCAGTGAACAGTATGTCACATTGCTGCAGGGTCACTTCCTTTTTGTGACACTGAGTCCTAGCGTGAATTTGCACTTTTGATGATAGCATATCCACGGGAGTCTTAATTTTTACCCTTTTAATAGTGCAGTGGAGTTACACAGATTTTAAAACCTGGAATGCTAAGTTGTTCCATGCATACAATGAACGTGAGGTATCAGAGGTAGTAGGGTGTCTGTAGTAGGTATCAGTAGGGTGTCTGTGAGTGCTGCACGGATGGTGTGAGCACAAGCCCAGAGAAGCCCAGGTCTAACACAGAGTCAGGCAGGAGGCTCCCATTGGCTGGGGGAGCCACAGCGAACAGAAAGCTGCTTCAATTTTCCTTGACTGAGATGGCCCATTAGCCAAGCACGGGTGGTTGTTGATGGTACTCTTGCTCCTGTTGTGTACCAGACTTTCTGCTCAGTCCCAGCTGGTCCTGGATGATTTCCTGAACTGGTGATGAGCTATTTACTTGGGAGAATCATCAGCCGTTTATTGTGGAACTTTAAGTTCATGTTGCTTCTAATACCTCTCTGCTCTGATATAAAATTACTGCAGTGATAGAAATACTAGAGTAACAAGGTAGTTCCATTAATTTAATTTTTTTTACTTAATCTAGATTACTTTCATTGTGTTGTAGAAACAGCAATAACAGTACAACGGATTTTTTTTTTATGCTGGCTGTGCTGCTTGAAGTAGGGGTAGACACAGATAATCAAGCCAATTTCTGTTTTCCTACACTTCAAAAAAATTTGAGTGTCCTAGTTTGCAAATATTATGCTTCTACACTGAGGATTAAGTTATCACAGTTTGACAGTCAGCAATTGAAGTATTCTTTCATACTGTTTTTGAATCACATATTACTCATTTTCAATATAACACATTAATGGCATATTTGGTATTCATTACTCATATGAATAAGAGCCAAATCCATCTGGCATTGCTCACGTGAGTAATGCTCTGCTTTATAAGTAGAACAAACAGATCTGTTTTTTTTTTTTTAATTTATTGTGTTCCTATTGTTTAGTTCTCTTAGGGTTTTGTCCTTGAAATAAAATTATTGTACTATAAAGCACATAATTTTTTTTTTCCTTTCAGTTTCCATCTCAGTGTCTGAAAATCAAGCTGTGCCTTGCAGGTTTCAGACACCAATACAAATTACAGCAGCAGAAAAAGCCAGAATCTAGCAATTAGTTTTACTGGTGTGTTAACAAGGAAGAAGAGAAGTTAGTGCGTATTTTGTCATTTACATAGATTTTTCACTGTTGTCAGTCTAGCTGTGTGCTATACCCACTATGAGCAAATCACAGTAGTAAGGTATTTTCTTGTACTACTCACCTGACTTCAAGGGATTTCTGATCCTCTGCTTTCCTTCCCGTGCTGAAAGCATGCATTTGCATGAGTATCATAACTGTCATAAAATCACAGCTTTTCTGTGCAACACTACTCATTTATTACTTAACAGTAGCTGTTGCTGTAAATCAGTTCTAGTGCTGATTTTATCAAGAGTACAGGATGTTCTTGGCAATGCTTATTCTCAGATTCTCGTTGCAGTCCAGCTCTCTACCAAAGTAGCTTGTTTTCCATGTTCTGTCACCAGTCATATGTGCTTGTTTGCAAGTGCGTGTCTTGCTGAATTTTGTCCTTCTGGGAAAGAGTCTTAAGTTGCACACTTCTTGACCAGAATGTACTTTCTAGTCTCAAATGAAATATTGATGTTTGTATTTAGTTTATCTTTCTCTAGAACATACCAGCATGTAGATATGAGGAACGTAAAGAACTTTTTTTTTTTAAAAAAAAAGGGTAGAAAGAGGCTGGAAGGGGATCAAGAATAGAGGATGATGTTCTTCTAGAGGGCAGGGGGTGGTTGTTGTAGATATTTATGTATTATTTTCAAAGTTCCAGTTGTATACTGATGTTAGAGAGGTTTCCTTTGTTTTCTTTCCCTGCTAGGTAAACCAAAGAATGCACATTTAGTATGCCAGCTTCGTGAGCTGAGCTAGATGTGTAGATTTAGACTTAACGATGTGGCAAACTAGTTTTTGTAACACTGGAGCAAAAGACTTTTGTCAGCTCTGTCTGTGCTGCTTTTTCTTCTGTGACGTATCATTCCAGCTTCCAATAGTTACTACCACTGTACATCACATTCTATCTTTAGGTGAGTTTGTTTAATTAACAGACAAGACAACTGGAGTAAATAGAGGTCTCAATCTGAAGGTGTTTGTGTATAAATGTTCTTACAGCATAACTATAATCATGTTTCCTGTGTGGCAGTAAGTGATATGGATGAAAGAGTCTGGATAATCTCATGAAATTTTAGATCCTTGCTTGCTCAGGGCAAAAAAAAATGGGTGTTCTGGACCTGATAGTGTGGTGGTTTTTTTTTTTCTTTCCTCACAGATACCCCATCACAAAGGGTGCAGTTTATTCTTGGAACAGAAGATGATGACGAGGAACACATTCCTCATGATCTCTTTACTGAACTTGATGAAATTTGTTGGCGTGAAGGAGAGGACGCAGAGTGGAGGGAGACAGCAAGGTGGGTGTTTTCACGAGTTTTAAAAAAATTTCTGTTGCTATTGATTGCTGGTGTATTGAGGAACTATTTCAAAGCTGTGGAAAGCTCAGGAACAGATTTTGACTATAAAGCTTAAATAAAACCATAATTTTAATCCTTAGACTGCTAGTATTACTACAGCATTTGTTGTTTCCCACAGCCAAATGTTTTCCTCTGGATTTGTGAAATATAGGTCAGAATGAATATCAAGGGAAAAAATTCAAGTAAACATACATATATGAATAAACCCAGTAATTTTTAATTGATGTTTTAGCTCATCATTTTAAGAAACTTTCAAATTTTGTATTCTGTTTGAATACCTCAAGAAACTGATAAAATTACCCTTATGAAAAGATTAAAGCAACAAATGAGATTGCTCTTGGAACAATAACTTCTACGTACTCTAACTATCAATGAATACTTGATTTTGAGACTTTGCATATTCCATGTTGGATTATTTTGTTACTGCAAAATCAGTGCAAAAAGGCTGTTAGGACTGCATTTCTGCTGAAAATATTGGAACGTTTTTTTCTTGCATGTTTGTTTTCTTGAGCCACCTAACCGGAAGAGGACTTGTTTCTTTTCATTAAGACTTCACATTTCCCAGCAAGTCTTGCTTCATTTTTCTTCTTGGAACTTTAATTCTCTCTTTCCCTCCCAGTATTTATTGACAGTGTTCCTCAGTGGTGCCCAAAAGGCTGTGGACTACTACTTTGGTGTCAGTAGGATAACAATTGTGGAATTTCTGAAAGGATTTTGCGGGGAACTATGTACATGGGTTGTTTGGCATGAACATGACTGTTAGAGTTCCCTTTAATTTTACTGCAAATTCCCGCTTTCCCAGAGGGCCACAGAGTTTTCTATGACCTTCCCTTCCTTTATGTGTTGATAGGAGGCACAGACAGATGGCTAAATATAGGTCTTTACACGTAGCAAATTCTCATATGGGGATTGTGCTGCAAAATGAGTGTAGTAGTGTTCCTAAATAATCTTATTAATATTCAGAGAGAGAAAATCTAATCAAGTTAATCATCTGCAGTGTTCTCATAGTGATTAGGAATATGTAAGACCTCTTGTAGGAAAATTGCGATTAAAACCAAAAATCACTGTGGCTCCTGTTAATTTTAAGCAAGGAAATAGCAGCTTCTTTAGTTAAATTAAAAAAAAAAATCCCTTTGCAAATAATCAAAGAACTGTGTTTGAAAATTATAACAATTTTTATTAACATAAATACTTAAGATCAAATTTGAAAGGAATAGGTGAAATAAAGAAATTTCTATTTAGATTGATCTGTCTGTATGTACAGCCTTTCCAGTTGTCATTTGGGAACTAAGAATCAAAAATGTTTAATAGAAACCTGCTGAGACTGTTGAAAAAAGGACAGGAAAAAACAGCCAAGAAATTTATATTTTTGGAGCTCAGGAAATAACAAGTGTGAGGTATAATAGCTAATAGTCAATCTCTTTAGCTTTAGAAATAAGATGAAAACAAAGAAAGAGCAGAGCTGCCATGCAGAAAGAACTGGTGAAGATAAATGATCTCTTTCAGTTTGGATACAAAAATTTCAGACAGCATTTGCCATGAGTTAGCTGGGTGATAGAAAAGAAGGAGATGGCAGTAAAATGACCAAATTCAAAATGAAGGCAAGAGTTGAACTGCTTTATCTGTGCAAATAAGAGGGTACATTTATTTCTATCTTAGAAAGCTGAAAGAACATATTTCATGGGTATGTAAGTCCTGTCTTTCTGTGAATCTTATCAGGTGGGTTGTTGTGCTGTAGCAAGCACAGCAACACAACTCATGAAAGGATGAAAATGCTTGGAAAGAACAGAGGCCTGATAGTCAGATTTCAGAGCTATGCAAGGCTTAGAACAATATTTGAAAGAAGGAATAATTATAGGCTTGGACCTAAGTGGAAAACTGGATAAAATGCAATACAATGGTGTATCATGGAAGACTAACTTAATAATGCTATTTAATCAGAGAACTGATTTTTGTTTCTCCAACAAAAAGCAGCAGATCTGATTTTTTACATTTTTTTTTAGACACATACTTGATATGATACAGCAGTGGGAATTTATTACTTAAACTCTGTTTTAATGTAAAAATTATATTAATGGGTAAGGAACTAATTGAAGAAGTACAGCAAGTCATGCTGAAAGATTAAACTGGGTATGGAAGGTAGTCACAACCAACTTCTGAAGAATAAGTATTAGTAAATGGCTTTATTGAATGACAAAAACCAGGATTATAGTAATGAAACTTGCTGTTGATAAGAAATTAGTAGCTATTATTACTCTAGAAATAGATATCATAGACAAAGAACAAAGTGATTTTGAGTAATAGAAATGGGGTGGTGTTTAAAATGCAAGATCCTATACTTACAAACTAATGCAATGGATCATTTTAAATACTGGTTGTTGATTCAGGTGTGGAGAGGATACACTGTGGATTTGTTGCTGTTCCAGCCTTGTTATATGTTTTCCAGCTGTGGGGAAAATGCCACTGGAAGTACTTATAAATCTTCTTATCCGGCTTTGGACATAGTTCCAGGTTAATGAATTTAAATGCAAGCAATACAGAGGAAGACTGTATCATTAATTGTGTTTAATGAGAGTTATGGCAATAAGTGATTCTCTATTCATTTCATGACGCTCTGCATAGACTGAAGGGTCGAGTTGACTTTGGTGCAGTAGATCTATATCTTCATGTTTCCAATTTGATTGAAATGGCATGCACAGTTCAACCTTAAAATTTTTAAAAAATGTGTTGAGCAAACTGTGTAAAACTGTTTGAGACATTTTGTTCTTGGTTGATCAAAATAGTAACATCAAAGGGGAGCCATTGATTAGATTTGACTGAAGCTTGGTGTTCTTTAGGTAAATCTCTATTCCCATTTCATTTGTTTGGAGGAGTAAGTCCTTTTCTAGGCTTTCATTTGTTTTTTATTTTTCCTCATCAGTTAGGAGACTCCAAGGTTTGCCAGTCTTGTTTCTGTAACATTTCTCATGAGCAAAAGCATTCCTGCAGATTGATTAGTAAGAGAAAGAAAGTGCAGTGCTGTTGCAGCTTATTCCATTCCAAGGTCTGATTTAGACTGTCCCATCCATGGAATCAGCGAGCAGAATGGAGTAACTTAGTTATGGTAATATAGTGATAAAATGATTTTTTTTTTATCATTAGTTCATTTCAAGACAGCAGAAACATGTACCTTTTAAAATCAAAATTGTGTGTGACCCAGCTGTACAACTGCATAGAGAATGCGTGATGTATGGTTTCTATCCTGAAAAAAATATTTGGAGTAAGTTTGTGGAGAAACACGCTTGAGATGTAACAGTTGGTTTATTTCATACAAACAATGAGATAGTTGTGAATTGCAGCTATTAGGAGAGCAATTCATGTTCAATTCTATCCTAATAGCGTCTTGTGGTCATGGCTGGGAAGCAGTGCAGGTTTTACCCAAACTGTTGGGACTCATTTATCTGCTTATACTAAACAAAAATTTTGGGAGACTATCACTACATTTCTGGAATGGAAGAGAATCTGTAGTAAGGAGAAACACAGAAAGACAATTTAAAATCAACAGGAAAGTATTTAGGTTTGAATTTTAATGAAACATCACAGTTATGAAAATAAACCTCTGTCCATAGTTTAGAAAGTAAATTGTTTATAGTGACTAGAAAGTAGATGTACTAGGGAAAAATTACCAATATGAAGTGAAAATTCATCTACCCTGGATCAAAACTTTCTTCCGAAGAAACTAAGCCACACAAAACTTAGGTTTGTCACTTCTGCTTTGTTTCTGACATGCTTGTTTGCTTTGGTTCATTTTCTAATCAGAGTAGGCAGGCAAAGGCTCATGTGGAAATTTATACAGATTGTAAGATTACATTAATAACATTGACTCTGGAGCGGGCTGTAAGTGAATACATACTTCAGCGCTCTGCTGCAGACTTAACAGACTATAAAGGAGATGTCATTCAATTCACCCTCTTCAAATTGTGCACCAAATGTCAATTTAAGGGGTTACACTGCAAAAGTAGATATATTAAAATTTGTCTTTTTCTCTGAGAAACTAAAAAGAGTAGAAAATCGGCAAACTTGGGATCCATGCCTGCATTTGGATTTCAAAGCCATTTCTGTCCTTGAATCTTGTACGTGAATTCAGGTTGTTAAAAAGGTGGTGTGATTTTTAAAACCACTTGAATGCTTAGAATTGAATGACTGTATGCATAAGCTTAGAGGTTTGTTTTATGTTTTCTGCTGCTGTTTCTCATTTATGTTAAACAAGGATTATCTGACATAACAAAAGAATTCTGAAAAGATAAAAGGTGATAAATGTGATTTTCTCTTGATGAGATGAGTAAACTGATATAATATTATTAAAATCAAATAGAAGCTTGTTCTGAATGTAAAAATCTCTCAGCTGGGTATGATTTATGTTTATGTACTAGCCCGCTGGCTCATTAGGTAACAATGTATGATAATGTGTTTAAACACATAAGTTTCAGTAACAGTAGCAAATTGGATGCAACCCACAGATTTATACTATTCAGATTGATTGAAACTCAGATGGAGATGATAATGATGGCAAGTGTGATTATTGGAGCCATAGCAATAATGTTCTGTGGATTTCTATGTTGTGTGTAAGCTTTGATGTCTGTCTGGCATCGTAAACTCTAATTTAAGCGGTTTTTTTGTGGTTTAGACTTGTCTGTGTGTCCCTAGTAAGTTAGGAGCTCTGGTTATGAGCCTGCCTCTGTCCAGTCACCTATCTTAATGAAACTTTGAACATGTTTGCCTTTTATCGCTCATTATAAAATATGTTTAGAATTGGTCAGTATATTCAAAATAGGTAATATCAAGGACAGACTGCAGCAGTATAATCAGATAAGCCATGTTGAAGACTATTTACATGAACAGAAGGTAATGACAGTATGAGGTTTCTGATGAGATTCTGTAAGAATCTATGCCTGACTCATTGTTTCTAGGATTTATGTAGCATGTTTTTTAATTTTTTTTTTTTTTTTTTGAATCAGCATAAAACAAGATGCTGGTACGTCAAAAATAATTGGGAAATACCCAAATGCAAAGATCGTAATCTTATAAAACTCCTAAAGAGATTAGAAACATGCACAAAACCAGAGGTATGAGAAGATAATGTAGATACTTTGTGGAGCCTTAGGAGGCAATAGTTTAAGCAGGACAATTAATATTTGTGATGTTATGGCCACAAATAGGTCTAGCATATTTTTAGCTTGTAAACACAAGTGCGGTGAGCAAGCTAGGAGCAGCCTCTTCTTACAGAGTTCAAGTGCAACTGCAAGATGGAAAAAAAAAATACCAAAAAACCTCTTTTGGCCTTCTCACATGCTTCTTGGTAACTTCTTTGAGTTGCTATAGCTCATCCCTTTCAAATATCCATTTGGACATTGTTTTGAAAATCTGTTTGGAAATCCTCATTTGTATATGCAAATTCAGTTTCATGGTTCCGCTCTTTGTGTGTGCTATGTCCTTCTTTTTGCTTCTTGGGAAGAATGAAAAGGTAAAGGAGATAGCCTGGTTAGGCTGGGAAGAGAGAAGGGATTGCAGTGAAGGAAGTGGAGAACAGAAGTCTGATGGAGAAGAGGTCTCATGGACAAAGATGAGACACAGAAACTGGCCAGCACAAAGGAAATGGAGGGAAAAATGTTTAATACAAAGGGGAGGAGAAGGCTAGACACAGGAGATTTTTGAGGAGCTGAGGAGTTGGGCTGTGTATGTAAATAATGGGACAGTGATCAGGAGGCAGCTGGTATGATTGAAAGAAATGGAAAGTGTCAGGGGAGGAGCAGATATGCTGGTGATGAATGGGTCACTGAAGTGGTGGCTGTTCACAGGGTGGCATCAGAATGGGAAGAATCTGGTACACAGGGACTGAGAGGAGGAAAGTATCCAAAATACAGGTTTGGATGGAGCTCTGAGCAACCTGATCTCGTGGAGGGTGTCCTTGCCCATGGCAGGGGGGTTGGAACTAGATGAGCTTTAAGGTCCCTTCCAACCCAAACCATTCTATGATTCTAATATGGGTACACAGGCGTAAAATCATAGAATGGTTTGGGTTGGAAGGGACCTTAAAGCTCATCTAGTTCCAATGCCCCTAGGAGGAGTGTAGGAGACCCTACACTGGACCAGATTACCCAAAGCCCCATCCAACCTGGCCTTGAACACTTCCAGGGATGGCGCCTCCACAGCTTCTCTGGGCAATCTGTGCCACTGCCTCGCCACCCTCACAGTAAAGAATTTCTTTCTAATGTCCAATCTAAATTCCCCCCTCTTTTAGTTTAAACCCATTCCCCCTTGTCCTGTCACTGCACTCCCTAATAAACAGCCCCTCGCCAGCTTTCCTGTAGGTCCTCTTTAGGTACTGGAAGGCAGCAATTAGGTCTCCCCAGAGCCTTCTCTTCTCCAGGCTGAACAAGCCCAAATCTCTCAGCCTTTCCTCGCAGCAGAGGTGCTCCGGCCCTCTGATCAACTTTGTGGCCCTTCTCTGGACTTGCTCCAACAGCTCCATGTCTTTCCTGTACTGGGGACCCCAGAGCTGGACGCAGTGCTCCAGGTGGGTCTCACAAGAGCGGAGAAGAGGGGCAGAATCACCTCCCTGGACCTGCTGGCCACACTGTTTTTGGTGCAGCCCAGGACATGGTTGGCTTTCTGGGCTGCCAGCGCACACTGCCAGCTCATGTTGAGCTTTTTGTCAATCAGGACTCCCAAGTCCTTCTTGTCGGGGCTGCTCTCAATCCATTCTCCGCCCAGCCTGTAGCATGTTTTACAGGTAGCAGCAGAGCTGGCAGGCGCACCAAGGACAGGAGAGAGATGTGTTTGTTGTGTTACTGGGCTGCAAGGCTTGGTAAATCTGGAAATTGCTCAGCTTTAGAGGTTTTAAGGCTCTATGCTTCCCTGCTGTCTGGAAATAAGTGTGAAGGCACTGTCAAGGTGTGAGGCTCGGCTTGAGTTCTGTGCTGCCTGGTCCGTACAAAATACCTGAGCGCTGTTGAGTCAAGTGATAGAGACTTTTGCTGTGACTGCAGCTGTTTAAACCTTGGCAAGCTGGCAGGATGCGTAGCTCCACACAGCAACATCTGTGTATGCTTGAAAGACTTAATAATTTTAATTTAAAACACTTTTGCATATGTGAACAGACTTTTCTTTTTTTGTTGTTTTTCTTGCTCATTATTCTTTTAACATTTTTAGTGCAATTTTTATCAGTAAACTATTAAAAAGTTGTGCAAAAAAGTTAGTCCAGCTGGCTAGTAACAGAAGACTTGATCTTCTCATGCCAGTTTCACGTGTCCTTTTACTTCACTGAAGTCTCTCTGGATTTACACTGAAACTGAGAACAGGCAAATGAAACTGTGATCAAGTCTCAAGTGAAATATGATGGTGTTACTGAGTTCTACAGTGCTGTTTCATGTCATTCATGTGGCTGTTTTGCCTGAGTAGGGCCCCTATTTTGGGGTTTGAAAGACTGTTCACAAGTGTTTACACATTGCTTGTGTGTATATGTATGTGCCTGTGAGGTTTTTTCATTTTAATTGACTGAACATTTAAATGCAAAATATCCTAAACTTTGCATGTTTTACTGCCTTTATGAGTAGCTTAGTGCATAAGTAACTAGCAACTTAAACTAATGAAGTTCATAACTGTGTTTTGTGAAAATATAGTGGTGATAATGGATGGATTCTGTAAAGTGTAAATGTGTCAGTATATTTTACTTTACATGAAAAATGTCTCTTGTTGTGTTTAGTCCAAAGTGAAAACTAAATAGAGAAAGTTCTCTTCTGTGTTGTTATGTAAGGTTTTCTTTTCCTCTACCGCAAATTCTCCTCCTCTATCCTTTCCATGCTACTTGTTGTTCTGTTGTAGAAGTATCATTGTATGCCAAAGAATTACTCGAAGTTTTTGTGAAGTACAATAATGATTACTTAATATGCTTCTCTTTTCCTCTCTGTGGTCAGAATTTGCCTTAAAAAAAAAAAAGATATAATACAGCATTATATGGGAAGAAGCAGGTGAGGGAAATTTCTTACATTTCCTACAAAGAAAGAGTAAAGTGAAATCCAAAGACATGTTTAACAGTGATCTTTCAATATCTGTGGAATGAATTTATTTTCCATTTCTTATGCACAATGTGGTTATAAAATTGGTTGTTTGCTCCTCAGGTGGTTGAAGTTTGAAGAAGATGTAGAGGATGGTGGAGAGAGGTGGAGCAAGCCGTACGTTGCCACACTGTCACTTCATAGCTTGTTTGAGCTGAGAAGCTGTATCCTGAATGGCACAGTTCTTTTGGACATGAGAGCAAACTCCATAGAAGAAATTGCAGGTACCTATTGATGTTCCATTTATTAGTGATGAAATTAATCAAGCACTTACAATATTGCTTACAAGAAAGATATTGCATAATAATTCAGTTTAGAAACTCCTAGGAAATATTTTACTCAATATATTGGAAAATAATTTAATGTCTGACACAACTGGTAAATATTGTATTTATATTTTTTGTATAGACTTTGCTATTTTCAGAATCAGTTTTTCTCTGAAGGAGAAACTTACAATGGAGCAGAAAGGACGATTTGGATCTTTTTCATTAGAACTGGCATGTTCTCTGCTTCTGCTGTGCCACCTCACATTGTGAACTATGCATGTGCTAACTTCCACAAACTGAATCTGTTGCTATGCTAATTGCAGACAATGTAGCTTAAAAAATAATTATAGGGAAATATTCTTCATAATTGTGTAACATGAAAACACACCATTTTAAAAGAGTCTCCAAGTTTAGAATGAAATCAAGAATAATAATATTATGTGTAAGTTTTAAAAAAAATGTAAGATGCATTAACTTCTTTAGCTAAAGTTGAGTGCGTTTTTTTCCAGTGAAGGTATATTTGGCAGTTGCAATTCCAGAGCTTTTGAGAAAAGCAGAAAGCAAGAGAACATAATAGAAGAGTGTTGTCTCCCAAAAATATAAGGGAGATAGACTGAATGCCATTTTCTGTGTTCCTGGTGTTTTCCATGAAGGCTATAACTAGTTACTGCAGAGGACTTTTTTTTTTGGTAGTGCATTTGCTACTGTAATAAAGCAGGTTGTTTGGGGCTGTATGGTTCAGACCTGTAATGCACGATCTCAAGGAGTCCTAAAACTACAAAGGTTGCATGGCCATGCTAAAAATCTTGCAGTACAGTCTGGTATGTTTATTTCCCTTCCCAAATACAGCAGGTAATTTGAATTACTTAGTAAACAAGAATGGAAGATAAAGTAAATTTCTCTAGTCTATCAAGACAGGGTTAATGTAGATATTATAATATAAGTATATTACATTAGATTTTAAACTCATTATTAAAATGGTAGCTCTGTTCAAGTACTCGTGTGCCCTAGAGAGTTTCTAGTGCTGTGTCCTTGCTCTTGTTTAAAAATCTACGTCCCTTTCAGCAGAAGAAAACACAGAGCAAAGAGCTGTTCTGTTTTAAAGTCTGGGGTCTCTAATTTTCTGTTTATCTACACCATGCTCATTATTGAGCTGGTATCCTTGCATATCTTACATCTACCTGAAAGTTTTACCTTGATTCCACCTTACTGTATTTCACCACATTTCTCAAAACAGTGCTGTATCTGTAAATCATACGCTGGATATTTTATACAAATTATACAATATATTGCTATTTTATACAAATACTCTATTAGATTTATTGTATTCTTCGTACTGCAAACTTTGCTCGAAGATCAGACAGGAAGCAACAGATGTAAATTGGATGAAGAGGATATGAACAGAGAGAGTACATGAGTGGTTGTTGAGACCTTTTTCTTGCCTTGTTGTAGGTGCAAAGTAGTTTGTTAACAGAAAATGTAAAATGCACAAATAAAAATAGAAAAATTTTGTTTAGGTAAAAGTGTGAAAGAGCAAGATTATCAAGAAAAGTGTGTTATGGGTGATATATAAGTCTATGTAAGGGCTAGATAAAATTGATTTTAGTTGTTTACATTATCAGATAGGGAAGGTATTTTAAATATAGTGGGCTATATTTATCAGTGGAATTAAAATTGGTGCAGCTAGTGATAGATGCTTTATGCATTTACCTTTCCCAAATTGTTTATGTCAAACTGACGCAAGATATTATTAATCCAATTCTGCAGAAACTTGCGTGGGTTCCTACTCTGTGCTGAGATCTGATTCTTCCATGAATCATGATCTGATTCAGAGCTTCAAAATTTGTCTTGATAATGATAAAACTATAAACATGAAGGATAAAAAGCAGTTGATTGGAAAGAACAAAGGTGTTTATCAGTGTGCTGCTTCATTATTTATTTCATTAAAAAAAAAATCAAGACTCCTTAGATCAGCTGCTTGATGTTCTTTTATGATTTTTTTGCTTAAATAGTACACTAGGGTTTTCAAGCTTGAGCTTTACATTTTTAATCCAGAAAATGCTCAACTACTTCTGTAGTCTGCTGAGAGATCCCTTCCAGAATTGTATTTATTAAAGTGAGGATTAACACAATAAAAATAACTCCAGCAAACTTCCTTTTGTTTTTTTCCTGTTTTTGGAAGATATTATACAGTGAGACCACAATGAATTCATGTTTATAATCTCTTAATCCTTAGTTAGTTGTAGTTGTTTTGTTTGAGTAATTAATGTGTCCAAGAATTGTGGTATTCACAATACTAATTTTGTTCTGTAACTCAGAACAGGTGTAAGTTGTCCTCCAGTAGAGAATTTGATGAGTTACTGTAATGGTATTTTGAATAAGTCCTGCTTCTGGGATATCTTGATTTATTGATTAGGAAAACTTGTTTCTTCAGAGAGGAGGCTCTAGGATGACTTTCATGAATTGGCATGCACCATTTTGACATTAAAAGTACTTGTTGTGGCAGATGTGGATGTATTACATCTGTTATTTTATTTGTTTAAACAGGTAGGCACCTCTTTCTGATAAAGTGATCTGATACATGCTAAGGTTTGCATGGGTCTTGCTTTGTCTTTGAGAGAGGATTTCCACACCCCCCCACACCCCCCTGCAGATTTATGTTTTAAATAACTTTACAGCAGGTTATTCTGGCAAGTGAATCATTCTCTAAATTACCCACGTACCATGTTAGGTTTCTTCAAAGAGATTGTTTTTTTTAACCTAAAGATAAAGTTGCTATTCCATTGCTTTCCTCTATTCTTACTATTTGTGTTGTAGTAATGTTGTTTTCCTCATCCTCGATCAACTTCTTTTTTTATTTGGTACTCATACTACATATGTAGTTTCTACTCTCTAGTGCTTACAAAATGTTACAAAGAATGTGGCACACATTAGGTAGTGCTGGGAGGAGGAAAGACTAGCACACATCCAAGGTATGTGTGCTAGGTGTGTTAGAAATTTGATAACTGCAAATAACATGATAGGCTGCTCTTTTTCCATATAAGCGACTGCTGGACCTGAAGGTGAGACAGAGCTTGTGTCTCTCAGGAAATGCTTTGTTGTCTGTTCTATTCAGTTGTTATTCACTGTCAGTAGTTATAATCCTACTTATCACGTACTATACAATGCAAACATTGTTTTCACCCTGGAGTTGGTATGTATTCCAATTGTATCTGACAGTCCTGACACCTTAGAATTTAAAGAAATGTTTGCTCTCACCTGTTGCCTTCATTTGTTTTCAACATTAACTCTCTTCTTAGTTTGCTAGCCATTTTCATGGTAGGCTTGTCCAGTGATCCTGATGGTCGCTTTTGGTTGTTCTTTTCAATGCTACTGTGTATACAGCACATAGGAGAATTTGCAAAAATAGATTGTACCCTGTGGTCTTAAGTGGTACTCCTAAATTAACTTGTACTTCTGATTCATAGTTTATTACTATGGGTTTTGTTTTTTAATGCAATCTGTTGATAATTTTACTGCATTGCTATAGTGCATGATGTCTTTTTGAGAACAAATGAACTAATTGTGTACATGTACTTTCTTTTTACTTGCCTTATCACTTTGTTATGGAGGAAAGTGTGTTGTGTCTTTGTTGGTAATATCTTGCTATCTGGGCTATGTTCCAATATCAAATTGTATTTCTGCAAATGCAGTGCTAGTCTTTGTAACCTTGAAGGAGGTATACTTAATCTTCGTTGCTAAATTGAAACAAAGAATTCCTATTTTAGTCAAGGCTTTTAATCTCTAAACACTTATTCACTAAGGCATTAAACTCTCAGCACTTAGCCCTTGAAATTTTCTTTTATTAAAGTCTGTGTTTTAAGGCTTTATTGAGCTTGTGGTAAAATTTACAGATGAAAAACATCTTTTGTTCTGTTTGCATGGCTTTCAGAACATTTTGTATTTCATCCCTGGAAACTCTGATAGTTCTGCATAAAAATATTTTGGCATCAGTGATATGGTGAGGATTTTTAAATCATCCTGTCTTCCAGCATGACCATTCTTTATTAGATTCTTTTTCATTCCAACTCTGTCTTATTAAAAAATGACTTGATCTACAAGACTGCCAGTTTCTTTGGACAGGCACCCCATTTTCTTTGTTGATAAAGAGCTTATTCGTACCTGTGATGCTGAATTTACAGACAATATCTTATTATAATAGAGAATTCTGAGATTAATTTCCAACATTGTCATCATGCAGCAAAACAGCATGTTCATTCCTGAAGGTTCTCAAATTGTTCTTAAATTTTTTTAAGATAGATTTTATTCTCCCCTTGAAAAGAGGTTAATTCCTCAGCTGAACTTTATCCTGTTTAAAAATGCATTTTTATTAAGCATATTTGGTTTTTTTTCTGTGACTATTTTAATGTGTTACATTCTTTTTTCATATGTCTTTGCAGTGGCTCCTGTGTCAGTAAGCTAGCACTCCATGCACAAGGAATTCATTTGAACATTTGATATAGTAATATTTTATCGATCACTTCTGTATAGAACATATGCTAAAAGGAAGTCTGAAAAATCTATGTAATCAAAACAATTTATTTTGGAACTTGTCTCTTGGGGAGGTATTTGCCAGAATCTGGCTGCACCATTAGAGAGCAGCTTCACTGTGTTGTTCAAGTTGGCAGATGAAAATGTTCTTTCGATATTTTCATTTAGTTCCTTTGAAACCATGTAGTTTCTCAGATTACCATCTGGTTTTTTGATTGTAACCACTGAATGAACCCCAAAGGTTCTTCTACTTAACATATGATGCCATTTGCTGTCATTTGGTTAAAAAACTGTTCTGTCCAGCCTTTAATGGCAATACTTTCTTTACAACATGAATCACAGATCTCATATTTTCTTGTAGTTGTGCAGAGTCTACTGTGAACAAATGTCAGATTTTGTCAAATACAAACTGTGGCCTCAGTGTTGCACAGTGGTGCTTTGGCGGTTTGCACGTTTGAAATATTAGGTAGTCCTGTTTATTTTTTAAAAAGCTAAAATATAATAATGGTTTCTTTTTTAAATTAAATTTTAAATATTCCCATGCTTTCCAGTCCAGAGATCTGACTGTTTTTTCCCAAGCAGTCTTTTGTATGTTCTTCACGATCAAATTTTCAATCTGTGTAACAGCTTAATCTTGTGATTGAGGTCACTGTACTCTGTGCTCAACAACTCAGGGCATTACATCCCAAGTGTGCAATTTTATTGATTTTGGTAATATCATGTTAAGCTTTCAATCTGAACAAGTCTTCTTTTGCCTTTGTTTGCTTTAAGCTATATTACTCCATAATAATGATATATTTCAGCTGACTCCAGTTTAGATTTTATTTCGCTGGAGCCTTTTGTTTCAGCTGCGACACTCATATTGTGTTATGCTTCTGACAGTGTTTTTATGGTAAATTTAACTTCTATTACAAACACTGTGACAAAGCATGGGATTGCCTGTGAGCAATCTGCTGCTCTCTTTGACCCTACACCTGTCTTTTTTTCAGCTTTCAACTTCTCACTCAGGTTTTTGCATTTGTTTGCTTTATTTACAGCTTACCATGTGGTGATTACCTCTACAGAGAAACCTTTATCAGGTTTTGTTCCTTGTCTGTGGGTAAATTGCAAATCTTGTACCAACTCCTAAGTAGCATGGCACACTTTTATTTGTTTTGTGGTTTTTTCCATGTTAACCACAAATCTGGGGTTTTTTTAGATTGCACAAGTCAATCTCGGCTTTCATTTTGTGTGTAGAAACAAAACAAATGTCACTTGTGGCTCTTGTTCTGTTTAGGGATGCAAAATATCTTGTTCTATGATGTCTCCATTGTTCTGTTGGTAACATCTACTGTGGCGTGTTAGCATAGCTCTGACTTACAACTGTGCTTGCTCTCCGAGCTGAAAGCTGAGAATTCTAGCCTCCTGGCTACTATTTACAATTTTGTGAAACGCTTGCTCTTGTTCTTCAGTAAAATTGCATGCTCTTACTTTAAAAAGCAGTCATTTTTCACTCTCCGTCTTTTCTTTTCAAGTAATTCAGCTGAGAAGTTGAACAAAGTAATTTTCAGGTAGGGCTTGAAATAGGATCCGTCTCGGTGCACTGGAATACTCTGCCTCCTTGGATCAGCAGGCTAAATCCGCTGGCTTAGCTTGTTTATAATCACTGTTGTAAACATTGTAAATGGGTCTTGGTTCTTAAGTGCATCCCAAGAATCCTGTTTGTTAGTTTTGTACTGCTCCTGGTGCTTAACTCACTATGGAAGTGTATATTCAGGTTCCTATTAGAGACTGGTTAAGATGAAGGACAGCATTTCAGCTGAATGTCTTCCATACAGCACTGCTTTAGGGTTGCCTGTGTTTTCTTCTCCCTTGTCTTTAAGGGAAGGAAAACAACCACAAACCAAACTTAGCTTTTAAATTAGGTTTTGTAGTCAGCTGTCACTGCAATCATGACACATACAAAAAGCCCATGTGTTCTGTTTTTTCATTAATCCCTCATTTTGTCCTGCAATTGCACAGGAAGATTGAGAGGTATAAATACGAGCAACTTTGTCAGTATATACTGAGTTGGATCTTGTTTCTTTACTTACTACTGCAGAAGTTGGGCCCAGTTTAGCCTATTTCTCTGTTAGTAATTTCTTTTTGGACTTGACAAGTATTTTGGTGCAAATGCAGTATGCCTTCTATACATTTATTCTATCTTTCAGCTGGGAGTTTCCTCTAGTATTGTACATGAGGTGATGGGTGCACTGTGAACTTGGAACAATGGGGAATGAGCTGTGGCCACACTTGTCTCCTTATTGCTTGTTTGCTTGGACCTGTGGATCTGGCCACGTGTCTCTGTACAAAGCTGCAGTGTATAATAGATGTTTCCAAAGTGAATTGAAGCAGCCAACCTGCTTTTGCAGCCTTGCTCGCCCTGAAGGTGGGACAGATGCAGTTTACTGCGCTGAGCAACACATGAGCCACACTGCATTTGAACTGATGTGAAGTGTCTGCACCCCTGAGGTTCTCACTCACAGCCTGGGGAAATTGTTGGTGATGAGGGGTTATATCTGAGTTTCTACAATCACTTGTTTAAATACTCACATTGCTCTTATTTACTCACAAAGTTAATTTTGTGTAAATGATGCATTGTAACGGGGTCTGAATAGAGAAAACATTCTTGAAATTATGTGAGTCCCCAAGTTCTTTTGAATCTTTTTAAATGACCAGGGCAGGAAGGATGTCTGTCTTTAACAGCTTGAAAAAATGATTTCATGGTTCTAGTATGAATCTTGATTCCTTAATGAAGAAACATCCTACTTCAGTGTTCCTGATGTCAGCAGAAATGGTATGGTGTAAGCAGTTAACAGAATAGGTAACACTGTGCTGGTGGATATTCCACACATTGTATCTTGCTGAAAGCTCCATGTAGTTGTGGAGCATCCTTGAAAAATCTAATGGTAAGCTGTGTCTCTGGGAAGCAGGGGGCTCTGCAGAATTTAAAAGATCATTTGAGAGGAACACTATTTAAACAAAGTCCCAAACCTTTGTTGCTGAGCATAGAAACCCTGGAGCATCTCTGTTGTTCAAGAGGAACGTAGCTGAAATACAGTGCTGTGAAATTTCAGATCTGTATTCTTTACTCTCTTTGTACCATATGGAGTTTAGAGAAATGGCCTTGTGCTCTAGATAGAAAAGTGAAGAACAGGGCTTTCAAAAGTAGGTGCAACTTCAACTGGTGGGACAGTGTAGGATCATGTTCTCACAGGATTAAGGAAATAAGAGTCTGTTTTGAAAGAGATGTTAAAAATGCTCCTGTTTGCCATTTACTTTCGATCTTTAACCATGTTACTCTTGTTTACAAGCTTATATTTGCAATCAAGAGTGTTATCACTGACACTGCAGAGGCTTGGGCTTTTAAAAGAGATGTTGAAAAACTTGGGAAGAAGCTGAAGTGGAATCCGTAATGATAAGTGCTGGTGGAGACAGTCTTTCTTACTACTACTCAAATCTGCTCAGGTCTTGAGAATATGGTCAAAATACACCAATCTGGCAGTAATTTGACTGCATTTAAACTCTTACAGCTGCAAGTGGGTCTGTATTAAAGGAATGATAATTGGAGAGGAGTATCAAGGCAAGGAAACACGCCTTCACTCTTTCCAAATCTGAAAGCATCTTCCCTTTTGTACATGTGGCAGAGGTACTACCATAAAGGGGAAGCTGTTGTGAAAAAAGAAAACTCAGAGTAAGCCACTCTCTTCTCAGTTTGGCAGGAAATAAAAAGTGTTAATCACCACACTGGCAGTAACTCCAGTACTTGTGTGCCTGTTAATGAGTCTAGCAAGGCATCTAGGAGAGGAAGAAGAGGAGGCTCAGGGCAGACCTTATTGCCCTCTACAACTACCTGAAAGGAAGTTGTGGCGAGCTGGATGTCGGCCTCTTCTCGCAGATAACTAGTGACAGGACAAGGGGGAATGGCTGCAAGTTGCGCCAGGGAAGGTTCAGGTTGGAGATGAGGAGAAAATTCTTCTCGGAAAGGGTGGTCGGGCACTGGAACAGGTTGCCCAGGGAGGTGGTGGAGTCAACCATCCCTGAGGGTGTTTAAGGAAAGGTTAGATGTGGTACTTAGGGACGTGGTTTAGTGGGTAATAGGTGGTGGGGGGATGGTTGGACTAGATGATCCTTGAGGTCACTTCCAACCTTAATGATTCTATTCTATTCTAAGAGGATAGGGATATGAATTTCATTTTCCTGACGTTTTCTCTTAAATATTGATGTAATCCTCAGAAGTTAATTTATCTTAATATTTAATATAGAAAATACTGTAATTACAGGAATTACACTATACAAGTGGAATTCCACTGATCTGTAAGCAAGGTGATGACCACAACCCTAAATTTGCCTGTTCTAGAGGAGTCCCTTTTTCCAGCTCTTCCTTTTAATTTCTGTCTTAGACCAACTCAAAGAAGGTAATCTTTGTTTTTATATCTCCTACAATTTGTCTTTTGACCAGCAGAATTAGAAGGGAAAGGGGAGAGGATCTTCTCAATTGTGTGTTAGCAGAGATGCCCTAAGTTAGGTATTCATTAATTATTTTTTCTCCTATTCCTTTCGTATGCTACAGAAAGCAAAACTATCTGGACTGGTAGTGTGGAGATAACTGATCTGGTGGTGTTTGAGTTAACCCTGGAGATAAAAGTTCCCTTCAGAGTCAGGTGGAGCACCCTGAAGACAGGTTTTATTAGTTCAGGCATGCCACCAGGTGCTATTACTTTTTTGGAGTTGGGTCAACACTGTTGTTAATACTGCGCTGAATTGCTGGAAAGGGTCAAAGGCAACTGCATCACTCTTCATTGTGAGATGTGGATACATCACTCATGTCTGCATCTCTTGACAGCTGCCTTTACCTGTGAACCTAGCCTTGTCTTTTTTTGTGTATGGCATCATAAAGTTGTAAATTTGTTGGTAACCTCTTCATAGTAAGTGAAACACGAAGCTCTTAAGGCAGCTATGTATTGGATACATTGGCTTGTTGTGTGGATATTGAGAACTTGAGAAAAACTGTTGTGTTTTTAAATGTATATACAGTGCATGGTTGACTGTTAGCAGTTAAACTCTGTTTAACCAGTGCCATTATTTAATGCATTTTGTTATCTCTTCTCTTGTTCTTGGCAACTATCAGAGACCTGACAAATTGTCTCTACTGATGATGCATCTGTTTTTTATGTTTTCTGCTCTGCTTGCTTTTCCACTGGGTTTACTTGTAGATATGAATCTGACTCGAGCACAGAATCATGAGCTGTCTGAATTTTCAGTACAAGGAGGTTTTGACTCACTTATGTCATAGTTTTGTGCAGTACAACTTCTGATGGACATACAAGAACAGTGTGTACTTAAATGCTGTTTTACTTGCTTTGGTACAGAATTTCTTTTTTTCCTTTCTTTTTCTGTTAAGCGTTATTATTGTTGCTAGCAGGATTTCCCAAAATAATAATGAACAAATATCACAAAATTCTCTGCAATTCTTTCCCATTTGAAATACATAATGCACATATTTACAAAGAGTTTTGAATACAAATATGTAAGAATATTTTCTGCCAGTGGACTGCAAAAATGGTTGGATCAGTTTCACCCACACTTCCATGGAATAGTTCTCTTGCAGGAACATGTACATCGGTCAGTAGAATGAGATCCTATTAAGTATTTGCAAATAATGCAGCAAATTTTTCTATATTGACTTATCTGAAATTTGTTTATATCGTACTGAAAGTATTGTAATTATAAGAAATAAAAAGCTAGACTGTGATCTTCTCACGTAGGTATAAAGGGAATAAAAAAGTTGTTTCCTTCCAGCTTGCCAATCCTTTGTAGCAAATAGGGTAGGGGTTATTGGGGGAGGGGGAGACACTTTATACATCATAATCCTGGATTTAAATGCATTATGTATGGTAGTGCTTAGGGACTGACTTCAAAGTTACCTAGATGACCTTAATTTGGGAACTGAATATCTTTTGAGGGATTGACTTTGTTACATTAATAGCATCCTTTTTGATTTTTTTTTTTCCTGAGAACGAAACGCTTAACTTACCATTTAATTCTATTGCCTTAAAGGAACCGATGCAGAGGAAGTTCCTTAAGTTCCTTAAAGGAACTCCTGCAGAGTACTAATTATTATTATTATTGCAATTAAAAAATTTAAATATTTCCTCTGTCCACTTTTTTATTATGTGTATGTATATATTTTCAGATATGATTCTGGACCAGCAGGTGGGTTCTGGGCAGCTCAGTGAGGATGTTCGTCACAGAGTGCATGAGGCATTACTGAAGCAGCATCACCATCAGAACCAGAAGAAGCTGACCAACAGGATCCCAATTGTGAGATCCTTTGCTGATATTGGAAAGAAGCAGTCTGAGCCCCATTCCATGGATAAAAACGGTAATGCATTGCTTTCTTTTGTATTTTGAGCTTTCAGTAACATCTACCCATTCAGTTTCGCATGTGTGTTGTACCCACAGCTTGAACTCAGTTTGATTCTGCTCTGAAAAGCTACTGTGTAAAAGTGGTACATTATAGTTTTTCCTCTTATGCATTCAGTAACACAGCTGTTTAAATTTGTTTAGTTAAAATGTAATGGATCATTAGAATAGTTTCTAAGTCTATGACAGTGAAACATTAGTTCAACTGATGCTTCAGATTTCATCATTGAGTTTGAGGAGTTGGAAAATGAGAAAAACATTTTCAAGATGAGAGCTGGAGAAATGCCAGAAGAACTGTACCTTGTTCTTGCAGAAAATCTGGGAAATCACTCATGAACATGAGAAAGCACGTTTGCAGAGTGGTTCTACAGGAAAATATTGGCTTAACTTTTTTCTTCCCTGCTTTTATAGAAGCCATTATAAGCTGTATTGTTATAGGTTAATCATAATGAAACATAGATACTTATTGTCTTTTATTTACATAAACACATGCCTGTGTTATGAAACTTACAGACAAATTTTGCAAATGTTTGCAATTAATTCACTAGAACTATACATTGCAGAATTACTGAGCGTCTGTATCTGGTATCATCACATTACCTGCAGCGTTTTTGCGGAACACCATTGGACTATAGTGACTCTTATTCCAAAAATCACCTCAGCTTTGGTGAAATGTCAGTCCCTTCTGCTGTATCTGGTTCAAGGCTCTGCTGAGCTCCTCTGTCACCCTGGGGAGTGAGGAATCAGTCGTAGCACAGGGAAGGTGCTGTGAGGTGTAGGGCAGAAGGGGAAGGAGCAGTACTGCAGCTGATCTGGAAAGGTGGGGCTGTTGATAAAAGATTAACTTTGGTTTCAGGGAAAGACCTTTTGTTTCAGTCATTGCCATATAAAGTTCATAATGATAGGTACTTCTAAATCTAGCTGCTTCCCTGGGGAGGACTCCCAGACCTAAAAGGCTACATCTAATTTCATCTGAAGAGGATGTTAAATAGAAAAATATTAATTATACCAAAATAATTGTTTTAAGAGTAAGAAAAAAATTAATATTTATTAATATGTGTGTGATTATGCATACGGATGTACAAGAGTAAAAGTAAGTAGGATGATTGTCCATACTTTTTAAGGCAACTTTCCTGTTGATTTGTGCAATTCTGGCTGATAACTTTAAACAATATGCAGAAGACCCTTCAGAAAGTTAATGCTATAGCATTCCTATTCCTCAGTTTCCACAGGATGCAAGATGGCAGCTTGCATTCCATAAGCTTTTTGCAGTAGGTCTTAGATAACAAATGAGCAGTAGGTTTCCTTAAAAAGACCCCTTAGGGAATGCTGTGAAAGTATCATATCCTCAATTTCAGTAACTTTCTGCATCTGTTAGTAGAACTGATGCAGTAATTCACTCCAGAAATACCTCACTTTTGCCTAAGTTTCTTGTGAGAACCTTCATATCTCTTATCTAATTCCCCCCAAAGTAGATCCTGATCCAGGACAGCATCTAAGTCCATACTAAACACACTGATTTTATATACTCAGTGGTTAAGTGGTTCTGTAAGTAGGGAGACATGTTCTTACTAGTTTTCATTTGTCTATGCTTATTTTGCAAGATGAAAAACTACTGAATTCCAGTTCACCTGCTGATACAGGGATGTCTCAGAGCACTAATTAAAAAAAATCACTTAGTCACTTTCAATATTCAATATGTTAATTAATTTAAATGTACCATAAACAATACAAATCTAAATAATTTTAGGAACGAAGGGAAATCAGCTTTTTATCTAAATTACAGCGAAGAGTTCCAAACCCAGTCTTTTTGGACACAGATGTCTTTGAACCAGTTTGAAGTATTGCTCTTCTACTTGCATCCTTTAAGTGCTAATGCACATTTGGCGGTCTCCTTTATTGACCTCTTCAAAATAGATGATGGCTCTGTGATAAAGCAAAGATGGGTTGATTTATTTTAAGCTTGTCTCTTACCGTCTGTTACATCAAAAAGTCTGAATCTTATTTTGTTACCTGAACTATACTAAAATTATTATTAGCTTTAGAAGATGAAAATTCAGCCTAAGTTCTTGGTTTTCACAGGAATCACGTTCTTTCCCTTTTTGAGACATCAAATAAGCAGCTTAGAGGCCTGGGTGACAACTATTGCCCCAGTACTCCAGGATTAAAGGAGTGGGGAAAGAAATGATCCTGGAGAGCTGCCTCATTTCAGACACCCTGACTGCTACCTCTTCTGGCATACTCCTAGTTATTTCTTCATCCTGGGTAACTTGCCATAGTACATGGTGTGTAAATTATGCAGGAATCTACATGGAAAGGCTCAGTTTTCTGGAACTCTGCTGTTCTTAGAAGCTTGACCAGGGTTAGCAGCAAGGTTTCTGATCATTTTCTTCTGCCATTGCCTCATGACCCAAATGCTAGAGTTGAGCTACAGTGCTATGCTCACTGCTATGTATTTCTTCTCAGATTGCCATGGAGTGTCTGTACAAGCTTCTCATAGTAATACAAAAAATGAGTTATTAAAATATAACTTTGGATCAGGGAAAGCAAAAGCAAAATCAGATAAATTATGTGTAAAAGAAAGCAAAATCAAGAGATATAAAGACTTTACAGTACACTCTTGACAATAATGTGAGACACATCTTTGTTTCCCGAGACCAAATTGGTAAAAGGCAATCAAGGCATTATTTTAGCCTACTTATTCCCATTTGCACACAGAGTTTGTGTAGAATGTATAAACATAAAATGTTTCGTATTGCCATCAGCAGTATTGTTCTCTCGTTAATACCAAAAAAATGCATTAAAATAGTAAAATATTTTATCACTGCTCTTACTTTCTGGATGATAAGCTTAATTTGTAGAAGACCGCATGAAATAAAACAGATCCTCTCAGGTACCACTGATGAGCTTATAGCTCAGAGACATGTTCACATCTGTCAGAGAGCAGAGTCTTCAGAAACAGCAAGTGCCAGGAGCTTTAGAAGAGCCACTTATTTGTCCCTGTTGAAGTGAAGCAGGGGAACCTGGATGCTTTTTGTGCACAAAAGAAAATTCTCAATTTGGTTAAATTTGGGTTTAGTATAGCCAGTTTAACTGATAACAATCCTTAGCAGTCTGAAGACTAGGTGATTCAGAGCCATCTGGGTTATGTGGCACAGCTGAAGATGCAAACTCAATTCTTTGTCCAAGTTCTTGACTACGCTAGCTTATCGATGTGCCAATTTCCAATATTCAGGAGCGAAGTCTGAAAACGGAGACATAAATCTAATATATGGCTCTGCTGCTGACAGACCACTGTGATGTCTTTGCTGGAAGATAGTTGTGCATATGTTCTCCCTCCATTTTTTCTTTGTTTAAGAGTCTGTCAGGCCATCTAATTAATTTGCTTTGTATTTAGTTGTATTATCTTTTGTTTACAATGGCTTTTCTTCACATCCTCTGCAGGGCTAAGATGTCAGGGTGCTATGGATTTACCATGCATTTTTAATGCTGCCATGCTGTGTTTAACTTTCACTTTTCATTAAGCATCAAAACTGTGAGAATTAAAAGCCTGCTTTTGATGTTCCAATAAAAACCGACAGTCAAATTTGGCATAAGAGCAGGAAAAATGATTATTTTTTTTTTAAAGGCTAATTTGACACCAAATATCCAAAATAGAGAATGGCAAGTAATTTTAGCATAATACTGTAAAAGTCAGGTAAAAATTGAAAAATCGTGTGTAGAAAGTTTGATTTGTACGCAATTTAACTTGTTTTGTTGAGATCAGTAGGTTTTTCACTGTGATACCTGAGAGCTGTGTCTGTAAATTCCTATGATGCGGTCTAAAAAGCCGAAGACAACTGCAGATATACAACAACTTTCTCTTGTTACAGGAATGCTAAAATAATTTTATAAGCCTCTCTCCTTTTTATAAAGGGTTCTGCAGTTCAGAATTAAAGTGTGCATGGCATGGGAAAGTAGCTGATTTGACGAAAATGTGGTTAAGAAAATAATTTTTCCATCATGTAAAACATTTTAGGTGTTTTGACTATTTCAGTTTTAATCTAGACCTCAGAATACGTGTGTGTCTATATATATGTAATGAGATCTAACAAAGCTTTTACAGACTAAAGTTGAAGAGGAAGGGACTAGAGGAGCGAAGCATGCATGCTAAGTAACTTACAAATTGTATTTCCATGCACCTTGCTGAAGTGTTCCTTATTTGTAATAACATGATCTTGTGGCTGTTTTCTGTTCCATGCATATGCCATTTATAAGTGCTGTTTCTCCCATGACGTCAGAACGGGCACTTTGTTAGCATAAAATTTGCATTACACCACACATTGTGTCTGACTGTGAGAAATTCTCAAATTCCAAGGAGGGGTTTATCAATACACCAAAGAGCTTGAAGAAGGCAATGACCTATTAAATTGGGTATCTTCAGAGTTAACAGCATGAGCTGCTTGGCCAGTTCATTTTGACATGTTCTTTTTCAAGCCTTTTTCCGGTTATCTCGGTTAACATGATGGGCTGGTTTGAACTTCATTGTTTTAGGGCAGCATGAGCACACGCAGAGGTGTTTAAGGCTATGCTTGGGTGTCTAATTTAGGACAGTATACTTTAGTATCCCAGTAACTCTAAAGTACCAGTTATGTGATGGCGTTTGTTACTTTCCTCAGTTTCCTAATCTCTCCTAAGCATGAGTTCAAGCATTTATGCCATAACTCAGAACTA
The DNA here is from genome assembly GCA_013399095.1 of Psophia crepitans. Lineage (NCBI taxonomy): Eukaryota > Metazoa > Chordata > Aves > Gruiformes > Psophiidae > Psophia > Psophia crepitans. The sequence goes on along the minus strand of VWZZ01006915.1, from coordinate 1,358,478 downwards.
GCTTACCACACATGAAACTGTGATATCAATACAACCATGTGGAGAGAGATGGTCATTACTTGGAGCCGTATGAAAAGGGTAGGGAGGCATTCCTAGGTACACGACCACGTTCCTTTGTTTTGGGAATAAGTCATAGCAAATGCTATCTATATACCCGAGCTTTCTGACAGTATTGGCTCTGGATCAGGTGGATTGCTGCTTTTCTTGAAGAGAAGGCAACCTCAAAGATAGTTAATTCTAGCTTAAATTAGCTAATGCTCTGTTTCTTATTTTATATTCTTCTCAAATGTGTATATTTTAATCAACTTGTATTATCCACAAGCTTTTATATTACTAAAATATAACTTATATTTACAAACATTTTCATCTGATATTTATTCTTTCTTTTTCCACGTTTCCTTGTACTCATGATAAAATGTGTAATCTGTATGTATAAAACTGTGTCATTCATCTTTGTATTTCTTTATTTTGCTCTTTGTTGTGTCTGTCTCTAACAGGCTCATCTCATCTCTGTATCTTCCTCATCTCCTATCCTTTGGGTTCTGTAAACTCCCTGAAGGTTCAGAGGTAGTATAAATACCTATTCTTGCTTGGGCTTCAGATCATTTCAAATGTACACCCATGTCTTCATCTCAGTTTCTTGACAGCATGCAACTTCTTGCTATAGTGATTAAAAAATACTTCAGGCCTTCTTCAGCAGCTGTGGCACTCTTAAGAGAGGCTTGTATGGAATGACGTTGTTTTGGGGGAAATAAAGTGCCATTTCTTTATAAGTTCATTTTCTCATATCAATTTGTAAAACTGCAAACCATAGCATTTTAGTTAAAACTGCATGATTTCATGTGAATTGTGCTTGAGATTCAGGCCTAGTATTAGAAAAAACAGTTCAAGTGACTTCTTCATCCTCTTATGTATCATTAGTGAGCACCAAATCTGCTTGTAGTTATGCAGGTACAATGAGAGTGACATGGTTCTCCACAGATTTTAAATCTTATGCATCAAGAGGTCTAAAAATACTTACACAATTCAGCCTGCAAAGATGGCATCACTGCTCTGTTATGTTTCCCGAATTTTACCACATACTTAGGAAAACTTACTCTTTTTGAATCCTTGATTTTTTGATCTGGAAAGTGTGTCCAGTTACGTAGGGAAAACTGATGACTAATTTCAGTGAAAAGCCTGAAGATTGTTGTAGCTGGCTTGCAAATAAGTTGTTTGTTGGTTTTGTGTTTTTTTTTTTTTTCTGAATGGGAAGAAGTCTCATGGTCTAGAAGAATAAGCAACGTCTTTTCTGATTTGGTTTTCTTTGATGTGTCAGTTGCATCTAGTTTGTTTTCTTTAACTGTGATTTGTATCTGAACACATTGTTCCTGTTTTTTGTCACTGACATTCTGAAGACCTCTTGGGTTTTGATTAATAAATACAATACGCATAGTTAAATGTCTTGAGCCTTAAATTTTAGGGAAGAAGAGTATGTTGCATGTGATGTTAATTTACTTAGCTTATTTTTTTTTTTCATTTGGTGGAACTAAGTCTCAGAATGCTGAGCTCTATCTGCAAATGCAAACACCTGTAGTGTAAGAAATATGGACCTTATTTTGATGGATTTTGATTTTTAAGTGGCTTGGCTTTGCATGACATAGTATGTTTTGTATGGATTCTTGCTCTATTCAAAGCTCTGGCAATTTCACGTTATCTGAAAAAGAGTAATTTTTTTACATATACTGATTTAAAATATAATTTTTAAAAATGTGCTGATATTGACATTTTAATACATATCTAATCTTTAACGCCCATTTTAGTGTGGTTTATCTGTTAGATATTAAGTTTCTTTGTATGAGGCTGGATATTTCAATGATACCACGTTGTGCATTTGTTTGATACTTTCAAAAATCTGCATGGTGCTGTGATGAATTCTCCAAGAATGCCACTATTCATGTTTGATGTGGATAGACTGCAGGGTAAATCAAGGCTTTTAAACTTCAGATATATAAGGGCTCAAAGTACTACATTGCACTCTTAAAAAATAGTATGCTGTAGGTACCCCATACAATATGTATATAAATATTTCACATGAGAGAGCTGAAATGGAACTGGCAAGGACAGGGCATGGAAGAGCTGAATAAATGGCAAGGCTGTTGGTGCTCTTATTCTGTCTTGTTGGTGGTTCATGCCTTCACCATCCTTATGAGCCTAAAGCCTACATTGCGAAATTATAGAAGTAATAAGTGTTTTTTCTCAGAGCAAATGTTTATAGCCTGGTTAGGGTTTGATTTTTTTTTTTTCTTTTTTTTCTCCCCTTTCTTTTTGCACATAGTTTTTTTAAATGCTCCCATATTATAAAGATGAAATTTGGAGAAAACTTGGATTCCAGAGACAGTTTGATGCAGTGATGACTGTTGACATTTTGGTGGAAATCAGAGAGGAAATGCATTTTTTGTTTGATTTTGTTTTGTTTTAGTCTAGGTATGGTGTGATAATGAAGATTGTGAAGGGCCTAGAGCACAAGTCTTATGAGAAGCAGCTGAGGGAACTGGGATTGTTTAGCAGAGAAAAGAAGGTTGAGAGGAGACCTTATCACTCTCCACCACGACTTGAAAGAAGGTTATAGCAAGATGGGGGGGTCTGTATCCTCTCCCAAGTAACAAGTGATAGGACAAGAGGAAATGGCCTCAGGTTGTGCCAGGTGAGGCTTAGATTGGGTATTAGGAAAAATTTCTTCACTTGAGGCAACTTGGAACAGGTTGCCCCGGTAAGCGGTTGAGTCACTGTCCTTGGAGGTATGTAAAAGACACGTAGATGTGGTGCTTACGGACGTGGTTTAGTGGTAGACTTGGTAGTGCTGGATTAAGGGTTGGATTGGTGATCTTAAAGGTCTTTTCCAACTGGAATGATTCTCTGATTCCCCTCTCCATTCACATAGCTCTTTAATTGCTTGTTGCTTCCTGAGACCATCGTGATGACAATAACTGTATCATTCAGGGAAAAAAATCAGTTGCTGAACTTAAAAGCAGCTTGAGGATGAAGCACACATAGTTGCCAACATGCTTTAACAAACTGAATATTTTTAATGATGATGGAAAACTAGTGTAGCATGGTGGTGGAAATGTTCACTAGACTGCCATCAGTATGCTTTTGGTCCTACACTATTGGGAATTACCCATGTGCTTAACAGCGTTCACCCCAAAGACATCTCTCTTAATTCAACACGAAATTATACACAAAATTAAATTAATTTTTGATTTTTTGTGGCTTCATAGCTGAGAATTAGAAAAAGCTTCCAGATATAAAAATAACCATGTAGCATTGCAGTCCTGCCCCTAGGGAGAGGGCCGATATACCACTGCATCTGCCTCTACTATCTAGTGCAAAATACCTAGGCATTTAACAAATTAAATGTCTACAGGAGCAAAAATCTCTCAAAAATCCAGTACTTTTTGTCTGTCTTTTCTGTTGAAGGGCCATGCAGAGACCAAGTTCCAGATTTGCATTTTACTGACTGTATCGTTGCATAAGAAACACGCATTCCTGCAGTGCGTTTAAGATGCTGTCCTGGTTTCAGCTGAGAGAGAGTTAATTTTCTTCACAGCAGCCAGTATGGGGCTGTGTTTTGGATTTGCGCTGGAAGCTCTTTAAAAAAACTTTCCCCGTGACTATCGTGTTAAAAGTGAAATTACCTGTCTTCTCTACCTTGTATCTTTGATTGTTTTTCAATACAGTAAAAACCCCAAACTTCTTGTTCCAAGATCCAGAAATCTGTCTTAAGTTGCAGAGCTATTTAAACATCTCTTACTGCCTCAAGGTAAAACTTGTGTTCTTTCAGATTACTCCAGCATATGGGTAAATCAAAGTTTGAGGTCTTCTGTTGGCACAGGAAAAGAACATATGCTATTCTTATAAACTTCACATACTTACTGGTTGTGGCTTTTATTTCCTACTATGTATATTTTTACATATTTTTCTTCTAAAAGAAAAGTGGACAAAATGTTTAAAAGTTAGCCTTTGGACTGTTATGCTAATTGCTTAGAGGCTTTTGACACCTCCAAATATGATATAAAAACTTCTGTATTTATAACAGGTGGCCCACACTCTATCTCCTTTGTTGGTCAATATTTTTATCTCCTTGGCAGATATTCTTGTGTTCATTTTCCTGAATTTTGGGGTCCAAAAAAAAAGTATAAATGTAAATCCCTAATTAGCAACAGAAATACAGAGAACTACTATTTCTGTTGCTTTCCTCTAACATCTTTATAGCATAGCGTGTATATTAGTATGAGTAATTATTACAAGTATTTCCCTTTGTTTAGATCATAGAATATAGAGGAGGGTCTAAAAGGAAGAAATTAAGAGTTAAGAAGGCCTAATATTACTAGATTTAAAGTTTTCTGGGAGTAAGTTAGGGCAGAAATTTTCCCTAGTGTTTCATGGCTTCTCTATTCGAATTAGTGGAAGGGTTTTTTGGTACATTATTAAAATCTGGAAAATTGTACAGAAATCATATTTATGTATGAATTATTTTTAATAGTTATAATACTGCAGGATGATTCTTCTAAAAATAATTCTAAGACTGCTAAATTAGCAATACAAAAAAATTACTGTATGGAGCAGTGTACGGGGATGCACAGTGAAAAGGTAATGGTGTAACAATGACGGAAATCAGTGGTTTGTTTTTCAAGTTCTAATTAGAACAGACAAGTTGAATGACCATTTATAAGCATATTACATATTTAATCTGGCTTCTGATTTGCAAAAGTTGTCTCTTGTGACATTTAGGAATTAACAGTCCTTTTTTAATGTGAATTCCTTTAAGTTAGATTAATGTGCTGCTTTCTGAAATCAGTCCTTTATTCTTGTCATGTAAATTCTAATCCTGACAGTTTTTTATCGGTTTGGTTAGGTTAACAAGCTTGTCATGTCTGGTTCTTTGCCATTCTGTTTATTTCACCGTAGTGCTGAACAAATGCCCTAATTTCTATTCGTGTTTTGATCTGTCCTTGTCCTGAATCAGAGAGAAAATGAAAATATTTACATTTTTAAGATTGATACATTTAATAGTAACATTTCTAGCAATACATATTAAAATATTCTGTTCCTGTACCTCCTAATCAAAGCGAAATCTCTCTGGCTATGCTACCAGGATGCAGCGCAAGAGTCTAAGAACTGTTCTGTGTCATGGGAGATCTGACTAGTGGAAAATGAGATGTTCACTTTCATGAAAACCATCCTTTTCCTTGAGCAAGTGTTTCAACTGGGAATTCATGACCAGACGCAGACAGGGATACTGTATTGCTCAGCTGTGACGGAAGCTGGCGACTTCGGTATTTTGGCAATGGTTGAGATAGTCCTGCAAGTCTCCTGTCCTGTTCAGACTGGGAAGCGCTCTGTTTCCTGTCTGTGGCTGAGGACATGCTTGGACCGCAAGTGCGTGTAACAGCGGTGTGAGGGGACACACTGTGGCTTTTTGAATTGCCCCAGACGATGTGCTTAGCTTAGGACTTTGAGACTGTCTTCATCTTCAAGTGCCGTGAACATATGGTCTTTGTTACTGTGCAAGTTTAGGTTGATTTTCACCAGAACCAATGTTTTCAAATCATCATTTCTCAGTCATATGAGAGACTTTATTTGCTATGGAAACAAATATATGCCGGGCATGAGATGCTGACTCTGGGCCAGTTGGACTCTGTAGTTATTCCTGGGTATGTGTTAGGGCAGTAAGAGATAGTTGGCTCATATCTTTAGTACTTTTTCCTGTGGTGTTCAGAGCTGCGCACGGCTCCTGCCATGCCAGGGAGGGAGGAAGAGTGACGGCAAGCAGTGAATGGCCTGTCACCTGGTTGGGTTTGCCTGCTGTCCTGCTGCCAGCCCCACGCCCTCAGGGTGTGCGTGGTGGCCTCTGGCTGTGCACAGGGGCAAAATGGGCATTAAGTAAAAGATATGCTTTATGTGACAAATACTTGTTTAATCCTGTTTTTCAGCTTCCATTGGCAAAAAAAAAATAAAATTGCAAGGTTTACTGTTCGCTTACATGAGACTGAGGCATGTTTAAATGCTTCTTATTTTGAAATATTTTAAAAACTTCTATAAAATACTAAATCCTTACTGGATTTTTTGGGAAATGTGTTTGCTGAAACATGTGTTTTACACATGTCAATAATCACATTGGTCAATACTGAGTTTTTAAATCATTATAATTTCCAGTACATCTATTTTTACAGCAGCCCACTTTTATGCTGGGTTTTGTAGTTGTTGTTATAATCAGGACATTTGTATACACATGAATAAATTTATGGAAATCAGCAATCCTGTTTTATTCAGTGAGGAGTATTCTTGTAGACAGATATTGCCCAAAATTGTCAGTTCCTCAATTTACTGTATGAATGCAGGACTTTCCTCAATATAATATGATAAAAATTGTAAGCTTTAATTGGCGTAGAAAGTTTGTCTTCCAATATTCAAGAGTGTCTTTTACATTTTCTAAAGTATGTTCTCCCATTCCTAGCTGCGAGTTCTGTCTTTTGAGAATGTGGTATTCTAAAGAAGTCTTTAATTAAAATGCCATGTTTAGATGCTTCATATATGTATGATGTGAAATGTATGTAGCTCTTCAAAAACTATTTCATTAGATGTTGCTTGATTTATGGAAATAATTGTTAGTATTCTGTAATAATGGTACTTTTTTTAGCAGGTCAGATTGTTTCCCCACAGTCTGCTCCAGCCTGTATTGAAAACAAAAATGATGTGAGCAGAGAAAACAGCACTGTTGACTTCAGCAAGGTAAGCAGGCACTGATGGTGAAGTGAGCTTCCAGACTACCAGATAGATCATTTAAATTAAAGGAATCCATGTGAATCAGAAGAGCTATGAAGTGCAAATTTTACTTCAGCATTAAAGTTTTGTGTGCACTGCAACACAGTTTGTATATAACAAACAAGAATTTTTTCATTTCCTTGGTAAATTACTGGCAACAGGAAATCACAGTTTAGGGACATAGATGAATTTATTGCATGACAATATCATAGGTGTATATTTGAAGGGGGAATTTTTACAAATTAACAGAAAATTACCTAAGCAGGAAAGTAATTCAGAATTCTTATAATTCAGATTCACCTCTCAGATTTTTACTTTTTGTAGAAGTAATGCATGAATGCAAACTACGCTTTTTATAACCTGAACTCGTGGATTCCAGATGTCTCAAACAGAATGTGTTTCTGTAAACCTACAAGTTAATTCTTCTGGCAAGCCAAGATATTTCAGTACACTTCACAAAAGATGTTAACTGTTCAGTATTGGAGATTGCAATGACAGTTCAATGTTAGATAGCAAAGAGAAGCAAACAGTTTCTCAGCTTTAATGTAAAGGAGAATCCTAATTTGTTTAAGGAGTCTGTATGTACCTAAAACAAACTGTCACATTAGGTACAGATGACAGACCTGACAGGGATAGATGACTTCAGCTGACACATTAATACAACAAAGGTTGAGTAAGTGAAGAAAGGTGATTAAACCAAAATTCTGAACAGCACTTTGAGTCTGTTGAATCTTAATGTTAGTGCAACTGAGCTAAAAGTAGAGTTATGTGATTGCTCCATCTGGTGCCAGACTTATTTCCTAGCAGCAGCAGCTATATGCACCATTTGAATTCTTGACTGAACATGCCAGACTATGAATGGTATATGGCTGAAATAAAGATGGGAAACAGATCTTTTTGTCAAATACAGTGAGAAGAAGAGAGGCTGGATGGGGATGTATTACGGACCGCATTTCTACAGAGGTAGCAAGGAGATCTATAAACAGTGACAAGTTGTTAAAAATTTAATATTAATGCTTTAAAATACTTAAAATTATAATGCTTTAGAAAGTCAAGTATGATTTTGGTTTCCTGATATTTATATTAAAAGTGTTAACTAAAACTAATTGTTTTGGCAAGTGTTCTAATATCAAGCTGTAAAATTTTCTAAAGGATATTGAATATAAATAAAGCTGTCAATTCCAAATTAAGCTGCACACAAAGCATATCAACGCAAAGGGAACAACATGACTTTCAGTAGTGCTTTTCTTGCACGTTTCCCCACTTGCTTTGAGTGTTGCAGGATCAAAATCCAGACCATTATCTAGCTGCATGATGTTTGTGCTAAACAAGAATGGAGGCTGCATTATTTGATCCTTCACTCACTATTTTTGTAGTGCTGCAGCTTTGCTGATCCAAAGAGCTCTTCCTATTTAAACTGGCCTGAGAAAGAGATTCATGTGTCATCTTTTGGCTAGCCTCAGCAGTGTTAGATACCAACAAGGATGTCAGTAATATGAAAGAAACAACTTCTGTTTACAGGAATGAAATAATGGTAAAGGATTGTAATCTCAATATCTTTGTTGACTGCCTTTAAATAGATGCGTTTATCCTTCTGAAGACACATAAGCAAAGTACAATTTCCCCTTGAAATGTGTTATTGCAATATCTCCTGATGGTTATAATTGGACTTGCGTGCACAGACTGAGAGGAAAGTAGAGCAGCACTCTAATTTTCTCTTGAGTATTGCGATTTCTGGCTCTAATTTTGTGGCACATATTAATTTCATTTATCTTCTACAAAAAAACACCTTTGACTACCTCACATATTCTCTTCTTGCTAATTTATCTCACTTCAGCTACTTCTAATATTGCAAATTTTGGAGTTGATTGAAAAAGCTGACAATCTGAATACAGCACCGAGACTGTGTTGATTATATCGGTATCTATTTATGAGTAATGTGAGACACAATCACTAAAAGCTGTCTTGACTGTTACTTCAGTAGCACAGAATGGGAGATATAGTTTCTGATGTTTGTACTTGTAAATGTGTTGCTCCTCATGGTGTCCCCAGAGGAAGAGGACTTTGTATTCCCAGGGTGATACGGAGGCTTTATCCTGTGCTTAAGCAGGATGGGGATGGCAGTTTCACAGCTGCATCTGGCTGGTCTCTGCTTCTTATGCCAGAGGCTGAAGGGAGCCCTGGTTGTCCTGAAATAGAAAATGCATAAGGAGACTGCACCCACGTCCCTTCTCATGACAATGTTCTTATGCTTCACATGGAAGAAGTATTTCTGGATGAAACCCTGGTCCCATACTAACGTAGTCTTTCAAGTACCATGTGAAATAATTGACTTGGTGCCAAATATATTTGATTAATATTTGTCAGGGCTTTCTTAAGAAGTGGTGGAGTTGTATTTTGTGTTTGTCTTCATGTCAATTTGTGCTTGATTCTGGCAGAGTCCCCCACCACTGTTTGCAGTCCTTGAGTTGCCCTGGAGGGGAATGGGCTGCACATTAGTAGTTTAGTTTTATGTTTGCCTGGAGCTTGCTGGGACTGTTTAGTACCAGGTCATGAATGTGGCTTAGGTTGGGTGCAGATTAAGATGCAGAGGATGTCTGTCCAGCTGCAGGCTTCTTAGGGCCACCTCTGCTCTCGTTACATAGTGGAAGCAATACCTGGGGTTCGGGTGTATATGTCCAGTTGGATTCTTCTCTGCCCGTTACTGTCCTCTTAACTGGGACTCTGTTCACTACCTAAATGATTTTGGAATCTCAAGCTGATAAATAGTACAGGAAACAAACATATCTGGAAATATTTTTGGTAGACAGGAGACAGAATGTTAATTTCAGATTTGAATCTTGATCCTGTGATCTGTTCTGTTAGTGGGACTTTAAGGGGACAACTGTAGCATGTTGTACATGAGACATCAAGTAAAATCTGTACAGAATGCACGTTGCAGTGTGCCTGAATGACTCCTTCCTTTCTTTCAACTATGAATGACCTGTGACACCACAATTAGGTGCAACGTGAATCTGGGTTTTGTATTTAACCTTGAAGAGTTATTTTGTGATTTGAGTGGGAAATAGAATTTACCTAACTATTTTACCTTGAAAAGGTACTTGGACTCCAGCCTTTGTATTGATCTGATGCTTGTTTACCTTTGTGAGGTGTTTGGTCATCGTTTTAGAATAGCTTAGGGTAGCATTAGACATCTCTCTGTGTAATGAAATCTTATTTTCCTGAGATCACAGGCAACTGTGTTATCTGATTTCTGATTTAGTGCCAGAGCCATTTGCAAGAAAACAATTTTCTAAATATTACCAAAAACTATGCAAACTAGTACTGACAGATGGCTGTAAGATAGACATTAAAATGGTCCACTTTAACAGTTTATATTGGATTTGGTTGCTGTTGTTGTGTTTAGATTAATAAAAGGAAAGCAAATGACAAAATTCATGCATCTTGAAATGTAGACAATACTGGTGCATAATGAAATCAAACATACATTATATACTCTATTACTCTATGTCGATCTTCGTTACAGAGTGAATTCTAGACTGATACTAAGGAAATAAATACCAGTGAACACTTTTCTAGGCAAATATATTGAGCTTATATACCAGTGTCATGACGAAGCTGTTTCTCTGTCTTTTCCTACCTTCCCTGTAAAAGTCAGCATCACTGCCTTGAAACTCCAGTGTTTTTATTCTGCTTTGCTCTTTCGGTTTACACTTGAGACAATCATGACCATAGCTTATTTTCTGTCATTTTCAGCACAAGGGCAACTGTCTTCCATTAAACTTGAAAACAATACATCTCACTTAAAGTAGCAGAAGGAAAATTATGTGTAGTGGAACCTGTTTTTTCCTCTCATTGAGATTATAATATATACAGCAACTATGAATTCATGATTGTTGTGAGTGGTGTGAGAAGCAGAAGAGCCCTCGACTCTGTGTAAGCACTGCTCAGCAGATAACTAAAACATCTCTATATTATCAACACTGTTCTCAGCACAAATCCAAACCACAGCCCATACTTGCTACTATGAAGAAAACTAAGTCTATCCCAGCTAAACCCAGCACATTCTCCACCTCTTATTCCATACCATTTATGTCATGTGCAGGTACCACACTATCCAACACAACTTCACCACTCTCCTTCCCACCCTCTGATACAATACAGAGATATTGTTCCTTTAGTCTGTGGACCACCCCTGTGAAATGTACACAAATGCCCACAAAATGTCTCCTGGGTTCATTTAGTCCATGACTTTGGGCTCAGGACAGGAAAAGTGGTGTGTTGATTGGAGTTACTGGTCACCACAGCCAGCTCAGGTTGGGTCACTGCTGTACTTGCAGTGCTTTTTGTAAGGCTTCTCCTCCATTGGTTTCTGCTATAGTAATTTCCATAACATGCAACTCAAATCATGGGTTGCAACAACTTAAAGGTATATCTGTTACAATCCACCCCAGTCCCTTTGGACCAAACCATTAGGGTTAACATTGCAATAAACTCCTCTCGTTGCCCCTGCTCCACAGCCTGCAGTCTGACAGAGGTGTACCTGCTCCAAGTAGAGCCTTATGTATGAGCCACAGTCTCTCTAGGGGTATACCTGCTGCGGCATAGGCTTATCCATAGTCGCAGTTGCTTTGAGGTGCACCTGTTCCAGCATGGCTTCTTCATGGGCTGCAATGCCTTCAGAGATATGCCCACTCCAGTGTGGCCTTACAGTCACAGTCCTTTCAGAAGTAAACCTGCTCTGTTGTGGGCTCATCCATGGCCACAGGCTTTGAGGTGCTCTAGCACGACCTCATGCACAGCCACAGATGCTTCACAGTGTACCTTCTCCAGCGTGGACTTATCCTTGAGCCACAATCCCTTCAGAGGTATAGCTGCTGTGGCACAGATGTAACTACAGCCACAGATGCAGGCTGTGTCCTGCTCCCACATGGACTCATCCACAGGTCACAGCCCCTTGGACTTGAGTTCACACTGGAGTTTCAACCTGTCCAGTAGAGCAGCATAGAAATGGCAGGGATGCCCTGGCCATCTGCCAGCCCAGGCACATCGCCATTGTGGTTATCAGCATGCTCCCAGGCACAGCCCAGTAAGATGGACGGTACAGCACTACAGCAAACAGCGGAAGCAAAAAGTAGCCCCTAATGAGCACTAGACTCTACTATACAGTAAGGCAAGCAAGCCCCATGGCAAGCACAGGAGCCTGCCAATTAATTGCTAAACAGCAGTAACAGCTAGAAAATCAATCTAGCACATTCAAGTAAAATCTGTTGTTATCTCAAACCCATTGAGCCCCATGTAGGGTGCCAAAAAGGACTGTTGTGGTTTAGCCCCAGCTGGCAGCTAAGTACCACACAGCCGCTTGCTCAATCCACGCTTCCCCTCCCTCTCCCCTCACCCCTGGCAGGGTGGGGGAGAGAATTGGAAGAGTGAAGGTGGGAAAACTCCTGGGTTGAGATGAAGACAGTTTAACAGGTAAAGCAAAAGCTGCATGCAAGCAAAGCAAAACAAAACAAGGAATTAATTCACCGCTTCCCATTGGCAGGCAGATGTTCAGCTGTCTCCAGGAAAGCAGGACTCCATCACACGTAACCCTTAATTGGGAAGACAAACACCATCACTCCAAACATCCCCCTCTTCCTTCTTCTTCTACAGCTTTTTATATGTTGAGCATGATGTCATACGGTATGGGATATCCCTTTTGTCAGCTGTCCCGGCTGTGTCCTCTCCCAACTCCTTGTGCACCCTCAGCCTACTTGCTGGTGGGATAGTGTGAGAAGCAGAAAAGCCCTTGGCTCTGTGTAAGCACTGCTCAGCATTAACTAAAACATCTCTGTGTTATCAACACTATTTTCAGCACAGATCCAAACCACAGCCCCATACTAGCTACTATGAAGAAACTTAACTATATCCCAGCCAAAACCAGCACAATGATTTCTAGAATTGTTAATTATGGAAAAATAAGGTGTCTTCATTTCTTCCACTGTTACGAATTATTGATGCTGTTATGAATAACTGATACAGTGTATTAAAGGAAATTGATACTGTATTCCTAACAAGATTTTGAATGTGATCTGTTGTCTTTATAAATTAGTTCTGCATTACATTAACTATGTTTCCAAGAAAAATTGGTCAAATAATGAAAGACCAGTTGTTTGGGTTTGAGAAATATTTTTATTTAAAAAAAATATTCAACAGACGAGAATAATAGAAACTCTATAATTGCAATAACTAAGATTATAGTGCAGTGACAAGAAGGTCTCTGTCAACAAAACAGGAGAAAATCCCTGTGGATAGCTTTTAGATTATACTTTAATATATTTTTCCCAGGTTGACCTACACTTCATGAAGAAGATACCACCTGGAGCTGAAGCATCAAACATCTTAGTTGGTGAACTGGAGTTCCTGGACCGTGCGGTTGTTGCTTTTGTTAGGTTATCTCCTGCAGTGCTGCTTACGGGACTAGCTGAAGTTCCGATTCCAACAAGGTACAGTTGGATTTATTTCTCTTCATGTTTTTCTGAGTACGTGGAGATAGGGTGATGTGACTTCCAACTTTGTCATTTATTATGGATTTGGTTCTGTCTTTAAAAAAAAAAAATCTTTTAGAGACATCTCTTTTTTTCCTTCTTTAAATGATGTTTAGGTACATTCAGAAACACACTGTTTGTGTGTGCAGATGATAATTCTTTGCAGAAGTAGAAAAGATAGCTTGTTAGGTTACAACACACAGTTTATTCTGTGCAAACTGGTACTACTGCAGATGAAATACTCAGCTGCTTAGAATAGCATTATTATATCCGGAAGAAAGAAATGAAGAAGGAATTGAGTAAGGGGAAAAAACAAACTATGTGATTTGATAGACTAGGGGCAGTGAATGGATGATGAACATACTGTAAATATCACGCTCCTCTGAAAATTACTTTGTAGATACTTGCATGGTAGTGAACATGACTTTTAACCATAATTTTTTATGTATTTTTTCTAAGTTGAAACTTTTCTGATGAAGTACTTTGGTTCTGAGAACAAATGATGAAGAATTAAAAAAAAAAGTCTGCAATAGAATTTGTAATTAAATAGCATTTAAATAGATCTGCAGATACATTGCTTCCTGCTGGGGTTGACTCAGATCAAAACTCCAAAGTAATTCTCCCATATCTGAGTTCACTGACTTAACTTTATTGCAGTCCCTCACTTTTTTTAGTATTTCTGCATGTGTTTATACACAGATTCTGTCTCTCTTGCGCCTTCCCTCTTTTAGTTTCTATAAAAGTCGAATTCTCACAGAAGGCAGCAGTGTATTCCAGTTGTTCGTGACACTCAGGCTGGAGTGTTATGCTATGAAATGCAACACTGAGACTCAGATCCTTGCTCCTAATCAGATAAACAGTATAAAATCATCTTTAAGTTGTAGTTACTTTAGATAATGACTTTTTTGTCTTTTCTAATTTTTGCCTGTGTATAAGGGACATTGTAGGACTGAATGGCTTCTAAAAAAACCATGTGAAGCCTTTCCTTGTAACCTCCCCCAACTTCCCACAAAAAAAAACCTCAAAACAAAAAAACCCACCCCACAAACAAGCCCATGAGAAGGAAAAGAAAAGATTTCTTGATTTTTGGCCAAAAGAAAATAAAATAAGTGAAAATTAGGATAATTATTAATTTTTTAAAATAAATATCTTTGCAGAAATTCCTAATGTCAGTCAAAAAATTGTCTTTTGCATTTTGGCAAAACTGAGAAATTCAGTTATTTCATTTGAACCTATCCTCTGCATTTTATAGAACCTTACTTAGCCCTAAGCCTAGAGTAGAGGCTGTCTAGAGCCGTAATGGAAGTACGACTTATGTAAAAATCATTTCTGTTCAGGGATAATTTCACTTCTCCAATATTGCAATAGTACTACTGCCATAAAACAGTTGATTCTGTTGAATGAACAGAACTAATAAATTACTGTGTTCTGTACGTAGATTATAATTGCATATATTTATTATGTAATATAAGGTTCGTTATATAAGGAGATTTTGATAGTCTCAATCAAGTCTGACTGTGAAGCTTATGATATATTTTTGGAAGTTATTTTCACATTTTTTTCTAGCCAGAGCTTCATGTTTCAATGCATGTGTGAGGATCTTGAAGGAGATGATATGTAATATTTGTCTTAGAGGTTCTTCTAGTCTGATTTTTAAACAAGTATTTCTGTAGTTTGTATAGTTACTTTCAACCATCTATCCTTCACAATTTTTTAAATTTATCTTCTATTTGCAGATTTTTGTTTATTCTTCTTGGACCACTGGGTAAAGGGCAACAATACCATGAGATTGGACGATCAATTGCAACACTCATGACAGATGAGGTATTTTTATTCGTGGCTTGGTTTTAGTACTTTCGTACTGATTCAAGAGGTGTAATAGGGAATCTTCAGTGTGGAATCGTCCAGATGAAATGTGGCTAATCATGATGCACAGATAGCATTCTAGTTCATTTCATGATCCTGGAACAGCCCAGATTATGTTGCCACAAGGAGATAACAAAATGAGAAACAATATTCACGTGCAAAGGTATCTTCACTGAGAAGATTCCATTTTACACAGTTACTTTCCAGTGGAATTATTTGTGTTTTAAACTGTAAAATCTCTTAGAACATTTAGCATCCTTAAGGATGTTTTTCTGTAGCAGCCTATGAAAACTGTGTATCAGAAGCTCTAGTCAGTTGAAGCTGAGATTGTTTGTTTGGTGGGAACCACATGAAGTGTGTTCTATTTCAGAGAAAAGGGGCTGTCATGAAAAGCATTATCAGAGTATTCCTTTCCCCATCTCTTTTTCCTCCCACACACGTCTCCATTTTTTCACAGGTGTTTCATGATGTTGCTTACAAAGCAAAAGACCGCAATGACTTGGTGTCTGGAATTGATGAATTTCTTGATCAGGTTACTGTTCTCCCTCCTGGAGAGTGGGACCCAACAATCCGAATAGAACCACCTAAAAATGTTCCCTCTCAGGTTTGTACACCGTAAAATTCAGACGTTTTTAAATGTTGCAATGAATTTTTGCTAGGTAGAATTAAGAAGTCTCATTAATTTAGGATTTAGCGGAGTCACTATATATACATTTTGCGTGGTCTTTTTTTTTTTTGTTAATTTGCTTTAAGAGAACCATTGTCTTGCAAGCATACCATATAGTGATGACATTCTGTGTAGTTTGATACTAGTCCTCTGCTGAATAAAGACAAATAGTTGTTATCTATTGTGATCTTAAAATCAAGGGTAATTGTTATAAGTATCTTTAATTATTCTGAACAGCCATGGTTTGCTTTTGTTCTAAGCTTATTGCAAGAATTGATCAAAGCAGCCTGGCTTGCTACTCTTCAAGATGTTTTCCAATACAGGATTTTCTGTTATCAATTCTTTAAATTTCGTAGACCACAATTCCTTTGACTATTTCCTATAATAGAACTCCTCTACATGAAGTGGTTATGTTGATGAATCTTACAATAAAATTTACATGTTTAGTCTTTCAGCTCTCAAAGCCTGTTTCCTCTGCTAATATTATGTTTCGGTTGCCAAGACCCATGAGAAGTGTCTTTTCCTTCTGACAGGAGAAGCGTAAGATCCCAGGCGTGCCTAATGGGACTGCAGCCCATGGGGACGCGGACCATCCTGGAGGGCACTCTGGACCAGAACTGCAACGCACTGGAAAGTTAGTGGAAACATATGCAAAATCTTAAGTGTTCTAAGCGATGCACTTCCAAGGGAATCATAATGATCTGGTTCTCTCTCAGATGTCTGGCTTGGCATATGATTTTGTTCAGGCATTTTTCCTGATTAGCGTACCACATAGCTGAAAAGGGCTATACATGCTAATTTGCAAGAGAGGGAGAGGGCAAGAGGATTTGAGTTTTCACATTGTATTTATTGCAAGCTCCTTTCTGTACTATTTATAAAGGCCAGACCTCTGTTAAACTTGATTAATGTTTCTTATTTTTGTACAGCATGATGGAAAAGTTGGTAATAGTCTTGCGCCATATATTATGAATACTTACAGCTATTTTGTAGTTGAAGTTTCTGGGTTGTATAGCTCTAGCATTCCTTTTTTACCTCAGTAAGCTATGATCTGTCCTGGTACATGAAGCTATGATTGCCACAGTGGCTGCAATATACACACGTCAGAAGGAATAATTTGCTCCAAGGAATACTCTGTTGTCTAATATGGTGTGGTGTAAGTGCATCAGGTCTCACTGGTTGCCTTAGTGCGGTGTAGTTGTGCGATAGACTTTCTTTTGACCTTGCTGCCTCTTGATATTTAAATATCATTTCTACATGAGGCTAAAGATTCAGCTGCAGTGTTGGTGTACACAGTGGGGCAGAGGAGATGATGGCCAGTCTGGCTGTAAACTGTTCTTTCACTGGTGAACATGGTAATTCACAGCTCGAAAGATCATCCTAATATTTAGGAGATGGTGGAACTTCGTCTTGCTCTTTACCAGAGCAACATCTGATACATTGGGTGCCTGTGAGAAAAAGAGCATTGTGGGGGTATTTACTTCAATTGTATGGCATTTGTAAGGGGGCATCTGTTCCTAAATATTTGATTACATTTATCATAGTGTAAATGACAAAAGTTGACGGTTCTTTTCCTTGTAAAATTGTAGCCTATGTTCAGTTGTGTCGTCGAGCATATTTAGGAACAGGTTCTCAAACAAAAAATGTGAAGCTCTGTGTAGATGTGCGGGCAAATGGGCACTGTGGTAGGTCTCTGGTTAAACAAATGCGAATAATTATTTCACATAATAAATAATACAGTTTTATGTGTGGGAGCTAATGGCTGTTCAGAAGTCTTGGGTCTGGATGATTAGGTAAAGATTTTATAAAGAAATATGCAAGTTAGTTTGTTTTAAAAACACGATTTCCTGACGAAAGTTGTCAAGATAGGATTCCCAGAAACTTTTTTCCCTGGGAAGGATGAATTATGAGTATGTATCATTTGATCAAGGAACAATAGCTTTTCTACAGTATATTTAAAGCAGTACTGGGGAAGAAAGCTTGGTATGCCTTCTTCATTAATTTGATCTCTTCTTTTTTTTTTTTAGATTTTTTGGAGGATTGATTTTAGATATAAAAAGAAAAGCTCCCTTCTTCTGGAGTGACTTCAGGGATGCTCTCAGTTTGCAATGTTTGGCATCATTTTTATTTCTCTACTGTGCTTGCATGTCTCCTGTCATCACATTTGGTGGTCTGCTGGGAGAAGCAACTGAAGGTCGTATAGTATGTGTTAAATCTGAACTTTTAAAACAAACTTACACTCCTAGGTTTGTGGTTAGTATTTTCCTGTTGTTGCAAGAATTACCTTTAAATGTTGATGTTTCAATGTTTAGTAGGCTACAGACTAAGACATTGCAAAAAGAACCTGTTTGAAAATTTATGGACACTTCTCTCTTTATCGTATTCAGAGTGCAATAGAATCGCTGTTTGGAGCATCCATGACTGGAATTGCCTACTCGCTCTTCGGTGGACAGCCTCTCACTATACTTGGCAGCACAGGACCAGTTTTAGTGTTTGAGAAGATCTTATTCAAATTTTGCAAGTAAGTGAAGATCATGATATGCATCATTCCTCAGGTGTTGTTAGGTAAAAGTAGACACTGATCCCAAAGTTCCAACAACTGCAGAATAAGATCAACAGTTTGTTTCAGAGTGCGCTGCTTAGGCTTTCAGAGTATGAAAATTGTGCAGTGACTGAGACAAGTGAATTGGTGCTAATGCAGAAAGGTTGGTGGATTTTAGTATTGTTTTTTTGTTTTAAAAAAATCCCAGTTTTGAAGGGAATGCAAGCTTCAGAAGGTTTGTTTGTTTTAATTGGATAGTTTTCTAATCTGAAACAATACATTTCAGACAACAATACATTTCAGACAATGGCTGCAAGTTGCGCCGGGGAGGTTTAGGTTGGAGATTAGGAGAAATTTCTTCTCAGAAAGGGTGATGGAGCATTGGAACGGGTTGCCCAGGGAGGTGGTTGAGTCACCGTCCTTGTGGGCGTTTAAGGAAAGGTTAGATGTGGTACTTAGGGACATGGTTTAGTGGGTAATAGGTGTGGGGGGGGGGTGGTTGGACTTAGATGATCCTTGAGGTCTCTTCCAACCTTAATGATTCTATTGTATTCTATTCTATTTAAATCTGTGGTTTAATATGCCATACATGACATACCTCTGCCACAGTGTAGATGAAAATTACGTGTGCATCTTGGCAACCATCAAGCTTCTCTGCAATCCTCCACTTTTCTGTCTCATTGCTTTCATGGGGACTTCTGCAACAAGATCTCCTGAACAACATAGAATAGGAGACCCTGCTTAGCACCCCAAAAGCTTTTTTATCACCTTCAGGTAGACCTTTCAGTTCTCTCTGATGATGTCACCCAACGTTTTTGGAGCTCTATTATCGTACGCAGCATGCATACAGGATTTTGAAGAAAGTTGTTATTATAAGTACTCTTGCATCTTAGGAAGCAATTGTCAGGTGTTGGCTGTTCACAAGGCAGGATATAGGATAAAAAGTGGGTGGACCTTAGACACTTCATGTGTGTGACTGCTCTCAAACCTACTCAATCATTTTAGTAGAAATAGAGCTCTTTGTGTCCTGTTAACTGGGAGGAGGGCTCAGGTCAAGAGGTGACTTGGCAGTATCTTCAGTTCACAATAGGTAAATACTTTCTGATTCAGACCATCCCCAGAATCGCACATCCCTAGGCAAAGGAAATATTGGAGCTGCCTCTTCTCTGTTTCCTGTGGTTTGACAAAAGATAAACTGTGGTGTTTTTTTTTTTTTTCTTTTTTAGAGAGTATGGGTTGTCGTACCTTTCTCTGAGAGCTAGCATTGGACTGTGGACTGCAATCCTGTGCATCATCCTTGTTGCAACTGATGCAAGCTCTCTAGTCTGCTACATTACTCGGTTTACCGAAGAAGCTTTTGCTTCTCTTATCTGCATCATTTTCATTTATGAGGCCTTAGAGAAGCTGTTTCATCTCAGTGAGACATATCCAATCAACATGCATAATGATTTGGATCTGCTGACAAAGTACTCGTAAGTAAGATTTCTTCTGTTAACACTGGTTTTTTTTCATAGGTTATGTTTTCTATGTGAGGAATACAAACCAGTGCAGAGCAGGAAAAGTTTTCAGTAGTTGCAAATTTAACATGTGAAAGCCATTGAGTTAGGGATGGTGCTGACATATGGAAGTCATAGTTACTGGAGGTATGTGCACATGTTTTCTTAAGTAAAAAAATATCTTGACTTGGGGTTTGGAAAAGCTTGCACACACACAACTTGGAAGTCCTAGAATAAAAGCAGGACTTGGAGAGACCTCAGCTTTAGGTCTTCATATTTTTATTTAATGAGGCGTAACTCAATGATTTCTTACTGTAACCTTGTACTGATGATTTTATAATATTTTATTGGGTGTTCAGGGGACATTTTTATGTCATGTTTATCTATTTGTTTTTTTTGTTGGGTTTATTTTGGTTTTGTTTTGTTTGTTTTTTCCAAACTGAAATATTGACCTATCTAAAAAGGATATAATTTGATGTACCTTTATTTTAACCTCTTTGGGTTGAAAAGGTTCAAGCTCCAAGAACTGAAGTGGATTTGGAATTGTTAGGTGCTTCTCAGTGGTGATTGATTTTGTCATAATCAACTTGTTCTTAATAAGAAGATTTTTAATATGACTCAATTTAAGCAGCTTTATTGTGGAGTTTTGACAGGTAGTATTCTGCTTGGGGAATAGAAAAGTGAATGCCTTTAATCAATATTAGTTTCATTGAGAAGTAGAAACTCATAGATATGTTTCTGTGATATGAGAACAAAAACGTTCTTCTAGTAAAGGACAAGATCCTCATCTGTCCTGAGGCGAGTTAAGCCTGGTCACCTCAGCAACCAAAATGTCATTAAAAAGCATTTTCAGAGAAGATCCCCCTCCAGAAATGTCTTTATTATTTCACTGAACCCGTTTGAACCCTCTGCATGAGCAGGGTGGGGCCCAACAGGAACAGTGCTTCCACAGTGCCACATCTTCTGTTCACTGGAAAAACAGGAGTGCCTCAACCAAATGTCTCATTTGCGTTTTAAGCTGGGAAAAACAAAGCAGAGCAACAGAGAAAACATTTGAGCTTTGTGTATGTTATCACTAGAAAAATAGCAAATCCTGAATCTGAATACACATTATACACCTTAAAACACTGAACGAGTTAAATTGTAGAAACAATAGTTCTGCTGTGACATACTCTCTCATACTGGAAAAAATATTGTTTCTCTCTAATAGTTTAATCAGTAGAGAAGGGAATATTAACTTTAAGAGAAAGCAATAAAGATCAAGAACAGACCACGCGTGCAGTTGAAGTTAGATCCTGGTCTTACTTAACATCACTTAACTTCTATGTAGTCGGTATTTTATTCTAAAGAGCCTCATTATGACACAGTGTTTATGGATTTTTTTTTTTCCTTACCTCTTCAGAGTAGTCATCTCAAAGGGAAAGAGAATATGATGTTCTCATATGGTTTTGAAAAACAGATGTTAAAATACTATACAAAGAAAAAAATTATTCAGAAACCATTTAGCAGGCAGAGCTGAGATGTTAAAATAGATAATAAAAAGCATAAACACAAATAGAAATACAGATTCCTGGCTAGCTAGCTTTATTTGTGGTTAGCTGAATCCCATGATATAGCTTGAGATTTCAGAGAAATAAGATTAATAGTCTTGCTTGTTTAGGGGTACAGTGATAGGTATGTATATTTTATGGAAGTGTTTTAGCACCGTAGTCCTTATGTTTACAAATAAATGTTTTGGTTTTATTTTAAATTCCATTCATTAATCAGAATCCCAAATTGATTTTTGAAGGGTGTTGTTTACTCGCTGCTTGCCCTTGGTAACTGTCTTCATTGAATGTAGACTGTGCAGAGCACGCAGAATGGTAAAAGAGGAGCAAATGTCATCCTCCAATTATAGCTATGGACCCGTCCTGTTCTACAGTGTTGAAATACCAGCACAACAGTTTTAGATTTTCCAAACACAATTCCTGAAGGGCAAGTGTCTTTGAGATGTTTGGAAGAAAGGTTTGACTGCTGCTTGGTGGTTTCAAACACATACATAGCTATCAAAACTATTCAATATAATAGTTTTGTAGTTATTTATGGGGTCATAATTACATATTTGCAGTTATTCTTTTCTTCTGTGTAGATAGTACAAACAAATTGACTTCTAAAGTCTTGCATTACATGTAACTTTAGGCATTTATGTTGTATCTTCTGCTTGCAGCAGTATCCTGTTTATTATTGATATCATGTCCATGGCAACTGACCACACTAATACCAAAACAACTAGCTGTAGACATAGTTACAGGCAGCGTAGTTCTTACGGGATGCGGCTTATGTTTTTTTAACCTTAAAACTGGTTGTTGGGAATGCCTGTACGCATATTGGTTGTCTTGTAAGAGCACATCTGCTGATTCAGTGGATCTGTGATCTGAACACAGAAGAGCACTAATTCTAGTCTCTTCTCCGCTCTTCCCTTCCTTCTCCTTCATCTGAGTTTTTCTTAGTTGTTCAGAACTGACCCTGACGGGTTGGGAGAACAAAGATATGCCCTGTTGGAGCAACTCTATGTCAGCGGCCAAATGACCAGTGCTTTCACAGCAGGCTTGGTGCAACCTGAACTTCATGGGTTTGCTGTGCAGATATACACTTATTACTGTGTTCAGACACAGTGGCCGTTTGCCCAGAACATAAAGGTATTACAGTTATCATCCCATGGGATCATCGCAAGACAAGACATTTCAAATAACCCTCAGTCCCTGTTCAAATGTCTGTATACGTCTCAGTTCCAGAAAGATCAGAAAATTGAAGATGAGTAAGCATAAAAACTTATTTGAAATAAAATTCTCATTTTTGTATACTTGAATTTGGTGAATATTGCTTTCACAAGGAATTAGAAGCTTTTCCTGCAGCATCTGACTCTGGTCCTACTTGTAGTTTAAATGGGTAACAAACTTGGGCTGAAACTGGTCCTGTCCTTAAAGGACCAGCATACTCTGTTACAGAAGCTAATTAGTATCTGCTGTTTTGCTAATTAAAACAGCTGTTTGCAGTTTCCTCTTTGGGGATTTTAAAGACAAGTTTTTAATTGTTAGTAAAGCCTTGGCAGTTCTTTAATTAGCAATGGGTGAACTTCAAAAGGTTGAGCAACTCATTTCTCTTTGAATGCTCAGCCACAGCTTATGTAAAACTTTATCTTGGATCTGCAATTCTATGCTAGAAAACTCAGGTTATACTGTAAAATGTCTGTATTTTCTGTATTCTGCCTGTTGCCCATTCAAAAAGTTGATGATAGATAGATCAGGACACTGTATGTATTTGAAGCTTTCAGTGTATGCTGTGGCCCAGCCCTCCTCCCTTCTTCCATGGACTTCCTAGGGATGCTCTGATTTCCACAGGTAGTCTGTCTGCATCCCAGTACTGTTGTCTCTGCCCTGGTGAAGACATGGGTTTGGCCCAGGAAAAGTCATTGGCATGCTGTTAGTACTATCCTTTGGGGTGCTAGAAAGAGAAAGAAAATAGTAGTTTAAAATGGTTGGTATTTCAACCAGATTGGAACCATATTTCAAGTGAGAAAGAAAACCCATTCTGTACTTTGGGTGGGTTTGAATTCTGTCATAAACAGTCTCTGTTGCAGGAGTTTGATGTAAAAGACTGTACTGCATGCATCTCCTTTTACATTTAAGACCATAGGAGTCTTTGCTAGTAATTGCCATAGCAAACCTTAGAAGACTATAGCAAGAACATTCAGAACAGTTGGGGTTTTTTGTTTGTTTATTTTTGTTTGTTATTTAATCAAGCAAATACTTGAAAATCAGCAGAAAGTCCTCCTAAATGATTTCCTAAAAATGAATATTTACCATTTTAGGTAGAAGATATTATTTTGAGTTTGTTACAGAATTCTATCTCAAAAAACCAAAAATATCTTTTGTTGCATGATCTACCTAGTGTGGAACTAGTCCTTATGCACTTTTTACTCATTTCCTTTATTATACTTGTTTGTTACTCTGTGTTGAAATATTTGTGCTAATCATCAGGTGATCTCCTTGCAGTCAAATCCATTCAGCATTCATATGTAACTTTTTCTTAAAACAGCATCTTTGCAATATGGACGATAAAGAATAAGGCATTTAAGAGCTAAATCAAAAGAAGCACAAAGACAACCTGATTTTCAGTGTGCTACTGTGCTGCAATTATTTCCTTTTTAAACTGCATTGTTTTGAAGGAATTTAAACACGGTAGCTGCATTGTTTATTAAATAAAATAAACATACTTTTTGATCTAGGCTTTTCTTTCTTTCTCTTTTTTTTTCTTCTTTTTTTTTTTCCTGTGACCTTTTTGTATTTGTCATGCCATTAGCATTTGTAGGTTGGCATAGCAACTCTCCTATTTCTGCATTCTCCTCCTCCTGCTTTTTCCTACCCCTGTAGCAAATATATCTCCAGTTAGTGAATCCTGTCTGGAACACTGATGCACATCAGTTTTAATGTGTATCTTAAATATTAGGATATAATTTTTGCTAGGAAAGGATTGCTCTACAACTGGGTGGAATAAAAACAGAGGTTCTCAAAAGGAAAACAAAATAAGCATTGTGGATGAAAGGAACGTGATTTAGAAAGTAATCCAGTATTCTTTAAAATACAAGCATTTTAAGATAGTTATCTTGGAATACAGAAGATCAATTATTTCTCAGTATGAGATTGCTTAGATCTTGGGACTTTGTATATCTTTTGTTTTTTATTAATTTTTTTTTTCAGAGTGATGAATTCATGTTGTTTTTTAATAATTCTTTACCAGAAGTTACTCAATTATTAACAGATTACATTGAATAATTTTAAAGTGATTTCTTGGCATAGTAATATGCATATTGCAATCTGTCTTGGTATTGACATGCACTTAAGCATTAAGAGTAGAAAATCCTACTCTGATGTAATTAAGAAGCCAAGATCATGTCAATCTCAGTAATTTTTGCAGGTTATAGAAACCATTGCGTCTAGGAGGCATTGTGAAGATCAGTTTTGTCATATCACTGCTCAAGCAAGTTTTAAATCTTTCATTATCTGTATAGCTTAATCTAAACTTAACATTATTATTGGATGCAAATTATGTTGTTTTAGACTCTGTATTCCTTAAGCTGCAGGTGGAATGAGACAAGTCAGTGATGATAAGCACAGAATTTCTCATTAGGATCCCAGGCATGTAATTAAATTCCAATTCTTGTAATGATTTATTTGAACTCAGATATGAATATAGATTTTCTTTTCCCCTTCTTTATAGTGTGGCGTGTTTTTTTTTTTCCCTACAAATAAGTAACTGTGCCATATCCTGTGTCTCTTTCATTAAGAATGTCCCTCTTCTTCCCAGAACCATGCAACTCCCATCAATGAGTTGAACTGCTGGTTCCCTTTTGCTTCCTGACAAACCCTGGAACCCAGAAATGATTTTTTTTTGTTCCATTTATTCTATATCTGTCCAACCCAACTGACTCATTTTTCTCTTTTGCCCTCTTTTGAGCCCAGGGAGTGCTCACCTTGCTTCATTCTTGCTACTACTCATCCCTTCCCCTTTGGAAACAGATCTCCTTGTTAAGCAATTCTGCACAACGTTCAGTTTGTAGTTGATAGCTGATCTACACAATGCCTTGAAAATCTAGAAAGACTTAATAAAATCCTTGGGTGGTTTTGTTAAAGGACGTTTATACACTACACCTGAACAATCGAAATACAGCTGACCGTGTAGCATTACAGTATATGTTTTCTGAAAGCGCATTATACTTAATCTTTTCTCCTCAGAAGAAGATTAACTTTGGAAGCGGGGTGAAGCAACATCCTAGAACTATTTGTCAGTGAAAGCTTTCAGGTGAATTGTCAATATCCCACGTAATTACACTACTTTCTGCACATTAACTTCTATGTATGACAGTTACATGCTGTAGTACCGCTCAGAATGCATGGACTGCATACTGCACGAGGCAGACAATAAACACCAACCTTTATAAGTGACAGTCAGAGTTAGCAAAACTACAGTGTGATTATAAATCTGTTTTCTAGACTTTCCTGTTGACAGAACAATATTATTCTGATGTGCTGTCCAAAGAAACCTGCTTCTTTGAGATGTCTTCACTCTAACATCAGTTCGCCTCCCCTGATTTGTCTCTCTCTATGTGTGTGTGTAATTGTTGTGCTGCTGAGTGCATTGTCTAGGTAATTTTAGAGGCTTTTCTGTTTTCCTCCTCAGCTTCCCCACCTAAACTATGTAGGCTTCGAGCTTTAGAGAATATACGTGGATGCCTACTGATGTTCGTGATTGTCAGAGATGGGCTATTTAACGTAACGACTCAATGGTCTAATTCAGGATGGCAGATTTCATGAATAAATGAAGAAAATATCTTGTCTTGCCATGACAGCTGTGCTTTGAAAGGGTTTTGTGATACTGAGAATAGAACTTAACTGACAAGTCCTTTTCCCATCAGTATTAATTACTTCGTTTCCAGTCTCTTTTCCACTGAGGCTTTGATTTAGTTGTTATGAATGTTGACATGAGAGTCAACATGGTAAATATAATGCCAGGCATATACAGGTGTTGTAGGTAAGGGACAGCAGAGAAGTTGTCACCTATGATATTGTTGATGTCCCCTTCCCATAGCAGTTGTTAGGCCAACAGAGGGACTCTGTGAGTGCCCATAATTCACATGAAAATGGTGCATTTGGAGACAACCTAAAACATGTATAGCATTCTGCCATTGATGTGCTTTCCTTCAGCCTTGTAAGTGCAGCATAAAGAATGCTTATGCATATATCCTAATACTTTACTTTTAAAACAAAATAAGCATTATCTTCCATTTACAGTTAGACTTGATGATCTTAAAGGTCGTTTCCAACCTAAATGATTCTGTGATTCTATACCATCTTCTTACTCTGTCTCTGTTGTGTGATCAGTGCAGAGCACACTTGCAGAGCATAAACTGTGTCTTAGGGGAAAAACTTCCTACATCTTAACAAATACGTGCTCTGATACATAGTGAGACATTGTTTAAACAGCACATTTTGTAACTTATTTGTCATACTTGCCTGTTGTTGTTTGATGTTTGTTGTGTTTTTTTTAAATAATATAAATATTCATATTGAGCAAATCTCATTCTCTATCTTAAGTGAGCCAGAAAGAGATTTTGCCCTTCTAGGAAGGGGAAATGATATGTTGGCTAATGAAGAAGCAGCTGCAGTTCAATCTTTTACAGATCAGATCCTTAGCTAGTAAAAACATGTGTAGCTTGCAATACATACGTGCTGGAAAAATAGGAGCTCCAAAATAGTGCCTTTTGAATTGGTTAAAATCATCAGTAGTGTTTCCTAGTCTTGAAAACAAAAAACTGTCCAGGGATGAATGGCCATGAGGCTTCAAAGGAGCTGCACCATTTAAGTGTGTTTTATTTACTCGTAAAAACACTCTGCGAGGTTCTTGTTTGAAGCTCTTATACTGGCTGTAATGGCAGCAGAATAGACTAGCACCGTGCTGCATGTTTAAAGTCTGTGTGGGGAGGAGAGCACACGTGACAGGTTGAAAAGAAGAAAATGATGAAGATGAGCCTGAAGAATTGGGGGTAAGAGGTAGAAATTAGAGGTTTTCCCCCACCAGACCCAGGTTAATTTTAAGTGAACAAACAGGCCTAGGGAGTAAGTTTCTTGTTTTGCAGTAAACAGAAATACACAGTCAGGATCAAAGTGGGTTTATTACAGAACCTTTCACCTGTCTAGTTGTTGAGCAACAATGATGCTTGTCTTTTATTGCTGATCTACAAAGGAGGGGGAAAATATTCAGCAACTTTACGTATAAAATAACAGGTTGTGATTTACTAACCCATATTCCCTTCCTGTTGTCCAAATAAAGAGAGATTGTACGGACAGTCTTTTCAGTACTATTAAGGACTGTAATAACTATTCCTTTTGGAGTACAAAGAACACTGCCAGTTGCTAAGATGTTCTGAAGCTGCTGTTATCAAATCCTAGCTTTGTTCTTTGAAAACAGGACAAGTGGTATGAAATGTTGCACACAGTGAAGTTGTGATGGCTGCCTCAAATTAATGAAATTTATGAAATGGAGACTTAGGAAACAAAGGCAAAAAGAACTAAGAAAAATGTGGGGAGGTTGGGAGGACAAAGAAGGAGAAGGGGGTGCCATCAGTGACCTGCACTGCCTGTTACAGTTGGATTGGTGCTGAAAATTTAGTCGAAGTCTTGATCCTTCTGTAAGAGAGAGAGTGGTACAGGCCCTGGAGGATACCAGTTTGTCAGCCAGGCCTAAAATTTATTATTTCTAATCTACCTTTGCTCCCCATCATGATTTGCCAGAGATTTCTTGAGTACCTTCGGAGATGGAAAGACAATAAAGCCTCCTTGCTCTGGTTATTCTCCTAGCTAGTGGGTTCAGTCTATTATTTTTCTGTTACTTTCTACTTTTGTCAGTTCTGATCTTATGACAGTTCTGCAGTTTCCTGAAGACTGTCTTGTCTGAAATGGTTTATTATTCTACCTCAGATTTATAAGCCACTTTATGATAGGCTGTGTTAGATGTTTAAATACCCTAGAAGAAAGCAAGTCCCACTGATTTTTGCCTAGTTGCAATATACAGGCATTTTAAATACAGAAGGGAGTGACCTATGACTGGGTATCTAGTTCCATTTTAGATCTCTTAGCCTCTAGCTGCTTTGAAAAAAAAAGACATGAGTCACTGTAGACTCTCTCACATATGTGGCAACCGATCATGAATGTCACAGATACCATGTGATATATCGGCACCTGAGTTCAGACATCTGAATTGCTCCCAGGAGATCAGAGCACGAAAGTGCAAGACGCAGACAGAATTGTTCTGTCATCAGTGTGATGAAATGGTATATTGTGAGATTGGCAGCAGAGATTTTTTTATTTTTTATTTCCACTATGGTGACACCTATGCTTTGGCCACCACAACCAATGTCAGATTCTTCCCTGCATATATTGTACCCATGGAAAAAGCAGTTTCTTCCTAGCTGTGAGAAAGAGAATCACATCAGTCATTCTGTGTGGTTTAGCATAACAAAGATGATTGCTGACTCCTTATCACTAAAAGGCATGGGAGTACATTGCTAAGTTGGTACTGTATTTGGAGCTGAATATGTTTCTTAGAAAATATATTTATAGGTGTATGTATAGTCTCTTACTCACTGGTAATAGCATAAACTCCCCATCTCTTGTAGTGGGCAAGTGCTCAGCAATTTAAAAAACTTTACAAGAACTTAAGAGCATTTGAACCTCCAAGAGGCAATACATTTTTACTTATGCCAGTCTTCTGAGAATATTTTATCAAGAAAATAGAAAGATGTTAGTGGTTAACAATTCGGTGTATTTTACTTCTCCTGAGAGCAGACCTCTCAGAGTAAAAAAAGTGACAATGAAATAGACTAAAAGTTTTGAAAGACTGAAGTAGAAAGCCTTATTTCACTAATGTGAGTGTCTCCTTGCAGGTCAGTTGTGTTGGGAAATAGTCATCATTGAAGGAATTACATCTGTAATGAAATGTCACATTTTAGTAGATAACCTTTTATGTTCTGGCACTGAATAGTGCCTCTAGTTGTGTTTTCTGAGCTGAACAGGGAGTATCTTACTATCTCACATTTCTGTACTGTTAAGCAATTAATGGAATGCTGGAAGACAGTCATACCATGATACAAACTTGCATCAAAATGTCAGCGTTGCCAAAAAACATGCAATATTGAAACCGATATAACATTATATAATGGTCTTCTCAGTAGAAAGCAGGATCTAATCTTTACAGTTTGGGCCTAATTCTGCACCCATTCAGTGACAAAAGCTGGGTGCAGGGTGTTTTTGGTCTGCATGGGTGGAGTTTGCACAAGTCACTTCCTTGCTGATGAACAATCTGCCATTGGTAAATGCCTGTGAAACTTGGTAAAGGCCAGACTGGGATGCTGTGAAGGAGGGAAGTGGTATTGATGTAGAAATAAACGGGGCGATGATCTCATCTGAAAGTGAATTACTTGAGCTGTATTAAACTATAGGTTCAATTGTCACACTTCTGACTAAGGAAATAGAAATTTTGACATCTCTAACTTTTAAATGTAATTTTGCAGTTTGCAGCAAGTGTAGCTGTACCATGTAGTATTTGTGACATGCACAGTCTTCCCTTCTGCTGAGAAAGTGACTGTCATTGAACAGCCCACGTCACCTTGGCCTACTGTAATCAAACCCCAGTGGGCCATTGCCCAGCGTCTGGCCAGTCTGCGATCAGCGATGGACATCAGGGGGCGGAGAGCTCCTGTGCTCACAGAAACAGTAGTAACCTGAAATAGCCACCTCTGTATTATTGCATGAGCATCAAATACTCCCTTAACGATTATATTACCATTTGTTGACTTTATTATGCTACCGTAGCTCACTAGTAGTGATGTGCTTCATTTAACCCATTTTGTAATATTATAAACTATGCATTGAACACGCATTCATTCTGCACTTGGGGCCTGATCCAAAGCATATCAAATATGTTTGAAAGATCCAGTCTACTTCAATGACTTTTGGCTCAGGCCCTCTATTTTTCTGAATGCTGTTGCGCTTTTTTTTTTTCTGTTTTTTTTTTTTCTTTTTTTTCATGGACTGTAAGGGTTTTTTCTTTCTTTTATAAATAGCTGCGCTTAAAATAAAAGCAAGGAGTTGCACCAAGACAACCGCCTGGATCTCCCTCTATGCATTTATTAAATGCAGCTGTTGTCACATGTATAGTATTGTAATAGAGATAGAGTGGCACTGTTCTGTACTCATAATGTACATGGTAGAATTTCTTACGTAGGAAATATTACAAATCTAGATGAGAATTGTCCTTTTGTGGGAAGAAAAACAGCCACAGAGAAAAATAGATGGTGTAACTAAGTGAATAAACTGATACATGTCTACAACTGGGATGCAAACGTATGCTTAATGGCTTTCCACTCTGTAGTCAGCTGTTATCCTGTCCCCAGCTACTCCTGAAAACTTACCAAAAGGGAGAGTACAGAGTTTATTTGCAGCCATCATAAGCACATTAAAATACTAGCAGAATAGATAATACTATACATTTTTAAAGTAGGATTAATTTAAAGAGCACTGCAAAGCACACTCAACATCTTGGAATCTACGGAGTATCCTGCGTATTTTGAAGGCTTTGTCAAAGAAGCAGCCTCCCACAGTTGCTTCAGAGGCTTTAAAGACTTAATTTTGATTTTAAATTGCCTATTTGCAGTATTGTCTTCCCACACTGCCTCGTCACGTTTTGTATCTTAAGATAACAATTTAAAATAAAAAAGCATACTTTTAAAGCAGCTATGGGGAAAGGAAAATCGATGGACACAAAGGTCTCAGAGCCTTTTGTGCTGGTGATCTCACAGAGCCCTGACAGTTGGCTGGGCAGTTTGGCATGCAAGGCATTTTAGTAAAGGGAAAGACAGAGGGTACAGACTGCGTTTGAGAATGGATTGGCCTGGAACAGTCCAGAGCACCTAAACCCCATGTAGGGAAGTGATAGGTGTAAGGGGATGGAACAGGATTGGCACGTGCTCAGTATTACAAACTAAGCTCAGAAGTATCAGTGGAATAGGAGAAAAAATAGGTGGAGACAGCTGCTGTGGACAGTGATTTAAATATGTCATGTTACGTACTATATATGCATATGCACCTCACAGCAAATTATACTCCAGTAATAGCACTAGCTACTGAACTACACACTGCTTCAAAGCATGCATTTATGGAGTTCATTTGAACTAAAATTATCTGGCAAAGTAGAACACAATTTCAATATGTCATAACGCTGATAATTTGGATTAATATCTGATACATCTTTTATTATTAAGGAAAAAAATATGATTTTGTCTTTTCAGATGCAGTTGTGTGGAACCAGAACATCCTAGCAATAAAACCTTACGATACTGGCAGGACTACAATATATCGGCATCTGATGTGCCATGGGGGAACCTAACTGTGTCAGTAAGTGAAATATTGGAACTTAATAAACAAAGGCATAAGCATAAATAATTTTGTGTCTCATACTGCAACAAATATATTAAAAAAATACCGTGTTTTTTCTGGTTTACTATTTGTTCAAATAAAGCATAAAATATACTTAAATGAACAAAGATTAGCACAGACTTTGTGGCATTATCTCCGTTTGTAAGCATTTTGCAGCCTTTGATAGTACACGTTAAAGCAAGTATGTGCATTTTGAGCCTTGCTTTGGGAACTTGACACACCAGCACAAGAGTTTGACTGAGATTAAGTCTAAATATGTCAAATGACAATGGATTTGTCCTTAATTCTGCCAGATGGCAAAACCAAAGTTCCCCTGTGTAGAAAGACTCTAGAAATATTTATTTCCCCTAAAACATTCTTACAGCTGTTTGGGCTATAAAGGAGAGGAAGAGGAGAAGTTTTGTAATGTTTTGTGTTGCATGACCAAATTTCTCTCTTACGTAGGCCTGTAGTATTATGTATGTCTTAGTTGTGTAATTTTTTTCCCTGCAGGGGTGGTGGAACAAGCTTACAAACAGTTTGGGGAGCTTGCATGGATACGCAGCTTGTTTCTAAACAGTGCACTTTTCTAGGTTTGAAGGATTTATTACTTAAGGTTTGCCTTCTTTAAAGCAACACTTACAACTTGATTTAAATGTCATCTTGAGATCAGGCCACCACTCTTTCTCACAAATGGATCATTTCATTACACAGTCAAAGAGAATTGAGTCCAAAAGACATCAAACTCAAGGGTTCTCTCAAAACTCTAATGGAATTAACCCCATTCTAGGCACGTCCAAATGCAACACTTAAAAGCCAATCCAGGACACAACAGATAACTGTTTTTTCTTTCAAAGGCAGGAACGCAGAAGAACTGGTGCCCTCCTATGATGTGTTAAGCAAGAGCTGCCTTCCGTGGCTGCTCTGTCTTTATAGCAAGGACTGCTCCTCAATTCTGTTGGTGTGGCAACAGCAGAGAAAAAGTTGGGAACTGCTGGCCTGAGGGATTCCAGCAATCCAGAATGAATATTCTCAAAATTGCAGCACACTCTTAAGAGCATCTGTGCAGGGGCAGACTCCTCCTCTCACTTTCTCAGATCTCTGACAGTGTTTTTCAGAGTACATTTGCAGCTGAGGAGATTTAAAATAACAGATTTTGTTTAAACTATAAATGTAAAAAACCTGCTGCATTATATAAAACCCTTTAAAACTTCTGAAAGGCTTTTTACTGAAACTTGAGTTTACATGGGTAACAGTATAACTGACCGACTTTTCCCGTGAGTCCCTAGTGTTGTCAAAGAAATAACTGAAATTTTGCATACTTTCATCTGTTTATTTCTTGCAAGTATCATCAGGAAACTTCAGTTCTCCTGTTCTAGAGCATTGTAGCAGAAGATTAGACCTAGTTGTGTATAAATATTTGGTCAGTCTCATCCCAATGTTTCTTTCACTAATTGTTTCTCCCTGTTGTTTCTTGTGCTGGATTTAAAAGTTTCATTTTTCTGAAGATCTAGATTGGCACTCTCTCTTAAAAACAACAATAGGACCAACAATTTGTTTTGCTATTTAGGACAAAATGAGCATGAGCAAAGTGTTTATTCTGGTGCTAACAAAATCCTTTTCAGTAGGTATATGATGAAATTCATCCCTGTGCTGTGCCAATGAAAGGTCTAGTTCAGGCCATAACAAAGTTTTCTATTTGATGTCCCAGAATCTTGAGAATTTTTTCGGGATTTCCTGAAATTTTTTCCCCTACCTAAAATGTTGATTTCATCAGTCAGGAGTGCATCATATTTATCCCAGGTTTACCGCTATACCGGTATAAAAAGTTTTGCACTCCTTTGTCTCACAGTCATCAAATAGTAACTCTCTTTTTTTTCAAGCCAGCCTTCGTTCAAAGGCAAAGTTTCCCATAACGTGTCAAGCCCCACAGTACTGTGGCGTGACTCTGATGAGCCAATGAACCACTTTCATTTGATTCTAAAAGATCCTGATATGGTGGGGTATTGCTGCCTGGAATCTCTCATTCTGGGTGCTGCATTTCTTTTTGCTTAGTGTGTGGGGAGGGATTTGGGGAGGAGAAGGAAAAGATTGTGAGTCCAGAAATGGTGGCTCACATTTTTAGAGCTACTCCCTTTCTCTGCTTGTTACCTTGGAACAAGTACGATTTTAAACTGCTAAGGATGGTATTGGAGAATGACTAGATATGTTTTGTACTGTATCTGCATATTTGATCGTGTAATATATTGGATAGGATTTGTGTCACACGTTTTGGTTTTTGCTGCATTTTATCAGATCGCTTTTTTTTTAAGAAGGTAATTTGTGGAATGTGCTGCCCCCATGTGGTATTAAAGGTATTGGGCTCTGTTTAGGCTCATACTGTACATTCTCAGTAGCTTTTTCTTGAGTTGGTTGCCCTGTGGAGTTAAAATGAAAAATCAGTTCTTGAGGATGCATCAGGAGCAGCCTTTCTCTTGGTAGGTTTTGAACTGTGCTTTCCTCTCTTGGAAGGAATTAGGAAGTGCAAATCTGTGCTTGTAAACAGAAAATAGATAAGTGTACTTGTTCAGTGTGACGTGAATCTAGTTTTACATTAATGACTTTATTTATGGTATGTCTTAGTGACTTAATTTAATACTGGTTAAAAAAAGAGATTCTTCTGAGCATGTGAGAGTTTTCCATGCAGACTAGATACAAACATGAGGAGTTTTAATTTTTAAAAGAATAAGAATCTAAAAATTCTTTAGTATTTCTAGTAGTGCAATCTGCTTGCAATTTAGAAAGTAACTGGAAACAAAGTATTGGTGTAAGCATGGGTATTTTTCAGAACAATGCTACTTTGCTCTCCCTGATAGGAATGTAAAAAGTTTCATGGAGAGTTTGTTGGACGAGCCTGTGGTCACCATGGCCCTTATGTTCCAGATGTCCTCTTCTGGTCTGTCATCTTATTCTTTTCTACAGTAACGCTCTCATCCACACTGAAGCAGTTCAAAACTAGCCGATACTTCCCAACAAAGGTGTGTGCCATTTTTTTAATTCAAAAGTTGTCATTAGTCATATGTAAGTATGAATTCCAACTGCATTGCAAATTCAGTTAGCTGCTGGTGAAGTGGACACTGCATCTTTTATCTGTTAGAAAATTGTATCAGAATAAGCATGGGTTTAGCTATAAGCACAAAATGGCTTAAAAGAGTGAAGAAAAATAAATCCTAAATCACACATTAATGTTTTAGTTAAAATTGTTGTTTCTCTCATTAATTGTAGGTACGATCTGTTGTCAGCGATTTTGCTGTATTTCTCACTATTTTGTCCATGGTTTTAATTGACTATGCTATTGGGATTCCATCACCAAAACTTCAGGTTCCAAATGCTTTTAAGGTAATTTGTTGTTAAATTGCACTGCCTTATTATTTTGAAAAAATAGTGTGCTGTGGTGGATTTATTATATTTTTTTCATCATCAGAGAATAGTGATACTATAATTAATTTTTTATGTTCATCACGTACTATGCAACCTCTCTGATTAGTGGCCCGTCCTCTCCCATTAGGCCTCTTCATGCTCCTGGTGTCATCTGTGTGAGGACCAACCTGGCTCAAATTACCCAAATCCTAGACTATTGTAATGTCCTGGGGCGCCTTCCAAATTCTGGGTTCCTTGTATCAAATACAACCAAGTCTGTAATATCCCAGATGATTTTATTGTATGTAACTTCGCTTTTTGGTATCATAGGAAGTTTAGCATTTTCCTGTGCTCTTACATAGACTGATTTTAAAAGAAATCATATCCTAGTCATGTTTTTGTATGTATTCTTTGAAACTGAAATGTAAACAATCCTCAGAGTTCTGACTGTTCATGCATGACTCTGTTTTTGTAGCCCACCAGAGATGATCGTGGCTGGTTTATTACTCCTTTGGGGCCTAATCCTTGGTGGACAGTGATAGCTGCTGTAATTCCAGCCCTGCTTTGTACTATCCTTATCTTTATGGACCAGCAGATCACAGCTGTCATTATCAACAGAAAAGAACATAAGCTAAAGGTATTCAGTCAAACAGTCGTATTTTCACTGTCATTTTCTGCTTCAGGTTATGTAATGTACCTTCATCTACTTGAGTATGCTAATTTATTACATGTTACATAGCACCCCTTTAAATTGTTACGCTTTTTCTCTCTTGGTCTGTGCAGTACCTGTGCCCTGTGTCTGTGGTTCGATGCCTTACAGATGCCTGTATGAATGTGATTTGGAACAGGCATTCTGAATCAAGGAAGTGCTATCCTCTGTGCTTTATTAGAAGCACGATAGCTGTTCACCTAAAGAGAAAAGTCGGGAAGTTAATAATTTCC
Organism: Psophia crepitans; assembly: GCA_013399095.1. Classification (NCBI taxonomy): domain Eukaryota; kingdom Metazoa; phylum Chordata; class Aves; order Gruiformes; family Psophiidae; genus Psophia; species Psophia crepitans. The sequence goes on along the minus strand of VWZZ01006915.1, from coordinate 1,322,221 downwards.
TTAAGTACTGTAACATTAATTGCCTTTTCAGATACTGACAATGTTGTAGTGGATTGCATTTTGAAAAACTCTTCAGGGGTTATTTTTAACATGAGATAATTTTTCTTCCTCTCTTTATCCTTCTCTGTGGTTTTACCCATCCTTTTTTTTCCAATGCCCTTCCTATCTTTAAGAAGGGAGAAGAATAAAACTGAGCTTTAGAGGCACAATGGGTTCTTAAAACAACACAGGACAACTTCCTGCTCTGTTCTCTAACAGTTTAGCTGCCTACAGATGGAGAGAGAAAAAGGGACATCACCCCTCTGAAAAACTGTTGGGCAAAATCTAGCAGCAGGTTTCTGTACATGTATATGCAGCGAGCTTAGGCTTTTTTTGACATGCTTTTAATAAGCAGCAACCCAATCCCAAGTTGCTTTAGCAAATGCATTTGCAACCTTCACTTTGCACTGCCTCTTCTTGGATGATTGTGACATTTGATATGTTCTTTTTTTGCCCTCTTTGTCAGCCTGGCTCTTCATGTCAATCCATAGCATTGCATGTGGTTAACTTGACAGATGCAGGAATTTGCTGCCAAGCTTTGGAATGTGTTTTTTCAGCACTGGCATCTGGGAGTCAGATGGTCCTCCTGGCTGCCCCCTTGTCTTGCTGCGTTTTAGTTTTGCTGGGGTCTGGTGTAGCATCACCTGTTGCTATGCTTCCTTTTCTTCCCATATGTCAGGTTCCTCAGATCATGTATGAATGTGAGGAAATGCTCTCGGATTCTGTATGCATTAGCAGATACATTCCTCATAAATGTGTCAGAAGGTAAAAAAAGGTGTCTCTGTTAGGATTTCGAATTAAACTCTTTCTTTGAGTGCATTGTGCCTGTAACTAATATCTGTGTGTGACACATCTCTGAGTTTGTCAAGATGTGTCTTGGAGATAAGACTCATAAGCACTTTCAGGGAGTGAGGGAAGGTTGCTAGAGTTGATTCTTCTCGTTGCCTTTATATGAATTCCCCTTTTTAAATAATGTAAGCAAATAAGATGGCATTTTCATTTCGATATGTGGCTTACATTTTCATAAACCCAGACGCTTCCCATTTTAGAAGTAAAAGTTGTCTTCAGAAAGAAATGATTTGTTTGCTTCCAACTCATTTTCCCCTCTTTTTTTATACATCCCATAGCAAATTCTGAATAGTGCACATTTCAGCTTTTGGCAGTCTCTGTAGCAAACCCTTCCAAGTTTAGTTTAGTTACTTTTTTTATGTCAAAAAGCATTTGCATGGGTTTACAGGCAAAATTATGGTTCAACATATTCACATTGTTTGCATGAATATCACTGTTTCATCAGACCATGACACTGGATTTGTTGCCATATTGCAATTTTTTGTGGAGATAACTAACTTACCTGACTTTTTCAAGGAAAATAACTTGAGCTCGTGCTCGCAGCTGTGCGGCAGTCCTGGATACATAGTAAAATTGAAAAGAAATATCCCTCTCAGCTATGGTAACAGATACCTGTACAGTCAAGCTTGATGCAGATCATTGGTAATTTTCAAGTGCAGGTTGTATTTGCAGGTTTTTAAATTTATCTAAGATTTGGCCAAAGAGTTTTATCCACTACTGCAAAAGCAAAGCAACATCCTCCTGTTGGTAAATTACAGAGTATTTCACTACTACAGATATGATCCGAAGCCAAGGGTTTTGTACTGACTTCTCATATCAGTATTTATGATGCTACTTTTAAGTATTGAATAGGGAAAACAGTAAAACAATACCTGAAGATGAGTATTATTTTAGAGTTCAATGTTAATTATAAATGTAATGATAGTCTAAATATAAACTTAATAGTTAAATATAAACTTAATTATGGTTTAATTTTAATTTCTAGCTCTCTGTTCTTAGATAAAATGAAAGTATGTTAGAGTGAAAACTTACTACTATCATGTGCTTACCATCTATAAAAATGTTAAAAGGATCAATATGACTGACTTTGAAAATGTTAACTTAAGAATTTTTGTGTAGGAAAGAAGCAAAATACATATTTTTCTCCCTCCTGTGTGAGCATGGATGGAGTGTCTATTAAGATCAGTGCAGTGGGAAGTTGGCAGCGCAGCTTACTGTTCTGCTTACTGTTATTCACAGAAGAAATTTAGTTAGAATAGAATATATGTGTGTGTATATATATATAGAATATGTATTCTATACCATCTTACTGGTATCTCTCTTGTAAGCAGGAAGGGTATTTGGTGCCCATTGTAAAGTGGATTTGTGATGTGTACACTTAACTCATAATTGGTATGAGTCTAATAACATTAAGTGTTTCTTGTGAAGCAGTAGGAATTCCCCTTAGGTAACCAGTTTGCCATCACCACTGACCCAACCTGGATAACACACAGAAGCAAGCTATTTTTTCCTGCAAGTCACATATTATTTAATTATCGCTAACTGTTCATGTGGAATGCCTGCTGGGAGTGTTCTCCTTAATTCAGATGTCATTTTATATCTTCTTGCTGTCATTACTTTTTCTAACAGAAAGGATGTGGATACCATCTCGACCTGCTCATGGTGGCAGTCATGCTTGGAGTGTGCTCTATTATGGGATTACCATGGTTTGTTGCAGCCACTGTCCTCTCTATTTCCCACGTGAATAGTTTAAAACTGGAATCAGAGTGCTCCGCTCCAGGGGAGCAGCCAAAATTTCTTGGAATCCGTGAGCAAAGAGTCACAGGGCTCATGATTTTTATCCTTATGGGCTCGTCTGTCTTTTTGACAAGTATTCTGAAGGTAATTTGGGGAAGTAAGGAAAAGCTAAATAATACTGTGCTGCACTGAACATTTCACTGTTGTTAGTGTATTATTTAATGAGTGCCCTTTGCAGGCACATTACTAACTAGAGTAATGTTACACAACAACTATCTAAACTGGAATTCCAGTTCTGCATAATACAATGGCTAGGGACGTTGAACATTTTTAAAACAAAAACCTTGCTATGAAAATCTGGCCTGATTCTGCCATTGACCTGTAGGTTCACCCTTTATCTATACTTTGGCCTCATGGCAAATTGTCATGAAACAAGTTATACCAATAAGTACATTTGTTTAGAAAATTTAAAAACATTGGATAATTTAAAAATGTTTTCACAGTTGTGAGACAAATTCTGTGGTTCATTTCTTGGAAGCGAACATGAAAATTCTCTCATGCTGCCTGCATGCTCAACACAGCTCACCAGTGTCCTGAAACTGGTCTCAGTTATATGCCTATATAATACCATTCATACACATAGTATTTACTGGTTTTTAGAATTATCTGGCCTCTGTGAAATCAGTGAGAGTTTTGCCACTGGTTCAGTAAGACTAGAATTCAGACTTGTATGTGGTCACAGTGAAGGCAATAAGCCCTTAGAACTTGCACTTCCCAATAATATTTTATTAAGTGTATCATAAAACCTTCACTTTGAAAACACACAGAACATGTGTTGTGTGTGTTTAGTATTTAAAAAAAAGATGGAAATATTCCTTTACCCATATGCTGTATACTGAGAGCCTGAACATTTAAAATAGTCTCTTACAAAATTATCCCATAAATGTATTTTACCTGTTTTTAAATGCTTACAGCACAGAACATTTCCTTTAGAGTTTTGAGGTATTTTGTGTGTGTCTTGAACGTTTTTCTGAGGATTATAGCTTTACTAGTCAGATGTTCTCCTGAGCACTCTTTTAAATAAAGAATTTAAGTATGTATCAAACACTTTAATTTTTCATGTAGCTCTGTTAATTTTATTAATAGTGAGTAAAGTATGTTGTAATACTGGCCATGAAAGGAAAATAAAACTGTCGAGCCAGATTCTTCTTTTGCTTTATACTCTGAGAAACATTATTAATTTGTAATTGAGTGACTCTGAATTTACAACTTGTCTGATTAATGCAGGCATATGGCACTTTGAATTTCAGCATTTAGAATGGCTTTCTAGAAGCATTTAAAATGAAATGGTATTTAATATGCTCTTCTCTTTCTCTGCTTGTTTGTGCAGTTTATTCCTATGCCAGTACTTTATGGAGTATTTCTTTACATGGGTGCTTCATCTCTAAAGGGAATTCAGGTAAAGTGGATTTATGAAGACTGTATTTATGTATTACTGATGATGCTTTCTATAAAATGTATAGTTATTCTTATTATATTATTTTGTTACCTTTGGAGTATAATCTTAAAGGAATGTTGCCAGTCTTAGATTCTTGAAAGTGACTCACTTAAAAAGGAAAATGGATTCTCTCTAAATAGAGTATTCCCTTTAGATACTGTGCCCCAATTTTTCATTTTTTAGGTGGTGATTTTTCTGTCCTCCCTTATTATCAAGGGGATTTTGGCTGAGCCTAGAAACTGAGTAACAAGACATCAGGATCTCTTCCCCCTCCCCTGCCTGCCCGCTCGCTTGCCTGCTGTCTTTACAGTACTCTTGATCTTGAACTTTGCCTATATGAGGCTTTTGGCTAACTTGCCCTAAAACTAACATAGGTGAGATTTTGAAGATATTTGCTACACAAATGAATGCGCCAGGCAAGGAAGTGCAACTGTTGCAAGTCCCATGCTACTTAATTTCTGGTCTCAGGGAGGAATGGCAAGTCCAGTGGAAGGGCAGCATTCCTGCAGTGCCCTTGCTCAGGAGCCCCTGGCAGAAGCCAGGCACTCCAGCGCTTGGGTCAGGGCTGGTAATAGCATCCTATGTACCATTGCCTCTGGATGGCTGCAGTGGTAAATGTCATGGTGTCAAATCTTTTGGCTCATATTACACAAACCAATTTTCAAGTGTGCCTTTGTTCGTTATCAACAGTTGAGGTATTGATACACCTTCCAAGACAATTGAGAAAGAACAATCACATGATGAAAACATGAATTACACGGTGCAAACGGTTGTCAAATACAAAGAGCAAGGAAAATGACTGATTGTTTTTCTTTAAATCTTTGATTGTGAGTTAAAAATGTCTTCCTTTTTTTACCACACTATTATTTCTGGGCAAAGATGGCAACCACTCTTGTTTTCTGACTGGTGGTTTCTATTCTTTTATAACTTTGCCTAGCTCTTACCATTTGGGTTGATATTCTAAGAAGTGTAGTTTGGCTTTCACTGAGGTTTAGATAATTTCCACTTAATATGGTTCAGATGTTTTTCAGAACAAGGGCATGAGAAAGTACACTATTGAGGAGTGTTTTTAAGGCATGCTAAAATCTGGCTATCTTTACTTGGAAAAGTTCTAGCATCTCCCTCCATTTCTCCCTCCCCCAAGCTGGGACAACGAATTGAGATTTGATAAGATGGTTTTTGTGGGAGGATGTGCTTTTTGCTGTTTCTGTGAAAAAGAAATCTGCTCAAATCTGGCCAAATTATAAGCCTTTAAAAAAATGCAGATGCACATGCTCTCTAAAAATTCCTGAAACTTAAAATTCCTGAAGACTCTGTGAATATAGCATGGCTCATCCATGCAGGGGGAAATGGTGCATCACCTTAACCACTGTGCTATAGCAGCTGACACAAAATCTTGCGCCAGTATGGAGTCAAATAGGTCTGAAAAACAAGAACCTCTCATGTCCACTCCTAATGGCATGGCCGTTGGCTTTCTGACATTCCTTGTTTTTTTGTTCTTGGTTTTGTGAAGAAAGTGCAATAGGGAAAAGAGCCTGGGATAAAGTGTCTGGTGAAGTAAACTGGGAATTAAAAAAAAAAAACAACAACAAAAAACCCACAAAATACCCCAAAAAACTGACGAGATCCCTCCATGATCAGCTTTTTGTGTGCTAAAGGAAGCAGAGCTCAGTTGTTGAAAACCAAAAGTTTAGAATTTAACGGCAGCGTAACAGCGTGTATGCCCAACAGGATCAACCAGCTTTCATTCAGGTTGATTCACAGTTGGGTCACGTCTATTTTGAAGTCTGCCTTTGCCTAACTTTAAGAGTTCTTCACTTGAAATCTTAGCAGTATAATTTTAAAGTGACTATTTTCTTTGTGTGTAATGTTATGCAGTTATGAGCAGGATGTTTCCTGGAGTATGACTATACAGAATGTAATTCAGCAGAACCCAGTATCTCAGCGCATCTGCAATAGAAATCCCTAGGGATACAAATGTATATTTAAAACTCAAAGGAATTTAAGAAGTGTGACTAACCAAATAATTAAACTTTACTTAAAAAATATGATGGTTATTCTTGCTCTGGTGGCTCAGGTGGAGAGATGAGTCCTTTACCAACGTTGGATTAGTCTTGATTCATGCTCATGATTGTAACTGAGGTAGTCCTCTTCTGTGCTCCTGAACTTCTGCACAGATTTTGCGTTTAGAATAACTAGCCAGATTCTGAGGATACTCAGGATGTCTTAGGCGGTGTGTGAATGTCAGCATAAATGATCCTACAGCTCATTTTGATGCAAACATTTTAAAATTTCTCTTTCAGCTTTTTGACAGGATAAAGTTATTCTGGATGCCTGCAAAGCATCAGCCAGATTTTATTTATCTGAGGCATGTTCCTCTTAGAAAGGTCCATCTCTTCACTGTAATTCAGCTGAGTTGTCTTGTGCTTCTGTGGATTATAAAGGTTTCAAGAGCTGCCATTGTCTTTCCTATGATGGTATGAAATATTTTTTATTTCCTCTAAAAATCCCTTTTCACTTGTGGATAATTATTATTGAAGAAAAAAGTTAATTGTAGGCAGGTAATTACAGTATTGCTTTGATTCAATATTGAAGAGTAATTCATACTGTATTAAGTATGGAAAAATTCTACATAGGACCTCTAGTTTGAGTCTAGGTTGCACTCTGTTTCTATACGTGGATAGCCCAACTGTATGTTCTCTTAGGGGAAATTCTTCTCTTAAAAAAAAAAAATCACTGAAATTTATTTGATGGTTTTATTTAAGGAGTAGCGCTTAATTGTTTTACAGAAAGAACATTCAGTCATTAAGGAAGATTGTTCATTGCACTGAGGAACTTTACTGATAGTTCTGTGTCTTTCTGGAAATAAAAGAAAAAATCTGTTCTGCTGCTTTAAATGATATCTCTCTGATTATTTCACTAATTGAAAATAAAAGATATCTACTGACCTCAGTGATTGTTAAATGCTTCAAGCTATACTTCATTTCATAGAATCACAGAATATCCTGAGTTGGAAGGGACCCATATGGATCATTGAGTCCAACTCCTGGCTCCACACAGGACCAGCCCAATCAGAGCAGAGGACTGAGAGCGATATCCAAATGTTTCTTGAACTCAGCCAAGCTCGGTGCTCTGACTGCTTCCCTGGCGAGCCTGTTCCAGTGCCCAACCACCCTCTCCATGAAGAACCTTCTCCTGATATCTAACCTAACCCTTCCCGACGCAGCTTCATGCCGTTCCCATGGGTTCTGTTGCTGGTCACCAGAGAGAGGAGATTAGCACCTGCCCCTTTGCTCCCCCTCGTGAGGACGCTGTAGGCTGTGATGAGGTTACCCCTCAGCCTTCTCTTCTCTAGACTGAACAAACCAAGGGACTTCAGTCTCTCTTCATATGTCTTCCCCTCTAGACCCTTCACCGTCTTAGTTGCCTTCCTTTGGACACTCTCCAATAGCTTTATGTCTTTAGGGAACTGGGGTTGTTTAGTCTGGAGAAGAGGAGGCTCAGGGGCGACCACATTGCGCTCTACAACTACCTGAAGGGAAGTTGTGGTGAGCTGGGGGTCAGCCTCTTCTCACAGATAACTAGTGACAGGACAAGGGGGAACGGCTGCAAGTTGCGCCAGGGGAGGTTTAGGTTGGAGATTAGGAGAAATTTCTTCTCAAAAAGGGTGGTTGGGCATTGGAACAGGGTGCCCAGGGAGGTGGTGGAATCACTGTCCCTGGGTGTGTTTAAAGAAAGGTTGGATGTGGTACTTAGGGACATGGTTTAGTGGGTGGTAGGGGGATGGCTGGACTAGATGATCCTTGAGGTCTCTTCCAACCTTAATGATTCCAAGATTCTTGTACTGTGGTGCCCAAAACTGTGCGCTGCACTCAAGGTGAGGTTGCACAAGTGCAGTGTAGAGCTGGGACAGTCACCTCCCTAGACCTGCTGGCAATGCTGTGCTTGATGCACCCCAGGACACGGTTTACCTTCCTGGCTGCCTGGGCACACTGTTGGCTCATGTTCATCTTGGTGTCAACCAGGACCCCCAGATCCCTTTCAGTGTGGCTGCTCTCCAGCGCATCATCCCCCAGTCTGTGTGTACAGCCAGGGTTGCCCCTACCCAGGGGCAGAATCCAGCACTTGCTCTTGTTAAAACTTCATGCGATTGGTGATTGCCCAGTTTTCTAATTTGTCCAGGTTTCTCTGTGAGGCCTCTCAACCCTCAACAGAGTCCACAACTCCCTCTCAATTTAGTATCAATGATTCTGTGACTCTATGATTCTACTCTGTCTTGAGCAGTCCAGCTTCAATTGAGCAGGAGTGTGTCTTCAGCAGTGTAGACCAGGATCAGAATATCAAATGATGGGTCAACAACATTGTTTTATTTCCTGCTTATATTATTGTTTTTTAGCTGACTTAGCCCATTAAATGTATAGATATTTGAAAATAAGTCACAGATACCCTATACCTCGTTAAATTAGAAGCAGAAAGTTGCAGGAGGAAAGGGAAAAGCTCATGAAGAGATCGCAGAGAAGCTCCAAAGGGAAGGAAACTCTGGGTTATACACGATAGACACGGCCATTCTTCTTTGCTGTTGAAACATGGGAGGGAGGGGCATTTGGTGAAAGGATTGTTTTTAAGTGCTAATTATCTGAGTTATATGTATTAACACACATATACAAGTACAGACACACATACATACACTTGTGTCTCCAGACCAGACAAAATAAGTTATTGTAAGATTCATATCAGATGTGACAAGATCACAATCTGAGCAAAATCTGACCAAAGGAACACCGGCCTGTCCAAACTGAAGGATAAAATTCTAGAATTCTAGCTGTAAATTGTGGTCAGTTTCGAAAGTATTCCTCTACAAGCATATTTGTCAGTTATACTTGTTTAATTTCCTAATTCTTTGAATGAATATCTTTACAGGTCCTAGCTTTGGTATTTGTCCGAAAGCTTATGGATTTCTTTTTTACTAAGCGGGAGCTCAGTTGGTTAGATGATTTGATGCCAGAGAGCAAGAAAAAGAAACTGGAAGATGCTGAGAAAGAGGTGGGTCCTGGTTTCAGGTTGGGATTTTTTTTTGTGTGCGTGTGTAGCACTTTATCAATTTCTCCCTCAGACATTTAGATAAAATTCTGTAAATAAGACATATTCCATGCAACAGGCAGACTTGTTATCAGTGTCCAAAGTGTAATATTGTCATATTTTACGTAAGTCCTTTTAAGGTTAAAAATCTAATGGGCTTAGGTGGGGATGTCCATTAGATATAGATCCTTATGCTGCCATACTGTCATGTACCATAGCGTCTCCTGAGACCTGCTGAGATGATGTGCAGGGATGAACCTGTGTCTGTCGGAAAGCCCTCCCATGTCTGGGGCACTTTGCTGCGTTGCTGCTGGAGATGCTGAAGCACAGCAGAATTTAAGGGACGTGGCAGATCCCAGCTACATTTGAGCTGTATGTGGGTCACACGCCATCACCCTGTGCCCTCTCCGCTCAGCAGTGTTATAACCCTGTGCAGTACCCCTTTACACTCTGGGCCAGTGGTTTCCTTTTGCTACTGCAGAAACAATTTACTTCCAGTAATGAGAAGGTCAGTGACAGTGCTTCCCTCTGTTAACCAAATCCGCAGACTTTTACTTGCAGCCTGTGGCATGACTACCCAGTTGACTGTTTCAGATCTGGATGACTCCTCTGCTTTCAAAGAATATGCATTTCAGATCACTTATAAACCTGATACAGGACACATTCTTACACATTTCCACTCAGAATGTTCCTGGATTTTGACAGTGAAACACTGATCTTTCTGATTGTAGATATCTAACCAGTTTTTCATCTGTTAGATAAAAAAAAGCTATCAATATGCTGCTTCATGACTTGTTTGAATATCATATAAACCTGTGGGAATATAAAGTAACTTTATGTGTAAGGGGCGGAGGTCTTTGATCAGGTGGCTGACACCAGGGACAGAGGACAATGTCAACTCTTAGGGAACTGGGCCCAAAGAAATGAGGGACAAGTCTCAATGGAGAAACGCTAACTGCCGGAGCAGTAAGTAGAATACGTTGGTGCCAGGTTATTTTAAACGGGAGCCGTGTGTCCTGCGCCAGCACTTTGGAACAGCAGCATGGTGTGAGGCTGTGGTGGCAGCAGGAGGTGAAGGTGCCGTGTGGTCTTGGCAGGCTGTGGTCACTTGTAGGCAGGAGTGCTCTAGGGACAGTCATGCATGTGACTTCTAAGATGCCCTAAAGTCCTCTGCCAAAGCCCAGGACCTGTGAGACAGCCTTTTGGTGGTACAAGGGTGCTGCAAAAACTAGATAATGTGAATGGATAAATCAGCAATTTATCCTTAGGGATGCCCTGAGATGTGATCTGAGACCAGTGAAATAGTGTGTGTAAGGATTCCCATTGGTAAGTCTATTTGCAGAAATAGGACAGGAGCTAATAATTTGCATATGTAACTATGAAAACTAGATTTCTCTGCCTTTAGGATTCTTCTGTGACCTTTGACAACTCATTGCCTCATCTGTAACCGGCAGAACTATCACTTTGCTTTCTTTGACATACTCAACATAGTTTCGTAGAACGAGTTTTGGGGAAAAGGTTTTACCTCGGTGATAAACATCATGATGATTATTTACTATTTAGTATGTGCCTGCAAAACTACCAGGCTGAAATTAAAATACGTTGAGTCATTGTTTTCTGCCTTGAATCAAAGCAGATCAGAGTTGTTTCATCACAGTATCTGTCATCATCACAATTCAGAGTAACCAAAAGTAACCAAGGTAGCTGTCTTCTTGTGGGTCTGGTTATTGGAAAGAATTCCTTTTGTCCTTGTGTTTTGATTATGTGTCACTTTCCTTCCCATGCTTGATAGAATGGCATCAGAAAACGAAACTGGGAAAATCTACTGGTGTTACTTTATTTCATTCACTGTCTATTTTGAGAGGTTATTTTTACATATTTTGGCATTTCTAAATATTTGGAGCTATTATTAAAACTGTTCAACTGTCAAAAACTTATGAAGCTGTGAAGCCTGGAAATGACAAAATTAACTAGTAATAAAACTTCTGACATGTAGCCTAAGGAATTAATTGGAGAGTTGCTATCACACGGCTTTTAAAAATAGAAGTATTCTACCCACAAGAATATTCAGAAATATAGTTGACAAGATCTGAAACTTATTTGATTGGATCCTAATTTCATCACTTTGGTTGTTTTTATATTTTTAGGCCATGTCTTTCCAAGGCTTTGTACATTTATAGTGGATATTATGTATGCCTTCTTCTCACAGACCTCCTTTGAAAGCCACTTTGATGTTAATCAATTAAGTCTCTCTGAGACAGAAATGAACAAAGTGACTTCTCCCATTCGGAGAAAAAAATGTTTTGACTTTTAAAATGATTGTAGTAGTAAAACATAGAAGAAAGACATTTCTATACGGAGACGACTTAAATTCTACTATTTTGGAGAATTGTACTGACTCTTGCAGCTAATACCAACTTATCAATGTGTGTGATGCCCGTGGGTTTTTGGGTCATCTGCCAGAAAATGGCAAGCTTCTCTTTTTGGGAGAGCCAACTCGGGCTTTCCAACAGGCACCAGGGTATACTGTTACAAAACCATCTAATAGAGGGAAGACAGACGTGGAGGTCTCTGGGTGGCAGGTATGCTCATACACACACAGCACAGCAGTTTAGGGCAGGATTTGATGGTTACATTCATGCGAAGGCACGTTAACCTCCTGGCTGTGAGAGCCTTGAGAATCCTCCTGTGGAGCTGATGTCTGACAGAGACTTGTTTTCCTTTGCTCTTGCAGCAGGCCATGGTGTTTGAGAGGTGGTTTTTTTGTTCTCCCCTCCCCCTAAGGTAGATTTTCTAACTTTGTAAATATTTGACAAAAAAATTTTTGGTAGATAATGTATCCTAGTTCTCTTTGTTTCCTGCTACTCACAGAAGTCTTTTCCCTGTTCAAGTGAAAGCTAATTTTGGTGTCTTGTTTCACTACCTTTCACTGCAATAGAACTTTGTCAGTATTAAAATTGTGTGTGCGGGCTTAAATTCGGCTTCCTGATTTTTGCATGTTACCATTGCAATGTATATATCCTGTTATGTGTGATATTTAAAATTCACCGTACAGTTGCTCGCTCAGTGTTACTAATTTTTCTTTATTGTTACGTAACTGTCTCCTCTATTTGGCATTGAAAAAATAGCAGTAAGTGAAGATCTCTGTTTTAAATAGAGGGGTTTAAATGTCAAATATTTAAATTAAAAGAGTTGATAAGTATCTTTAAGAATTTCAAATAAATACTTAAAGAAAAGGAGGAAAAGGATTAAAGTATATAAATTTCACTTTTTACACCATCACATCCTGTCTCAACGTCTTAATTCCTTCCTTCTAGGAAGAGCAAAGTATGTTAGCAATGGAAGAGGAAGGGACTGTGCAGTTGCCACTAGAAGGACATTACAGGTAAAATATACCTTTCCTCTTTTAGGTGAGTTGCAATTAAACAAATAAACTAAACATGCCACATTATTTATTCTTAATGCTTACTGAATGTCAGAGGGATCTTTGGTCGTAGAATACAGACTGGTGAATGGGACCATATACTGCAGCATTTAACAAGCACAGCCCTTTCCTAGTCTTTCCACATGGTCTCACAGCCCTTAGGAAAAGGACATACTAGCTGAAGTTTTCCCTTGGGCAGGACTGCAGAATCAGGCTGTTGACAATGAACCTTGGCTTCTGACAGGCACGGTGCAAAAGGAAGATGTAGAACAGGTGAAACCCTTCACCCTAATGCCAGCAGGAAGCCAGGAAAGGTTTTGAACACACCCCAGAAAAACTAGGTTCTTACAGTATTACATCTTAAAACATTCTAATTAAGATGTGTGTGTGATAATAAGTGAATCAAGAGCTGTCCAGGGTAGTTTAGGTGTAACGCAGGCTTGACACAACTGAAAAAGCATGAAAACCTGTGTTACAGATAGCAATAATACAGGTGGCCAGCTCATAAGGACTGTCATTTACAGTTTTCAGAAAGTTAGTTCTTAATTTAAGATTTGAAATACCTGCCGACAGTATCCTCTGCTTTACGCTGAGTTCATGGGAACACTGCCTCAGAGCGGCCTCCTGTTATATTTTAACACGTAGTTACCCTCATGTCTTCTAAGGCAAATAACTGTGTCTCCGAAAAATCCCAGCCTATTTCTTACTTTTGCTGCCACACTTCCTATGGTCTGTTTTTTTTCTCCTTTTGTCCATACCTTTATGTTCTATTTTATATTAACAATACTTAGCTTAATTTATCTTGAGGTGTGACCTACATTGATCTACAGTGTGTTTACTTAGGTAGAGTTGCCTGGATAATATCCGACTTTCTGTACTATAAGGGTCATGGTCCTACAGCTAAAAAGAAGAGTCAAGACACTGGTTGATAAAGTGGTTCCCCAAAACACTGTGAAAACAAGTTTACCGAGGGCTTACTGAATGTCAAGGCATACGTAACCATGAAGTCAGGAATAATGTACAGGCCGGCTCTTAAAACATTTAAGACTATTATTCTTGAGTGTATAAATAGATACTGGGAGCAGTTCCAGGTAAAGCTAAGGCCATAACAGCTACAGAGTGCTGCTTAAAGCTGGTTGAACTGTGACATTTTTATTAGATCTCCTAAATATTTGACTTTGGTTTTGATTGCTTTAAAAATAGTTCTAAAAGCAAGTGGAGTTTCAGAGAATAAGTACTTTGAGAACTATTAGGAGCTCTTAGGATTCTTGTTTAATCCAACTATGCCACTGGCATGCTGTGAGAGCCTGAGCAATATTTAATTTCACAGCTCCTCATTTTTCTCTGTTAGCTGGAAGTGAAAGGATGTATTTTATTGCTATTACTGTGATTAACTGCTTAGTTGGAGGAGGAAAATGCTAAAAAAATGCTAAGATGTTTTAAGAGAATACTGAAGTCATTGTTCAGGACTTTTGAAGTTTAACATAATTTCGTAACTTACCTTGTACTTCTTTATTGTCATTGCTATCAGTTTTCGAGGAGTTTTGTAGAGTTAATAAGTTACAAAGACTGATTGCTCGTTGGTTTATTGTGTTTACTTTTACTCTTGCCTAGAGATGACCCATCTGTGATAAACATTTCTGATGAAATGGCAAAAACTGCTGTGTGGAAGACATTGTTGATATCCTCAGAGAATGCAAAAGATAAGGAGTCAAGCTTTCCTTCTAAAAGGTTTTAATTTTTTTTTTTTACTACATATTATACTTTATATATTGATGTCAAACCAGTATTAGGATATTTTGCTAGGGATTAGAAAGATTTCTAGCATCTTGCAGTTCTATTTCTTGAGGTTTCCTTTTATTTATGTCCAGTCATAATATTCTGAGCTCAAAACACAAATTCACTATTTAAAAAAAAATAAAATCACAAATATTGCATGTTAGTTATGCTAGAGTGGAAAATGAAGTTGAGCATGTCAGATACTTGTGTGACGAACCACCAACCTACACCTGGATACTTCACAACAGCTGTTGTGTTTGTTCTGCTTGCTTTTGTTCTTTCCTATTGAAAAAGAAGTGGTCGTCACTGCCCTGGAAATATCTATACGAAGAACCCAGTGCTCCGAATGCGATCTGCTAATACTTGGAGTGAATATAATTTTAAGATTGCATCACTTATTTTCATTTTTCTGCCTACTTCTTCTATACTCAAGCCAATTAAAATACTTCTAAATTTTAGGCCAGACAAATGTAAAATGAAGCACGATGTTTTATCTATCTGTGCTACAGAGTTGTTACGGGAATAAGAAAATGTACAATACAAGGACATTGTGATTGTAAGAGAGATTTTCCTCTGTTTCCACAAATTTAACTATTGTATACTTAATGGTTTCATATCACATTTTTGTCATAAGCTCCCTTTCTTAATCACTCTAGAAGCTGATTCCCCAAAGGTAAGACCCTGGCCCCCAGCCTTTTCCTTGATTGTATCTTTCAATTCAAAGCGGTGCCACCTAGGAACCCAAATGACTTGACTTTGTGTAATTTTTGGGGAGACAGAATGAAATGAGATTTCAAATAGGAATGTAAAATGTCTTCATCAAAGTCCTTAATGTTAAAATTTGGGTTTTTTTCAGAATCACACAGAATCACAAGGGTTGGAAGGGACCTCGAAAGATCATCTAGTCCAACCCCCCCCTGCCAAGGCAGGGCCACCTAGAGCACATCACTCAGGAACGTGTCCAGTCGGGTTTTGAATGTCTTCAGAGAAGGAGACTCCACAACCTCTCTGGGCAGCCTGTTCCAGTGCTCTGTCACCCTCTGTCACCCTTTTTTTTTTTGTGTATTAAAAATAGAAGCTGTAGATGTAGTATATTTAAATGTTAAATGGAATTTATTCCTAGATTTTTTTCATTAATTCTTTGACTTTTTTAAAATACAGAATTATATTCTGCCCATTTCTAAATTTAGTTTTCAAAACAAGCTCCATGTTTGAAACAGCTAGTCGTTGTTTTATGATGAAAAGAAGCAGCAGGAGAACAAATTTTACAGCGAAATAATTTTTTTAATTTTGTCACCCCAAAATGGCATGCTGCCTTTCAATGTTGTACCTTTCCCTAAACAGCATAAACAAGATGAACATCTGATGACCAGAGAATTTTCATTTCCAACACCCATGGAGCAGCCCACTAATGCGATCACTTTAATGCTCTTTCACTGACAGTCAAAATAGCAGTGTAGTTCTGATTTGCCTTCCAGCCTAGACATGAGCTGAAAAGGATCTTGTCACAGTGAAATCAGTGTGGTACCTGGGGGAAGGATGAACAGTAGGGTGTTCCTACCTTATGTGCTTCTGCTGACCAGGCTGTGAAAGCCTGGAGAAAGAGGAAGGACTGGTGTGGCACATTCACAGCCACTGGGTATGCAGGAGTTAGTTGTGATTTTTCTGGTGGATGTTGCTTTTGGTGATGGTATGCTAGATTATGTAAATGTGCTGGTTTTAGCTGAAATTTTTGAAGACTGTTTGAGCAAAGAGTGTCCATGTAGACTGTGGCTCAGACAGGACTGGTAGAAGATGATTTGGCCTTTCTGCTGCAGTAAAACAGAAACTCTAATGGGCTCATTTTCAGTCTGTTCTTGTGTCTTTGCTCATGAAAACAGAGAGTCAGGTGAAAAGGAACAAAGAGATCTCAGGTTTTATGGTTTTGTTTTATGATTTTAGCCATGAGTGTCCCATTGTAAAGGAACAGCCTCTTTAAAGAATTTGAAACCTCCTTTTTCATGTTCTCTAGCTTGTCTCAGATTCCCAGACAGAAGTAGATTCAAAGAACTTTGAACCTCAGAGGCTTGCTTTCTGATAAGCAAAACCATAGATAACATTAATCTTAAATCACATTAGAGACAGAACTAAAGACACATGATATTCCTAAATGCATCTGTCATTATATGAAGATATGATTCAGTCCTAGGTAAGTACTGAGAAAAAAGCAAGCTTGGAATGGTGGTAGTCACAAGGGTAATTTTTGCAAATGATCAAGATCACCAGTATTACATTAGACAGTTCCCTTCAGTGCAGGCTATCTTACCATAGGGGGAAAAAAAATCATGCTGTTTTGAAATTAATTTTACTGATGCCTTTTGAAGTTCAATTACAGAAGTATTTAGTACTCCTTTTCCTGTTGTCAGGTCTACTTTCTTATACTAATATAAAAAATATTATTAAATGGGGGATAATTAAATGATCATACTGTACTATGATTCCATTTAATGCCTTTTACATAAGGTACTGATCAGTTAGCAACATAGGGTGATTTCTAGAATACCTAAGATCTGGAAGATCTTTGTACTAATTAAATACTGAGTTGACTTGGCCAGTGAAAGACTGGCCAATAATAAACTAAGATGATCTCCAAAGAGAGATTTTGGGCAGGAAGGGTTTATACAAACTTCTCAGCCTGATGCGTGGATAATATCTGTCACACTCTCTGCCCTGCCTCTGTGCATAGTGTGTGACAGTTCTCACGTCCCAGACTCTTAACAGTATGGCAGTGTCTAAAGAGGGGACTTAAGTGAGATTTACTTAAGTCAGCTGTTGCCTAACCATACAGGCACCTGACCTTTACAATTTTACAACCTTAATTCTTCATTATTAAAATTCCTAGGGACCTAAAGGTCTTGTGCCTATCTTGGCACACTTGAACACACTACGACCCCTCTTTGGTACATGTGATGAATATTCCTCTGTCTTTGCTTATAATATTAAAGCCTTCAGGTAGGTATGTCAAAACAGACAGAAGAGCTGTCCACGTACAGAAGGTAATCCTAGCTGGTCTTTTAAAGTATTAGAGGCACCTATCCCTTTGTAGATGGTATGAGATCCCATCTCTACGTGAAGATACGCAAATCCCACATCCCTAAACCTTCCTTATCAGGCTGGTTAGACAACTCCCTTGGTAGCGAGGAGAGCTCCAAGTCCCTTACTGATCCACCAGTTATGTGTTTCACTGGTAAAAGACTGGAATTGTCCTTTTTTTATTTTTTTTTCCAAAATGTCTCAAGGCATTAAAGCCCACATCTGCAGGAGATGCTGAGATGTGAATCTCAAATAGAAGGAAGACTTCCCTGGTATCACAGAGGCGTCTAAAACGTGAAAATATTGTAGACTGTAAGGCACACTACATAGCCTCAGTGTTTGCTTTTACTGAGCACAGGTAACTCTGCCTGCTTTACTGCTGCACTTTAAATTCAGGCCCCAGGAATTTGTTTGCATACCCTTTGTGTGCAGAAAGTGTAACATACCCAATTCTATCACTGTTCTACAGAAGGTGACAAATTTGGCAGTTGAAGTGGCAGAAGTTGGTATTCTCTAGCTATTTCCATTAACACCTCTGGAAGCTGCCATAGGCATAGAAGTAAGCTTTGGCTGAACTGAATTGCATCCTTAAAGCAATTTTTATGTGAAGAAAAATGTCAGATGATTGTAAAATTGTGCATGAATCGCCTTAAGAATTTGAGAATTGATCTTGCTTTTCTAAGCCTTGTGTAACTCAGCCTGTTTCTCATTCATTCTAGTTAAGGAATTATTCCCATGAAACCTGGTAGGTTATGTGCTCCATACAGGTTTGTTCTCAGAACCATCTTTTTTTTTTTAAGATACCCTGCCACTCTTTGTTGAAGGCTTGATTTACCTGTGTTGTGGAAGCCTCTCTGCATTTTCGTAGTGTGATTGAAACTCATTGCAAGAACATGACTTTTTATTTATTTACGCTATTGGAAATTAGGATCCTCTTCAGAAAAAAAAAAAAATCATCTGCTTTGCACTTACATTGCTTTCTGTAGGCAAAGCAACAGTGTTTTAACTGGAAAAGAGCTGAATTCAAATCCCCCCAGCCTTCTCCTGCTTTCTGAAATCAAGACTGAATGCCAAATATTTCAGTTGGAAATCGGCTTGCACTGCCCTAGTTCAGGAAGATTCCCTCTAAATGTACATTGAGCAACAAGACATCTTAAAGACAAGAAATACTTATTGTGACCTCTCGTTTGTGCCATTTAAAATATTGCTGGTATTGTCTGAGAACTGTACCATTACCATTATTTAATCAGTTAAGAGTTCTATTAGCCAAAAAAAAAAAAGAAAACCACAGTGGCTACCTTTGCTTGCATGCTGGCTGATGTGTCTGTCTGTACATCTTAAGTTCTCTGCCTACCTCATCACTAAAATGCTGGCTGATGTCTTCTGCACCATTTAGCACAGAAACTTGCACTTGCTTCCCAGTTTGTGCTATGCAGCATGAAAACTATCAGTGCAGTGTTGGTTTTCAGGTAGATCATTAATATATGTGATAGTGCTGCTATAACTTTTATTTCCCTTCTTTTCCTAGTGTTGAAATCAGAAAAGAGAAGAAAGCTGACTCAGGGAAAGGTGTCGACCGGGAGACTTGTCTATGACTTGTTCTTCAATTAATTTTTTACAAATGAATGAAAGGAGTGCCACAACCACTAAATATAAACGATTTGACCTTTTAACTTTTGTCTTTCATCTCAAACTAGCACAGGTAACGTAGTGCAATATTTGTCTCATTTCACCTTGTCTAAATGTCTACATTGTCTGGCATCTGTGTAAAAGTCTGCCATAGCCAATGCAAAAAAATCTTCATATTCTTTGCTGATATTGGCCATTTATCAGTGTTCATATAATAAGTTCACAAAGTTTCTTTCAAATTCAACTTTCCTGTTAATAGGTTTGTACTGTATTTTGCTACTTTTTCTGTGTGAGAATACTTCATAACCTTCATTCCAGATGAACTTGAAAATGCTCCAATTTTTTTTTTTTTTTTTTTTAAAAATCACCTCACTTGAGTAAATGATTTCAGGACACCCAAACTGAGGAGCAAACATTACAGAAGTTTTTAAAGTTAGAACTGATCTGACCCTGTGAACAAACTAACAAGGATAATCCTTTCCTCCTCAAGCTGTCCTTTTGAAGTCATGGATTACTCTTGCAATGAGGATTGCAGGGCCAGATTCTGTATTTGTGAAGTTTTCCTCGATTTAATACAGTATATTTAATATTTAAATTTCTATGTAACTGGAACATAGTCATATATATATATATGTATCTATTAAAAAAAAAATTTAGGACATTCTCTCACCTTAGTTGAAAAACACCACTTCATCCTTTGATGTGAAACATGGGTACAGTATTAAAATGCAATCTATGATAACAGTTATCATGTATTGTATGAATATTGCCGTGGTAGGTCAAACAACTGCATTATGTCATTAATCAATTCATTCTTTTATAATAGGGAAAATTTTGTAGATATAAACTAAACCCCACATGCAGTTATATCACCTGCCCGATGATTCTTCTCTTTATTGCCTAAAATACAGCCACATAAAGGGCATATTTATATTGTCCTCTCTCTCTATTAACAACTCTAAACCTTTTCATTTCAGAGATTAATTGTGTTTAATATTTAAATGGGTATCTTGCTGTTGGTTTTGTTACAGCTCTTCACTATTCCATCAAGTACGTATTGATTAAAAGATAAAAACAACATTGCAAAGTAAAATGTGGCTTTAAAGCCATTACAAAGACATTTTTCGTAATGGATTTTGTTACTGCCTGATCCTTCAACCTGTTCTTTTGTGCAAAACAAGGACTGCAAGATTAGTTACTGAATTAATAGAGATGTGGAGCCAAAGTTTTATTGTGTTATTTGGAATTCAGTGATTTTTAAATTTTTTTAAGATAGATTTTTAAATTACTAAATGAAAGCTAACTCTCATTGTTACACTGTTACTTTGAATCCTACTGATAAGAATTACAGTCTTGTAATCTTTATAACACCTCTCTACAGAGCTCTAACATTCCCCAGCTTTCCAAAATACCATCACCTTTCCATAGACCTCATGTGAACAACTTTCTATAGTCAGCACATTGAAAATAGTCCTTCTAATGTTTTTGTGCGTGTCAGTGTGTATGTTTTACTACTTTAGCCATAAATGATAATTGTATTTTGCTGCAAAGGAATAGGGTCACTGTTCTAAATTTGACTTAGCATTATGAGAGCCCATTAAAGGACATTTTTATGGAGGAAAAAAAAAAATCTAATGGACACAAAGAAGGATTTACATTTAATTCAATGTTTGTATTTGTAAATTTAGGAAAAAAATGCTGATGCATTAAGGTTAAATGCTTTGTTTTGTGTACTTGATAATAAATTGTAAGATTCCAATTGTTTTAAAGTTAGTATAGAAGCTCAATACTGGTTTGTCCCGAAAGCAGCCTGGTGGTGTTTTAATATGTTGCTGACTTTGTTACAGATAATGTCTACAATCAAAATGTATTAGTTTCATTTGACCAACTCTTAGAATATTAAGAAATCAGTATATTCAATGGCATTCTGTATTTCTGTTCAGTATTTCAGAGTGGTTTTATTTTAAAACAGTCACTCTGTTCTTGTGTGAATTTAAATGCTATTCCAATGTTAATCTTAACGTTCTGAAATCACACACAATATAAAGCAAATGTAGTGCTATATTTACTTCTAATTTCATATTCCTGGTCAAAATTACTCAACTTCTTGGATGTAATTTATTACAAAAGTTTATGTGTACATGTGAATAGACTATTGTGTTTTTCACAATTAAGAAATGTTATGTGAAAATAAATATTTATCCTAACTAATTTTCAATTTTATTTTTACGCTGCAAACTCCAGAACAAGTGTACAATATGGTACGCTATTTTAGATGCCTACCTGACACTTGATTCTGCTTCACACCATAATGAACGGTAGAGCCCAGTCCTGCTCCATTTCCAAGTGGGATCTCATTGACATGTGCCACGCTGGCAGTGTTGGCTTGCTGCCTGTAGCTGGTGGCAGCATACTTGGTCTGACTCCGACAGCAAGTAAGTGCGTCATCAGGGATGGTGTGCAACGGACTCGCTCCAGGAAGGGAGTGGGGATTAAATTCCAATTTACTGGTCACAAGTTGGTTCCCCTCGCTCCTGGGAGAGATGATGTGGACCAGGCAGCAGCAGTTGGGTCTTTTTAACAGATCAATAGGTAAGGTCATAAAATTCAAAATTCGTCAATGCTACAAGATTTGAAGTGTCTGATAGTTGAACACTGGCTTAGCCTACTGCGGGAGCTTCTGCTACTCTCGGGGCCCTACATTTCTGCTACTGAAAAACTTAAAGGCTAGTACTACTGCCAAACCCCAATACTTAAAAGTATTGACTCCATCTTATTAAATCCCTTTGAGTTTCTTCACTGAGATTTAAACCACAGCAATAAAACTTTTAAAACAAGAAGAAAGTTGCATCATGCTCTATTAGCAGCATATCTTAGAAGTTGCTTTCTAGACAAAGAAATACAAGATAATTAGCCTTGTACTTTGTTATGCCTCACAGATAAGACAGTTAAAACAGGCCATGTATTGAGTGTACATAAGAGTTTCCCAGTAAGATGTCAGATACCAAGAACTGCATCTTCACTTCATGAAAGACTTACCCAGGTCATAGAATTTCTAGTTTTATTTAAAAGCATGGAGGAGTTTTAATGCTTCTCTGATTACGTTAACAGAGTACTTGCAGTTCTTTAACTAGGTGCTCATACTTAGTAGGGTTTGGATTACAGAAATACTGTTTTTGTCTGTATGACAGTGTGAGTGATAACATTTAAAAAAGACCACCCACTGTCTGCCCCTTGCAAACACAAGCCATCCAGACATTCCTAACAATCATCTTGTTACAACCTACCTGCATTGCTGTGCCCTACCTTTATACCTGACTCAAAAGAATCAGGGACCTGGACACTATAACCTCTTGGAAACAAGTGAGCGTCGGTATCCTGCAGCACTTTCACAGTGGTGCCAGCCAGCATTAGAACCACCACTAAGTTGAGCCCAAGATTATAGTTGTAATACCCATCTCCAGTTTGTTCCCCCAAAAAATCTTTGTGAGTCAAGGAGTTTTTGGTTGGTTTGTGAAACCAAAACCTTACTTTCAACCCCAGGCCCCCGTCTCATTTAAGGACAAGCTGCACAAACTGTCTTGCCGTTCTCCCCCCCTGCTTTATCTGTCTGTACCAGTAACATTTACATTCACACCTAATGTCACTAATAAGCCACGATACATACATAATCACATGCTGGTATCTAGTATCAAGAAGCTAAGTGTTAGGTAATCATGTCACACTCTATTACATGGTACCATTAAACAAAAGCAGAAACTTCACTGCAGGTCTCTCAAAATTAATGGATTTTTGTAAAATTCTAAGAGTTTGTTTCCTGAGCAACATTTTCAATTGTATGAACTAGACCTTTCATAACTTAATGCCTTTATTATTTTAAAGCAGCACAGTTTGTAGTAGAAGTGGGTTCCATCTTTTCTATCTATGTAAAATTAAGAAAACAAATCTTATCTCCAGCTGGAGAAGCCTACCTGGAGTACTGAAGATCAAGCAGAAGTTTACTGGTGGGCTGGAAGGAAAAGCAGGTTTGCTAGACAGCCCTAGCCTTAGGTGACTGCCAGTTTGCATTGTTGTGTTTAATGTTCACGTGCAAGGAAAATACCCTGTTTCCGTCCCCTAGAGAAACAATGGTGGGCTGCCAGAGGTCCCAGGTAAGGTTTTACCAGTGAAGATCCCCACGGTAGCAGCCTTTTTGCCCATAAGCAAAAATCCCAGTACTATGATAGGAAACAAATGCAGTGCCATCATTCAAATTCTTTGGTGAAAGCTGGTTACATGTTTTCCATGCAAGACTTCTACAATTGTAATCCAAGAGCGTACAGAGAAAATGCTAACTCGAGGAACTGCAGTAAATGTGTTTCACTGTCGCAGAAAACATTAACATAGCGGTATTCCTGATACTGTTTCTAAACTAATAATTGATCAAGCACTGGGCAATTTCAGCAAAATCTGTTTAAAGTTTTATCAGTAATTTGACAGAAATGATCACAGGGTTCATTTTATTTTTTTGTTGGAAATGTTATTTTTATTCCTCAACTGATCTCCATGTTTGGTTCCTCTGTGACATTTTCATCATTCATTACCCTAATATAGAACCTGGACCGTTTTTCTTCTAGACCAAAACATCGAAGGTACTGCTTGAAGCAAGTACCGTGCTTTCTGGAAGTCTGCAACATACCTACATTCTGGCAGTAGTAAAATCTGATTAAACACAATCAATACAAATGCAATAGTTGCTTGGCAACAGAAATCATTATAAAAATTAGCATTTCTTTGCGCACACAGGTACCCCACGAGCTCACCCTTATTGCACCTTGATTCATACAAGTTTATACTGGCTCAGTGAACATCACGAGAGTTTTCCGAAGCAGTACTGTCACCAGCAACCTGACGGCTGGTGCTAGGGCAGTGAGAAACACTGCTTTATGAAATGGCTCATATGGGTATAAATATGCTTATGTGCTTGACCAGTGATGGAGTGGTCTTTGTCGGTATACCACTGTGGGAAAGAAAAATACAGAGTATTAGTTCTAGCTACCTCTAAGTCATCTAAGTCAAACTAGTAGACATAAAAATGTGTGCAGACATTTAAAATTATCCCAGCATGGGGCCAACTCAGCATGGGAGGCAAAGACACAATGGAGGCAGGAAGCTGCCGTGACACTTCTGTCCCTGCTTTGTGTGTGGGATACACCAGCTAGTGATGCTAAAAGCACAAAACAAACACGTGGCTCGTCCGCACGGAGGATAGCACAGCGCCTCAGTTCAGCGTGGCGCCCGATCTCTGCACCCTGTAAGCCCTGGAAGTTTGGCTGAAGGACAGCCACACACTGGTGCACTTGGCTTCCTTCTGTGCTTCATCCTTTTCAGCGCTGCTCCCAGGGCTGGGAGAAGGTGGGAAAGGAAGAGCTTGCACCTCAGTCCAAGAGTTTCCATGGGCAGCATCAGAAGGGGCAACTAACTACTTGTCTTACGCGTTCAATACAGAAACACCAAGTCTTTCACTTAGCTTATATCTGTAAGGTATCTGTAAGGTACCAGTCATAGGAGTTTGGGACTATGCAAACATGGGGAGGGTTTGAGGACACAAAAAAGTTACCAAAATGAAAGAATAGGTAAACAGGCAAATACAACAAGTAGTTGCTTCACCTTTTTTTTCTTGTAGAGAAGCTACACAGGTACGCTATGTTAAAATTTCAGTTACTGAAGATGAACTGCAAGTCTGTGAATATCTAAAATGCCAATTGCTTTATACCTAACAGCAGGGAGGTTTTTGCTATTATTCTCGTAATACAAACCCGTTTGTATGATAAACAAAACAGAACCGTACCATTGCCTGAAAATCCACTTCAGCATCAACAAGAGCTTTGGAAATCTGCGCTGCTTGCTGAAAGTGAACATTATCTAAAAAGTGGAAGAAAAAGAGAAAAAAGGTAAACAAAAAATTGCTTCTGTACTACTCTGGGGGAAATGCAAAGCAAGGAACACAGAAGACTCCCCAGCACTGCTGACTGAAACACAAATTAGTTGCAGAAAGCAGTATTATTTTATTGACGTAAATGTAACAGCCTTGCCCCTTCATGCTTTTGTTTTGTCAGTAGTAGAATTGCAAACCTGTCTGTAATACTAAAATGTCTAATTAACTGCAACTCACCATCTGCTGTTCCATGAATAAGGAGATATTCAACGTCCTTGAATTTTTCAGCTCTGGCCATTACTGTTGAACTCTAAAATTGAAA